>CM035117.1:10983855-11422632 GCA_020205555.1 Panax stipuleanatus
ATTTATTGTCTAACTATTTCTATTCCCCAGACCAGTTGAGATTTGGGCCTGCTCGGTAGTTCCTTAATCCTTACTTCTTTCCTCCTACAGGCTATAGTCTACTTCATTGATCAATGTTTTGAGAAGTGTAAGAGACGATTAATCTTTAATTTTTGTCTAGGAAATAATAATTTACTATTTTTTCTTCATTTATTTTGTAAATAATCTCAAGTTCTGCAGATTTGAAAGAATTCAAAGAGATATAGCCTATAGGGCTTAACTTGGTAAGTTATCAGTCCCCAAATTCATTTATATTAACCCCAATTTCATTTTTCCCAAATCATTTGAAACCCTAATTTTATTTTCTTCTAAACTCTCAACATAAACTTCTTCAAAATGTCAAATTCTGAGTCTGTTACTGGTACTCAACTAACCAGTGTTAATGATAATGGTAATAGCTGCTCAGTTTTGATTAATTTTTTTATTAAGGTTATAGTTTAATTTTTTTTTTCATTCAGAGTTCTTAACTTTTCATTATTTATCTGTCTTTTTTTCCCAGATGGCTTGGTCAATCAATCACCACCAGTAGTTAATCCTTCACAAGCCTCTGATAATGGCAATGCTTCTTGAAAGTCCAATAATAATCTATAAAAGGGGTTGAATAGATTATTACAAATTAAAAATTTGTCTTTTAGCCTTTTTGAATTTTTAAATAATTAATTAAAAATTAATACGCAAGATAAAAATTCAATCACACAATGCACAGAGATTTATTTGGTTCACAACATACATCCAGGGTATGTTGCTACGTCCAATCTCAAGCTCCTCTCCAGGACTTGACAGTAATAAATGCTCCTTCAACAGGCGGAGTATCCTTTACAAAGTTTTATAGACAAACTTACAACTATTTATAACTAACTATCTTGGACAGCAAGCTCCCGGCTCTCTCCTCAAGCTTAGTTGTACCTTCTTTTGAGTTCAGTTCTATTCTATTATCTGATCTTGAAATAACAGTCTCTTCCTCACCTCACAAGTACACTAGAGACCCAACTCCCAGCTGACCTCTCTAAGACTCTGGTCTTGGTCAAAGAATTACTCGTTTTTCTCATAGATACATAAAATAAATTAACTTTGACTTTTCCTTTTTTACAAAAGATTATGATACAGATATGCTTCTAAGATAAGCAGATAGCAATTTAAGATCAAGTAATAAAAGTTCAAAAACTTTTATGTGAGAGAAGTGTTTCTGTGTAAGTAGATATAATTTTAAGCTTACAGATACACTTGTTGATTAAGTAGAAAAAATAGTTTGAGTGTATTTTAAATAATGCTTCTGACAAAGAAAATAAATATAAATTTATAAATAATTATTTATAATTTAAATTTTAGAGTGTGTTTCTATAGATTTAAAGTATAAAATTAATTTAATAAATTGAGAAGGAATTTATGCTCAAATAATTTATCATGACAAGTATCAAGTATACTAGATGAATCAATTTAACAATTCTTGATATAATAAATATATTTGTTTAACTCAGATAATATATAGAAATATTTTATCTATTATGTGAACAATGTATAAAGGAGGCCACTTAGGATTTTAAAGACCGTTTGAACAATTCACGCTATCATATATTGAATGGTGAAAAAATTCAAATTGTTTCGGTGTCTAAGTACTAACCAAATTTATATTTTTCACACTTGTATATTTATATAAATATTTTCGATAAAACAACTTAGCGACAATCCGGAGAGTTTTACTTATGATAAGTATCTCAAGGTCAATTAAGTGTTAATTTGTATATTTATATAAATAACGGATATATATAAAGTATTTATATAAATATTTTGATTGACAGCTTGTGACTATCTGGAGAATTAATATCTCAGGGTCAATCAAGTTTTAATCTATTTATATAAATAATAAATATATATAAAATACTTATATAAATATTTTTGATTGACAACTTGTGACAATCCGGAGAATTTGTATCTCAGGGTCAATCAAGTGTTAATCTATAATATTTATATAAATAATAAATAGATGAAAAATGAATATATATATATATATATATATATATATATATATAATTGTGTAGAACAATGTATATTTATATCTATAACAATAAACAAGTAAGAGACAATTTAATCAAGCAATTTAAACAACTTATCTCAAGTACTTGTGACCAATTTTCTCTTCAAATAATCAAAATTTAGAAGTAACAAAGAGAGATTTAAAGCTTTAGAGAGAATGTAGGTAATGAATAAGTTTTTCTTGATTGTAAATTGGTAAATTGAAAATGAAGAGAAAGCTCTCTATTTATAGGATTTTCAAGCTTGGGACAAAATGGTCATTTTGGAAAATCAAAGGCTGAAAATCATTTGGTTAAAATGTAAGGTTCGGATCAATTTAGAAATATCAAATCACATGGATCGCTTAGTCATCAATTTCATCTGAATTGGAAGACTTTGGATTGTTTGTAAATTTTGCCAATCTTGGAATGCATTAAATGCTCAATGATCACTTTGTTTTTCCACTTTTAATGCATGGGCGAAAGTCCTATATTAATTGATGTGCCAAGACTTTTCTCTTTCCAGCAAAGCCTTTACGCCAATCATTGTCCCAATATTAGTGACCCAAGTTTTTACTTCTTTTCATTATGCACACACACGGACACATATATGCATATAAGCATTTACTTTCCATTTAACATGTATACATGCATAATCATCTTGTAGTACACGAATGAATAAAGAATTTTTGGTGGTAAATTCTTTTTGGCCCTTTTTCTAAAAATTATTTAAAGCTTGAATATAAATTTTTGAAATAGAATAGGAATACTCCTTGCCTTGGAGAAATGTTATTTTGTGAAATAATATTTTTTAACACTTGATATTAAATTATCAAGGTTAGGTAAATATTAATTCAATTTAGAAAACATTTTTGGTAATTTAATTTAGAAATCAATTTTTGGTCCAAGAAAATAAGTTTAGACACAAATAAAATAAAACCTATGAATAGGATTCTATTTTAATTACCCTATTTCCCAATTATTGTTATCATCAAAATATATTCTAAAAAATAAATACCCATCACTTCAGCCACCAGTGATGCTGTCATTGTAATTGACGATCCTAAGGAAGGAGATAAATGTAATGAAGAAAGTGGAGAAGGAAAAAAGAAGAGAAAAACTTCAAAGGTTTGGTCTGCATTTAGCATCATTAAATTACAAGATGGTACCAAAAAATCCAATGCAATTACTGTTTTGCTAAGCTTGCACATCAAAGCACTGGTCCAACTAGCCATTTAGATAGACACATATTAGCTTGCACTGTTCGTTTATCTAAAATTACTGGAACAAAACAGAGTGTGTTGGCTTAACCTACTATTGAAGCTGATGGTAAAATGAGTAATTTGACAAATTTTAGGTTTGACAAAGAGAGGACCAGAGATATTATGGCAAAAATGATTATGGTTCATGAATATCCATTTAGAATGGTTGAGCATGAATTTTTCATTCTTCTTTTGAAAGCTCTGAACCCTAAATTTGATCCTATTTCTCGTGTTACTCTAAAGAATGACTACATGAAAATTTATGCTTTAGAAAAGAAAAAAGTGAAAGCTTTATTATTTGGCATTGATAAAGTGAGTTTAACTTTTAACTTGTGGACATCTAATCAAACAATTGGGTACATGTGTCTTACTGCACATTTCTTAGATTCTGATTGGAGGCTTCAAAAAAGAATTCTGAATTTTTGTCATTTGCCACCTCCTCACACTGGTCTTATGATTTGTGATGCCATTTTTTCTTGTCTTAATGAATGGGGCATTGAAAATAAGATAACTACAATCACTTTAGACAATGCATCTTCTAACGATTCTGCAGTTAGGAATCTTAAAGATAGTTTTGTGTTAAAAGGTAATTTGTTTTTTGGTGGAAAACTATTTCATGCGAGATGTTGTGCACATATTCTCAATATTATGGTACAAGATGGTTTAGGTGTGATTCAAAGTTTTATTGTGAAGGTTCGTGATAGTGTGAAATACTTTAAGGGATCCCCTTATAGACTTCATAAGTTTTCTGAGATTGCAAAGCAATTACAATTATGCACAACTAAAAAACTTGTTTTAGATGTGCCAACTCATTGGAACTCCACTTATGCCAGGGAGGTGTTCCCTACGTATCAATAAAGGGATCCACATTATCAGTCTTATCCATCTTTTGAGGATTGGGAAAAAGCTGCAAAGGTAATGGAGTTGCTAGAGGTGTTCAATGAAGCAACACATGTTTTCTCAGGCTTTGAATATCCTAAAGCAAACATATTTCTTCCTGAAATATGGAAAATTAAAGAGTTGTTGCTTAAAACCTCAAATGATGATTTTCACTTTTTGAGAGACATGACTTTCAAAATGAAAGAAAAATTTGATAAGTATAGGGGGAAATGTAACATTCTAATGGCAATTACATCTATCCTTGACCTAAGGTATAAGATGCAATTTGTTATCTTTTGTTTTCCAAAAATTTTTACAACTGAGTTTGAAGCTGATAGAAACATTGAAATTGTGAAAAAATCACTTTATGAGCTCTATGAGTACTATGCTGTTGTTCACTGTCTAATACCTACTAGTGTGCCTAGTATGGAAGGAAGTTCTGTCAATGCTAGTGGTAGTTTCAATGAGAAAAGTAAAACAAAGAGCAAAGCTGAGTTTGATTCCTGAGCTCAATGTATGGACACTGTTACTCCTATTAAATCCGATCTGGATCCATATCTTGAAGATGGTAGGTATATATGTAATGATGATGAGTCTTTTGATGCTTTACTTTGGTGGAAAACAAACACCTTAAAGTTTAGAATTCTTTCAAAAATGGCAAGGGATATACTATCAATTCCTCTTAGCACTGTGGCATCTGAGAGTACTTTTAGTTCTGGTGGAAAGGTACTAGATCAATATAGGAGCTCTCTCAAGCCTGAGACTGATCAAGCTCTTATATGTACTTCTGATTGGCTGAGGTGTGATTCTAGGCTAAGTAAAATGAGTGCTGTTATGGTATGATTTTTTTCTTATGAACTTTTAGTTTTCATTTTTATTAATGTTGTTTATGTATGTAACAAATTGGTTTAACACTTAACAGGTTGATGAAGATGGTGTTAATGACATAAATTTAGAGTGAAGTTATGTTGCTGTTGTATTGCTACTGTATTGCTGCTATGCTGCTGTTGTGTTGCTTCTGCATTGCTGCTAAGGCTGCTATTATTTATGTTTTTAATTTATTTTTGCAATTGAGTGGCAGTGAGGATTAAAACTACTTTTATTTGGGATTACAAACTTTATTATTGCTACTTTGCTACTGTCTAGTTTATTATTTTTGTTGGACTGAAGTATTGAACTTTATTGCTTGCTTTTGCTTGGTTGTTTAATTGTTTTGAAGTTTGAAATATGAACTTGTTTAACTTGCTAATTCTTGTTGTGATTGAAAGTGATAAGCTTGTGGTTGTTAAAGGGGAACAAGGTTGAACTAAGGTTTTTCAATTCTATCTCATAGAAGGATAGAAAGTGATAAACTTGTCAGGCTTTGTTTGATGGCTTTTCAAGGTTATCTTTATAGGTTTGTCTTCCACCCATAACAGGACATGCGTAGGTTCCCTCAGATAAATAAATTATTTTTTTTATTTTTTGGGTTGCACACGAGATTAAGTGCTTTTTACTTGTTTTTTTTTCTTTTCTTTCCTTTTTCTAGGCTGTTGAGTTTTGTTCTAATTGTAATTGGGATATATATTGATGTAACTTGTTCATAATGAGCTTAATTTCTTTATTAGATGTTGAAGCTATCAGATTTGAACAAGGTTAAGGAGTTTTCACCAGCTCTCGTCACAGGTCAACTCCTCGACTTAGATGAGGAGATTGAAACAGAATGTGCTAATTATCAATTTGAGATGATGAGATGCTTGAGAGAGGTTAATGTTGACAATAACACTATTGGATGGTGAGTTTTGTCTTATATATTGCCAATTGATATATTTAGTATCGGTAAAAGATAGACAAAATAGGATGGCAATCTTTAGTATGTTTGTTATGACTTTTTAAATGTTAAAGTCTAATTATCTTTCAGGTATAAATATTAAAGCTATCACTTATAAAAATAAATATAGTAAAACTTTATGTCAATTATCTTCCAGGTATCAATCAATTTTATTAGGTTCCTACCAGACAGTGGAACTGATAGAGACCTTCATGAATTACCAGGTAACATCTGTCTACCCATTTTCATGTAATGCATTTTGTTGTTATATTATCCAAACAATATGCAGACTTTATGTGCTTGTTATTTCGTCGTTCAATAACTTTGTCATATGTAAACAGTTGCAAGATTCAGAGTGAATTGATGAGTAGAAATTTGTGCTAATTTCTGCTGTGCAAGCCAAAATTTATATGTTATATATGTTTTGACCTCTGGGCGTTTGTTCTTTATTTTCTAATACAGATCTTAAATTATCAACTAGTATTTATTTTTTGTTTTTGTGGATGCAAGAGAATATAAAGCGGCGTGTCTACATTATTTATGATCCTTCCAAGTCCAACGTCCAAGGTGTCTTAGCTTTGAAGACCTTGAAGCTTTCTGATTCCTTTATGGAGCTTTACCGCATCAATAATTTTACAGGAGAGAAGTATGGTCTTACCTTTCATTATTTTTTCTTTTTGAAGATTTTCATGTGATATACACTGTACATTTTGTGACGCCCCCAAAATAGGTTCAATACACAACCCACCTATTCTGAGTTGCCAAGAAATACATGGTACAGATTCCAAATACAAATATTTTATATTCCAACTATTACTCTGTCGTGCATAATACGACCACACATAAACTGTGAATAACAATACTCACACTCCTTATTAATGATACGTTACATAAAAGTACAATCAATAACTGTTTTAGGAATTAAAATCTTTGAAAAATGCTTAAGGAAACCTTCGTACAAGGGAGGCCATGCTTCTAAGTTATAATAGATATCATAGGGCTTGAGAATGAACCTTGGTTGACCCAATAGACCCCAAAGAAGAACGAGAAGATTACTATCTTGTTCATTCCAATGGTGGATATTCTCTTGTCATATAATTATCTCAATTGTCTCAAACTGAGGATTTTATTCTAACCATACTCCAAGATTATATAGGTAGTGCTCATAGATATAATCAGCAAGTGGATGCGCACAACCATGTCTTATAATAACATGAAGTTGTATGTGGTTAGACATCTTGTATGATAGTGGCAACACACCCTTCCAAAGTCGGGTTCACCTCACCTAAGTCGGGTCACCAAAATCAACTGTTAAATGACGTATAAAATACGACACATACATTTAAAGTTCTCAATACAATTATATATTATCATGCTGTTTTATAATGTATTGAGAAACTTCAACGGCCACCGACCATTACTCTATTCCCTTGTTATCCTCGCTCAATCCAGCTACACTTTTATTACCTGAAAGAAATTGTGAAGTAAAAGGGTGATCACAAATAGCCCAGTAAAGAATATTATGACTAAAGATAATTAAATTATCAATAGCCTTCATCAATAATGAATCAGATCTTTAGAACCTTAGCCCTCAACAGGGAAAAATCTGATAGAATACAATAGACAACAAGTTTTAGATCAACAACTGCAGCGGAACAAGCAATCCATTAGAAAAGTTAAGTAGAATATAATGTCTACTATCTTCTCTATGTTAAAAGTCCACCAACAATATTTTATCCCTGTAACATCAATCAACAGTTCCTGCTCACAATCATGTAAATAGTTCATGATCATAATTATGTTGATAAATTTCTCTTCGCACCTAGAACGAAGATAATTTTCATCACCTGTCTTTACCTGAAACACCAAAGATCATGGTTATACCAAATCACAGTTCCTTTACGTAATCATGCTAATAAATTCATCTTTGCACTCAGGCCAAAGATATTCATTTGTAACCTCAATAATCATGATTATACTAGTCTACAGCCTTTAGTCATAATCATGTTTAGTGGTGCACAACAGGCCGGCCTGGTCTGGTCCGGCCTGGGCCTGTCAGGCTTTAGCCGTTGACCGGGCCAGGCCAAACCTTGACTTTTGGGCCTGCAGGCCAGGCCTATACCACTAAACTATGGTCTGATGAGGCCTGTAGGCTAGGCCAGGCCAGGCCGAGGCCCAGGCAAGTCCGGTCTGGTTCAGCATTTAAAAAAAAAATGCACGTGGGCCTTTGGTTTGGGGGTGGTCCGGTCTGGGGAAGTCTCGCTAAGGGCCTGGGGCTGGGGGGCTGGAGGGCTGGGGGCGGGGGGCGGGGGTCTGCAGAGCCTTAAATAAACTAATATGCTAACTAACTTAAATAATAACTATGGTCTGCTATAGTGCTATGCACTTAAATAAACTAACTTAATAATAACTAACTAACTATAATAATATGCTATAATATTAATACTAACTAACTTAACAATATTAATATTATGAATAAACTAACTAACTAATAATAAATAACTAACTAACTTATATTAATAATAACTATTATTAATGTTATATTATTAATAACTATTAATAATATTAATATTATGTACCTGTTATATTAATAATATGCTATGCAATATTAACTAACTTATGAATATTAAATAAACTAAGTAGTATATTAATATTAAAATTTAATCAACTAACTTATTAATATTAATAAACTAACTCATATATTAATATATGAAAAAATTAAATGTATTAATTAAATGTACTTGCAATAAAATATACTAAGTAACTAATTTATTATTAATATTAAATATATTAAGTAACTAACAACTAAGTAACTAACATATTATTAATATTAACTATCAACTATGTATAGTTGTTTACTATTAACTAAGTAACTAACTTATTATTAATATTAAATTTACTAACTAGTTATATTCATTGAAGATGTATATTAATTAAATGTATCTACAAGAAATCAAGAATGAATAATTAAAATTTTAAACTTTATTGATGTATTAATTAAAACTAATGTATTATAATTTATAAACTACAATAATGAATAAGTAAAAATTTATACTTTATTGATGAATAATTATAAATTTAAAGTTCAAAAATTATAAAATCATAAATTTAAATTACAAAATCATAAATTATATCTCAAGTATTATTTTCAATTAGTTTTCTAATTGCTTTATAGAATTTTTATTTAAATTGGTACAACAGAATACCTGAAAAATAACCAACATCATAAATTCTCCTAAAAATTTAGCATATCCAAATTAATGAAGAACTTGAGTATTTACAAGAAACTAACTTATTGTTAATATTTAATATTAAAAGTTAGTTTATTGATGTATTAATTAATGTTAATATTTAACATTAAAGTAACAAGTAATATTAACAAAATTTTATTGTTAAATATTAGTAATTTAGAATTTATAATAAATTAACTTATTATTAATATTTAATCAACTAAGTAAATTAAATATACTAACTAGTTATATTCATTGAATATGTGTATTAATTAAACGTATCTACAAGAAATCAAGAATGAATAATTAAAATTTTAAACTTTATTGATGTATTAATTAAAACTAATGTATTATAATTTATAAATTACAATAATGAATAAGTAAAAATTTATAGTTTATTGATGAATAATTATAAATTTAAAGTTCAAAAATTATAAATAATTGGATAAAAAATCATGTAAGGCCTCAAGCCAGGCCCAGCCAGGCCAGGCTCTGGCCAGGCTAGGCTTTTTTGTAGGCCAGGCCAGGCCAAACTTTTGTCTAAAAATAAGCGGCCTTTTCAAGCCTTCCAGGTCAGGCCTGACCGGACCAGGCCTTGACCAAACCGGGCCTAGGCCGGAACAAGGTCAGGCCGCAGGCCTTGGGCCTTTTGTGCACCACTAATCATGCTAGTTAATTCATCTTTGCACTACGGGCCAAAGATATTCAACAGTAACTTCAATGGTCTTGATTATGCCAAACACTTGTCCATCTTTACACTACGGGCCAAAGATATTCAACAGTAATGTCAATGATCATGATCATGCTAAACACATGTCCATCTTTGCACTACAGGCCAAAGATATTCATCAATCAACTGTTCATCTTTGCACTACAGGCCAAAAATATTCATCAATCAACTATTCATCTTTGCACTACAGACCAAAGATATTCATCAATCAACAGTTCATCTTTGCACTACGGGCCAAAGATATTCATCAATCAACTGTTCATCTTTGCACTACGGGCCAAAGATAACTTTCACCATATTTTAAATATGAGAATAATGACAATGATATACAGAATGAATCTAGTGAGATCAATGACAAATATTAGATATTTATAATTCAATTTATCCAAAGTTCAAGAATATCCAAATTATCAACATGAAGATAAAAACATGGATCCAATTTCAATAATAAGATTCATAAATCCAAGATAATTTAGACAGAAAAATAAATCATTTTTTTGTCGTGAATAGTACTCCATGAATAGTAACTCATGAATAGTAACTCGTGATTAGTACTTGAATGAATAGCAACTCATGAATAGTAACTCGTGAATAGTAACTCGTGAATAGTAATTCGTGAATAGTAACTCATGAATAGTACCCCGACATAAAAAGGTAAAACTTTCATAATAAAGTTCAGACCAATATTCCGGTGAAATGATATTAGATGAAGCGCAAAACTCAAGAAATTTCTAATCATTTCAGGAATTATAGAAGCAATACTTACCATAATAAGTTTAAATTTAAGAATCTGAAATAAAATATTATTATTTACATACTATAGAGTATGGAATAAAATAATATTCCTTACGAATATTGAATAAAAACAACATCCTTTACGAGAAAAATAATATTCTTTACGAATACGAAAGAAATAATACCCCTTACCTTAATAGAAATTTGGATACTGCATTAGTGTAATAGCAGAATACTCTTCTTCTTTCTCTCTTATTTTCTCTATACTTTCTCTCTCTATAGCTTTAGTGAATTGGTGAAAAATAATGAAGAAATGAGTTTCTATTTATAGGTTTGGCAGAGTAAGGGTAAAATAGTCTTTTGTCATAATTTATGACATCATCGCTTACCTCATCGTTCCTATGACATCATCGCTTACCTCATCGTTCCGATGACATCATTGCTTACCTCATCGTTCCGATAACATCATCGCTTACCTCAAAAGAATTCAAATTCAATTTGATTTCTTCCACCTCTTTTTACTGTTATACCATGAATTTACTATAATAATATTACCATTCAAATTATAAAAATTATACTATTATATTATCACATTATACTATTATAATGTAATATTATAATAATATATTTGAATGAATTATTTTATCCAAAAATAAAATAAAATACAAACTTTCAACAAATGTCTTATACCAAAAATTCTTCTATTTATATCAAAATTGGACAAATATTTACTTATCATATTTATTAATAAATTTTTATTTTATTCATAAATTATTATTCACAATTAATATTATAGAATCACAATATTGACAATCAGGTCATTCCCAGGAGAGAAGGGGCTTTCCGATAAGGATTTCTTCTTACTGGTACGCAATTAGATGACCTAACCCTTTTCCTAGATAGAACTTCCTAGACATTGCCAATATTGCTATTTAATAATATTATTCAAATAATATGAATTATTAATTTAATAATGTGAAATACTGTGCAGTGGTTATTGTGACAATTATTGAATCAATAATATAAAATATCAATGTAGCAATTATTGAATTAATAATATAAAATATTAAACAGTAATTAATGTAACAATTATTGAGTAAGTGACTTCTTACATAAGAACCAATAATTTAAAATATTGTGCAATACCGCGTGCTACTGTGCAACAACGCATATTACTGTATTTTTATCACCGGGTATTTCAACAGTTAAACGGTAAAAGTTTTGCCATTATTTTTATAAAAAAATTACTTTTGTCGCTTTTTGTATTCGACATTCATTCCATTGTGGGGCCCACTAATTATTGGTTATTTTGGCGCCGCCGTCGTACTTTACCGAATATAATATTCCTCAACAGAAGGAATATTCCCCGACAAAACGAATATTGTCCGACACAATGAATATTTTATGACAACTTGCTTACTTTATAAAATTTGCACATATTACCCTTAACTTTAACCTTTTATCAATTTAACCATTTACTGAATAGAATAATAATTATATCTTTGAGGAGATTCCTGTATGTATCTAATATACTAACCCACATTGTTCAGATTAATCGATCCGGAGTTATTTATATTGTGATTTTGATGCATTGGTTAGTTCTATGAAACAAATTTCAATTGCTAAAGCATGAAATGATTCAGTAAGAATAATGGATTGACTGGCCTTTTAATCAATCATTGCAGATATCTTACTCTGAGCAAGAATTCTGCAGGGGGACACTCAGAAGATGTATCAAAGTTTCTGCAATTGGTTAGTAAAGCAATTGTCTCTTTGTTTCTTAATTTAATTACATCTTTAGCTAGCGAAATGCCCTGTAATAACTTGTTATTAATCACACATATCAAATACGTTTGTGGTTATTATGATGCAGAGGAGGGGTGGATAAGAAAATATCTGACCATGAAATATCAAGAAACAGTAAAGAAGGATCATCCAGTAAACTATTCTACCATACGCTTCCTCCATCAGTATATCCTTATGTCTGCAAAATGATCAGGAATTATTGCATCAATAAATGTATGTGCTTCTCTAATCTATACAACTTTTTAACATTCATTTAGTTAAATGTTTATGATTCATCTAATAAAACTATATAAACATCCATTTATTTAATATTTTGATTTTAATATTCTGCTTTCTAGGTGGTGTTTATTAATTTTGTTAAAATTGTAAGAACTCATAATTGACTAATTTTATTTTTTCCTTGAATTTCAGATACTTCAATGTAATTGGTTCAGATCTAGAGAGAAGAACTACGTGAGCATGGACGGATATCAGATGTTTGCTTCGATGCTGCTCGTGGAATTTATTCTTGGACTCGAGGTAAATTTCTTCTCGTTTTCTTTTTTTAGTTTGTATGATCCCCTGGTGTCTAATTGCATTATATAATTTTATTAGTTTTTTTGAATTGGATACAGACAATAATGCATGGATTAAATAGTTGAATCCCAATAATTGACTGCTTTTTCTGTATTCATATCAAAATTTCACCAGTTTTCTTATTATTGTGGTTTAAAAAGATATTCTTGTTTTGGAGAAGTGGCATCCTAACAAACACAAATGTGATAAATACAGAAGGACTGAAGACACTACAGATTTCTTCATTTCTTTTTGTTGTGCTTTGTTGCTAGATGATGGCCTGGTGTAGTGGTGTTGTTGTTGCTTGCATATTGGATGTTGGCCTGTTGCTACTTGGTTTTAAATTTCAAATAATCATATAATGATGTAATAGGATTTACAATTGTAAGAATATTGTGAAGTGTGTGTACTTTCTGCATCTAAAATTATGTATTGCAATTCTGCAACATTGAATTTTAATACATGTTCATTTTTATTCGAGTTCGAATCAAAAACAAATAGTTTGACTTTTATATCGAGCCGACTCGAATCAATTTCGAGTCTCAGATTTTGCGATTGAGTCGAACTTGAGCAAGTAGTTTTATTTCAGTATCGAACTCCGATGTGAACCATTTTTGTCTCGAGTCAAATATGAACAAGCCAATATCTGGATCGATTCGACTCGTTTACAGCCTTATTCAGGAATACCTTTTTTGTAAGTTTGAAAAACAGAAAGAAATAATATGAAAGTTGGAGAAAAGTTATATAAGAGCATTCACAATAGTTTTCTTTATCTCTATCCCTACTCTGCAGTGCCATTGTGTCATTCTGCACAATAGGGATTCAAATTTTTTACTATGTACCCAACAGGTTCCTTTTATTGATTCCTTAAATAATGAAATTTGAAATTTGAAAGTTAAAATTTGAAAGTTCGAACAATCAAAGCATCTTTTGACCGTTGTAACTATTTGACCTTTTTATTGGCTTTATGCGTAATTGACTTATAAAAATTAATAATAATCTTATAATTTATAGAAGAGAGTATAATTTATTAATTGTATTCCACTGTAAAAGAACTTTTATTTTATTTTAAATTTTAAGTAATTTATGGAGTGAGTATTGAATGGATTGTAGTTGCAAAAGCACATAACATCAATATTAAATTTTAAAAAGTTAATGTGTGATATTTTTAAATTTAAAATTAATATGATTCATTTAAATTCTTAAAATAATAAAATTTATAATTAATAGTACTTTTATAATATTTATAATTATATGAACATAAATTAAATAAATTTATATCAATTTTAAATTTGAATACGTTTAAAATTATTTTTTAAAAAATAAGTCGGTGTTAATTTTATAGTTTGAAAATGAAGTAAAAAAGTCATGTGACAATAATGTCAAGATGTGTATGCATGTTGATGAGTTATCCACTTAAATGAGGGTGTCAAATGTCATTTTGTATATATAGAGAACCGTCTTTTGACTCTCTCACCTTGGGGAGTAAAATCTTATATAGAGATTAAAATAGAGAGTTAAATAAGGATAAAGAAACTGTTGGATAATAATTTGTTGATATATTTTTCAAAGTTGGGGATAGAAAATTTATTGGAGAAACTATTGTGAATGTTCTAAGTAAAATGATAAATTCACAATAGAAAATAATATTTTTATAATAAAATTGTCGTTATAAATGCGACGATTTTCACCGTTATACATTTATAGCGACACTTTTGTTGTGAAAATATCAAAAAAGTATTGTGATTGTTAAATCCCTTATTTATAAGTTAAGAAAGCTTTTTTCTAATGAAAATTAGATCAAATTTTTAAAAATATTTTCTTAGAAAAAAATATATAAGAAAGCTAAAAATTGAAAAATATGTTTAATAATTTTTGTTTTATTCTTATATTGCTCTAACATTAATATATGAAAATAAATTTGGACATTTCATATCCTATATATGTAAGACCCCGATTTTTAATAAATAGAATTTAATTTTTCTTATAATTATTATGCTAAATAGTAAGTTGTTAAATTGATAAAATGATAAAGTTAAGGGTGATGTATACAAATTATAAAATAAAAAGTATGTTGGAGAATATTCGTTATGTCGGAAAGTATTTGATAAAGTACGAAGGCGCTGAAACAACCAATCATCACTGCTACAAAATAGTAAATAGATGATATTTAATAGACAATATTTTTTATAAAAACATTGTGGTTTATTTTTTCATAATATTTTTTTGAGAAAGTGTTATGGTTTGATATACAAAAGCGTTGTATATTTAAAATGGGTAATTTTTTGTTTTAAAGTGATAACGTGTTTTTAAGAAAACGTTGTGTATTAAAAAAACACGGAGGTGCGCTTCCATCTCTCCATTCGAAGACCTAACCCTAAGGGTGTAAACGAGTCGAATCGAAGTGAACAGAGAGCTACTCGGATTCGACTCGAAATGATAAATTCGTACTCGAATTCGACTCGAATTTGAATTGTATTTGAAAAATTCTACTCAGATTCGACTCGACTCGAATATTTATTACTCGAATTCGATCCGACTCGGCTCGAATTATAGTCAAACTACTCACGAGCTTCAAATTCAAGCTCGAATTCGAGTCTCTACATAATAACTAGTCTTATAATAAATATAATTATAAATTGAATTTGTTATTTTACTTAAAAATGAGAAAATATATTTACTATTACACTTTACAAATATAAAATCACAATTAAAATTAAATAATAATAATAATAATAATTAATTATTCTAATTTAATTTAAATTTGTATATATTATAAGAGAATGTATTGAGTATCTAATCGAATTTGTATCAATCGAGCATGTATCGAATCACACTCAAGAATTCGAGTAGTTTGAATCTTAAACGAGTCGAGTATAACCTTGCTCAGATTTTACTTATATTTTTATTTAAATTATTTTTAATGCTCAAATTTAAATTATATTATTAACAAATTTGAGTCTTGCTCGTTTTTTTTTCGAATTGAGCCCGAATCGAACCCGAACCGTTTGGCTGGTTTACTGCCTTACCTAACCCCTTCTCGCTCTCTTCTCACTCACTCGATCCCCATTTGGAGACCTAACACCTTGTCGCTCTCTTCTCTTCCCCAAATTAAATCAACATCAGCTCTCTTCTCGCTCACTCGATCAACTCCACCGTACTCAACGACGAGTTTCTCGCTCACCGCCTCGGTCTAATTCCTCTCACCAGCGAACGAGCGCAAATAGTTGTCCATCTGCGAATCTGATTTCGCTGATCAGCGCAAATTCCTCGGTAATCTCCATCTTCCCAGTTCCTTTTTCCCTGATATTTCTAGGTCTCCTAATTGTTCTGAGTTAGGGTTTTGAATTGACCAATTTCATGTTTTGTTTTTCATCTTATAACTAGCTTCCCTTTTGGGATTTTATTCCATAGCATGATGTGTTACTTGTTTCAAATTTATGTGTTTTATGTAGTTATTGTTTAATTATTATCAAGTTTTAGAGGAAAATGGTATTGACAGTGAAAAGTACAAGTCTTTGTGCACAGATCAATACCAGCTCGTGGTGTTAGTAACAATTGTTTCTCTTACAATAGCACTTAGTAAAGTTGCCAAATTCAATCCAACCCTTTAAACCATTTCAACTAACAATTTCGCTTTTACTTAAACTTTAGAAAGTGTACTCCTTTTGGGATATGAAAAAACGGAAGATGCACTCTCATTTTTGGACAGAAGGAGTCATGTGGTAGTATAATTTTTAGCAGGACTCTGAGACTGATTGGTCTTGTACTTCCAGGATTGGATTGGATGACAACTTTGGTGCTCTATTCTGTTTTGTATCTATGGTTTAAATTTAGTATGCCTCAGTATCGTTCTTAGTGTACGGGTGTAAAGACAAAAGTACAAGGCACAAAACTAATGATATATTGATGTCTGTGCATTTGAATGTTCTTTGGTGGTATTGTTGAAAATAAAAGAAAAAGAATGGCCTTTGTGTCCCTTCCTCCTGCCATATTGTAATTAAATTCCCTGAAATTGAATTTCTTGTTAAGTTAAAACAACTATAGTTGAATACTTGAATTACATGCATGTTACTGTGGGTAATTCTTAACTAGAAATTCATATTAGGAATAAGATTTCAAGGTCTATGTTGGGAAAGTTCTGGTCTTCTTTTTTACTTGTGTGTTGTGTTTGTATAACCTTTCATGATTGATGTGATGCCTGTTCTTGACCTAGATCAATTTTAGCGTCAGAATCCTTGTTTATCCTAAAACGCTATGTACATGATTCTAATGATTTTTCTAGCTGAATAGTCCAAAGTCTCATTTCTTTTGTACTCTGCGGTGGTTGACCTGCATGTTTGTTTCTTTTGTTTTTTTCAGGTATACCCAATGAGCTGAATGTGGTTTCAAATTTTCCATTCTTTGTTATCGGTCTTATAGGGCTCATACTTTTCTATCATGGGAACTATTTTAAGATGAGATAGTGTGGATACATGTTTTTCAATCTAGCAATGCTTATGAAGTTATGATACAATCCCTTCTTTTATATGTTTATTGGTCATGATACTATCTCAACATTTAAATAAAAAGCTTGCAAGGTGAGCTTGGGGCTGGACATACTTTTTCATTGGTGTGGTTGCTGTTGCTTTTGGTTCCTCTTACTATCATTTGAAGCCAAATGATGCTCGCCTTGTGTGGGATCGGTTGCCGGTAAACACTGTTTTGTAATGAAATACTTAATGATTCAACGAAATAGTAGTTGTTATTTTGTGAATTGTCTCAAAATCATCATTGTTTTGACATTTGATGTATATCCAAATAGATGACAAGCGCCTTCACATCAATTATTGCGATCTTCATTATCGAAAGAATTGATCAACGAAAGGGAACCTTGTCCATTGTTCCTCTGCTCTTGGTGGGTATAGTAAGCATTTTATATTTGAGGTATGCATTCTGCTTCTTTTCCTACGTAAAGAAAGATTGCATCAAAGAAAAATTAATCTTTTTAGTCCAACGAAAAAATTATGAATTTAGATAGTACTTCAATGCTTCTTAATCCTTTTGTTATGGGATGGAACCTCTTGTTCATGATAGGTTAGTGGGATTGTAACTTTGAGGCTTTCAGCAGTTACATACTCTGAATTCTCTTAACCGAGATTCAAATAAATTTGCCTCTGCATTATTTTACAGAATTTAGGTATTGTACTCCCCACCTTGATGAAGGGTATTTCATTGTTCTTTTTGGTATCGTGTTCATACCCTTATCCATCTCGTTATATGTTTCCTTTCCTTAGACTGGTCACTGGTGGTCTCCCTGTATATCGGTCATATGCTGGTAGTGTAATAGTCTAGCTGCTTTCTAAAAAGAGATTGGCTGATGACAAATCCTTGGAAATGGAATGATACCTTTGTTCTTGTGATGCTTCGCTTGATCTGATTTGGGTTAGCAAAGACACGTTATGAAGAAATAATATGTTGTTTGAGATTTTATTTCTAAAAAGATAAATAGTCTGTTTTGGCAGCCCAAGTGGTAAAATGGGGCAGTGTAAAATAAAACTTTCAGAGAGGTATGAGCTTGACAATGCATCTCCACTGCTGGTTGATTGCATATATTCTACTGCAGGTTTTTTTAATGATCTGCGACCATATGGACTTGTTCAGTTTGTTCCTTGCATTGCCATCCCTGTAATGGCTATCTTGTTGCCTCCAATGTACACACATTCTACATATTGGCTTTGGGCTGCAGGTTTGTATTCCCATCAAGTGGGTTCCTTTGCCATATTTTGAAGCTTTCTATACTTTCTGCTATGTTGAGTTGTTTGCAATTCATAATTGCAGGATTTTATCTCCTAGCCAAAGTTGAAGAAGCCGCTGACAAACCAATTTATGGATGGACTCATCATATTGTAAGTGAACACACTATTAAGCATTTGTGTGCTGCAATGGTTCCTGTTTTCTTGACGCTAATGCTTGCAAAGAGAAGTATTGAAACAGAAAGGTAATAGTTTCTTTTTGATGACCTTCTATGACTTCTGTTTTTATTCCTGGCGTATTTGAATTTTCTTACAATGTTACACGCATAAAAGGTTCCCAGTATAAATTATATACATGCATTTTTAAGAATTTTTTTATTCGTTAATTATTAAAAAAAAATTGTAAGTAAGAACTTCTGAAAATTTCTCTAATTAAGCCATACCTTCGTGAGGGTAACTATTGTGCTGACTTTCTTGCTAAAAAAGGAGCCCTTAGTTGTAACAGTTTGTCTGTGTTGGATCTACCCCCTAGGGGTCTATGTAATTTTCTCTTTACTGATTCTATAGGAGTTGAGTGGCTTCACTACAGCTAGCCCTCCGTTGTAACCAGATGTACCCCAAAAAAAAAACTCTTAACTATTTCATCAAATTTTTTATCACCGCATGTAATCTATTAGTTCCATAACCTTATTTCTTAACTGTTATGATTTCCTACCAGCCAATGGCTCGTAATAGAACACAATCACTAGGCCAAAATTCCCTTGTATGTTTGCTTAAGTGGTAAATTGGTGAGGTTGTGTTCACTGGCTATCAAATTCAGGTCTTATCAAGCACAGAAAAATCTTAAGCAAGGGTATTTTCATAATTATTTATGAAACTTGAGAATTCAATATAAAATCCATGATCTCTTTTAGAAGGTTAGGGAACGGATTGGTAGAACATGGAACAAAAAATCTCTTCAGCTCATCCCCCATCTCATGCATTATATTTGGATTATGTTGCATTTGATGATTATAAAATAAGATCTGGAGATTTCTAAGCAATGCTTGGGCTACTAGTGTAAAGCAGAAAACTTTAGTATACTTGTAAATCAAAAAGTGCGACTGATGCATGCTATTTTTTCTTGGGGTGCTATGGCTACTGCATATACTGGTCGTAAAGTTCTTTTAGGTCCCTCATTCTCAGAAGTTTTTGTGTTCATTGTCTGTGGTATCTATTGCCAAGCATCACAATGCTAATATATAATGTATTTTAAGAATTTTTGAATTGACTCGTGTCAAGTCGTGAACAAGTAGATCCATTCAATGTTGATCATGACTTCCCTTGCAATTATTGCAATAGTTAAATGAGCTTCTGTCTACTTCGTTGTGATTAGCTATTTGCCGACTTCTTCTAAATGAGATCATGATTTTCTGATTTTCCCTGATTACCGAGGAAATTTGGCGCTGATCCCAACCCACGTGTGGGGCTAGTGTTAATTTCTGTATTTTTTCCTTCCATTCAAGTCAATCACATATTAACCTTGTTAGTTATGTTTGGTGTTATACTTTTTTGTTTTGCAGCAATTGTATGCTATGGTCCTTTCATGAGGCTCACTAGAGATATCCAGGAATTTGTATGCTTTTGATCTTTATTCACTCCGAATGTGCTTGTTATGGATTTTTTTTTTGTTCAGATCTGAAGATGAAGGACATAAATCTTGTGAAAGCTTACAACAAATGGAGCAGGATACTGCAAAAAATGGCTCAAAGTAAGTATCATGGGTGTGTAAAAGAGCTAAAGAGGTCGTGTTGTTCAGATAAAAGGTCGTGTTGCTTGTGAGATGAATTTTATAAAACTCATGGTTGAGACTAGTTTCAAAATTTTCATATAAGGATTGACTTTTGTGCAGGGTAAGAGTGTTGAAGAAAACAAATAAGGAGAATGAAATGCTGAGAGAGAAGCTGACTATAATGGAGCTAGCACAAGAAGAGGCCAACATCTTAATTTTATGGATAATTTGGTATATTTTGTAGATGTAGTTAAATTCACAATTCAATGTACGTAGTAGTAATTATATTGAAAAGTGTATTTGAAACTGTAAACGTATTATATTATTGGGATGTATGGTATTTTGAAACATAGAATGCTTACATTTTGGCTTTAAATGTTGTGGATTGTGTTTTTTAAGTAGACAATCTAATGTGTCAAATAGACAACGCTTTTAGAAAAAAATGTTGTCTAATGTGTACAATAGACAACACTTTTAGAAAAAATGTTGTCTAATGTGTCAAATAGACAACGCTTTTTAGGAAAAAATGTTGTCTAATGTGTACAATAGACAATATTTTTAGAAAAAACGTTGTCTAATGTGTCAAATAGACAACGCTTTTTTAAAAAAGTGTTGTCTAATGTGTCAAATAGACAATGTTTTTTTAAAAAGCGTTGTCTAATGTGTCATAAGACAACGTTTTTTAGACGTTGTCTATTTGTGTCTAAAAACATTGTTTATTTGACAAATAGACAACTCTTTTTTGAAAAAACGTTGTCTAATGTGTCAAAAGATAACGTTTTTTAAACGTTGTCTATTTGTGTCTAAAAAGCGTTATCTATTTGACAAATAGACAACGCTTTTTTGAAAAAAACGTTGTCTAATGTGTTAAAAGACAACGTTTTTTAAATGTTGTCTATTTGTGTCTAATAGATGACACTACTAATCACGACACTTTTAGGGAACTTATTACAACGCTTTTTAAATGTTGTCTATTTATTTTTTTCTATTAGTACATTTGTAGGCCTCACAACGATATGATTGTCAGATACCGAAAGCAACATAAATAATATTTTTAATAAAAATTGTTAACAATACTATCACTGTCAATGGTACTATTTATGTAAAAAGTATACTCTTCTTCTTCTTTTTATTTATTTATTTTTATATTAACATTTTGAATTCAATATGAAATATCTCTAAATTCAAAATTAGTATAAATTAATTAATTTTAGATAATATAATTACCAAAATTATAAATCTTACTATTTTTTTTATTTTCTCTAAATAATATTAATAACTGTATGATTTATTATTTTCAAATGTTAAATTATGTGCACCAATAAAACCAGGCGTAGGAATGTAGAAGGCTTCCAACGGCATTAATTTGTTTATTGTTCTGGTTAGGTTAGATCTGACCAAAGCTGGGATAATTGTTACTACACCCTCCCCGTAGTCAGTAGACCCGTTTCCCGAATCTGACCCGTTTTATATTAATTTTACGGGCAAAATAGGGAATTGATATTTTATACTATATGGCTAAGTTTTATATATATTGATATGTACAAATTATAAAATAAAAAATATGATGGAGAATATCCGTTATATTGGGAATATTCGTTTAAGTATAACAGTGCCGAAACAACCAATCATTGGTGGGACTCTCAACGACATAATTGTCGGATACCGAAAGCAACAGAAAGAACATTTTTAATAAAAATTGTCAATGATAGTATCACTTTTAATTGGTTAAATCCATTGATGAAAATAGAAAATAAATAAATAAATAAAGTATCTTGTTCCTTGTTGCCACTCAATTTAAGATTTTATTTTTGGAAAAATCCTAATTGTCACATTGGTTAAAAAAAATTAAAAAATATCTTACAAAAAAAGTCCACTTTTTAATCATGATATTATAAAATGACACTATATCTATAATTTTTCATCATAATTATGATACCATACAAAACTATTAATTTATTTATATCCTTAATATTCACAATTTCTGAAATTAAAATGAGAGTTTTTTGTGACGTTAAGTTATTCTTAAATTAAGCCTTTTTCAAAATTATTTTATAATTACAACCCACTAAATCGAAGAATTCAAGAACCTAATGTTAAGAAGGAAATATAGTAATTATTTATTATATAAATATACTTAAAAAATTTATTATAAAAATAAAAGGCGCTATACAATGGCTAAGTTTTATTATATAAATATACTTAAATTTTTTATTAAAAAACAAAAGGCAAGATTATTAATTCTATTATACAACGGATTGACCGATGGTAATCCTTTAGAAATTCTACTAGTGAAAAAATCTACAAATCCTATTCGGAAACTAACTATCTGCCAACAAATCCCACTTATAAATTAAGTGATGATAGTTCACCATCTCTAGTTCATACTCCATAGTTGAGATGGCTGCTGCTTTGTTTAATCAAGATTCCTTCTTCTCCTCAATACCACTCGCTCACCACAGTTTCCGGCCAATTCCATCTTCACCGTTTATGCTTTCATATCCACACAGATTTCCCATACAAACATCCCTCCCCCATTAGAGAAAATCCAATCCAATGGAGGGAAAGAGATGCAGCTGGAGGAAGTGATATTATTAAGTACTTGGATAATAATCGCGACGAAGAATTAATTAAGCTCATCTTAAACAAGGCTCGTGCGACACTAGAAAAGTACTCGAATTGTGAGCGCAAAATACTTATTTTAGATGTCAACATTGAAAGAAACGCAACTGTAGCCGATGATGAATACCAAGCAATGGCCATGGAGACGGTTCGCCAGAAACTCGGCCACTTAGTTGCTGATTTGATCCGTAATGCTCAAAAACATAACACGCCTAGGTATAGTATACTAGGGATGATAAGAGAAGCTGTAGATCACAACTACTACTACTACTACCAAGATAAGAAGCAGCAAGATGATGATAATTATTTATTGAGGACGTTGTATAACAAAGCTCTGATGGGTTTGAAACCGCCATTGTCAAGCAAGGTGAATATTAGTTCGAGATTATATTTTAATGAATTTCTTGACGATTATTAATTAGATTCAAGTTCAACATTAATTCTCTTTATGTTTCTGTAATGCATGCTAGTTTTACTACGTACGACAAGGATATATATATATATATATATATATATATATATGACAAACTAGTTTATATAGTAATCACTATGCAATTTAAATATAATGAGTCGGAACTCAAAGCAAGTGACTAATCATATGAATGTAATTCATGCAACAAATTTGAAGATTTATGAATTTTATTCTTTCACAGCACCGGCCCTGGGCTAAAGCCCTAGGTGCCCGAGCTTTAGACCCACTAAAATTGATAAATTTTCAGGGTCCCCAAGAGGTATTTATGTTATGTATATATATATCCAAATAAAAGAGACCATTTAAATTTAAAGGCCCACAAAAAATGAAAAAATCTAAATGATAATGTGATGTCTTTGAACTGATTACTTTTTTGACTTAGTGATAATGTGATATCTAAATGATGCTTTGAAAATATTGAGATAGTTGTTTATTATATTTGGTATTCTTTCGTATTGATACTCTTTTGTTCAAGAAAAATTCTTAGTTTTTTTTGTGCCTGTCTTAATAGTAATTCGTAAAAGACCCATTTTTTTTGTTGTCGCCCTTAAAAACTCAGGGCCCGGCCCTGTTCTTTCGGAATAACTCATTTTTTCATTCCTTCAATCCAAACGTAGCATAAAGGGTTTGATACACAAACTCCAAACACCATTGAATTCACTAGTTTAATTGAAAGCGAAAACTATGATAATTAAAAGTCATTTTTACAAATTGCATTAATGACAATTCTATTAATATATTATATTATTATTTATAATTAAGCTAAATTAAGGATTGTATTTGGATATGAAAATTTATTAAGAATTTATTTTAAAGAGTTTTAACGTAAAGAAAAGTGACAAACTTGTAGAGTGGGGAGTACATAAATATATAGAACATATATGAAATATAAAAAGTAAAAATAAATGCCGCTTGGCAAAAAGAAAGTCATAGAAAAGGTCGCATGAATGTAACTAAGACAAACGAGCATAAAGCGGATCCTACTTTTATGTCAGAGAATCGTGTATCAACACATGTGAAAATAATGTTCTTTTTATCTTCTTTCATACTTTTCTAAAGTAAAAGAGGTCAGATAACATAATAAAAGGAGCTACAAGGAAGAAGTGGAGTTCAACAATAATGTTTTTGTTTTTATTTTTAACACTTCTCTAAGATTGTGAGAAAACGTACAAATCAGAAAGGATTTTATCAACAAATAGTGTCTACGCACGCGTGAGAAAAAAAGTTGCAAGAGGAAAAAAAATTGAAGATATGACACAAAAAAATTGCAGAAGGAAAAAAACAGAAAGTATCAGCATTAAGAAACTTCTTGGGGGGTTAGCAGTGAAAGAAAGAGCACGGCATTCATTTAAATTATGAAAACAAAATTACACACATACATTAGAATCTGAAAGAGGAGAAAAAAAACCCGTAAATTAAACGAGTAAAATATAGGAAAAGAGAGTAAAGTGGTTAGGGGAAAAAAGGGAGTGATAGTTAAAATATTGAGGAAAAATAAGAAGAGAGAGAGACAGAGAGAGAGGGAGAAGTAAATAAAACTCCTGATTATCATGTCATTGTGACCCAATTAACTGGTTTGTTAGTTGCAAGTAACTGAAAAATAATACAGCCATCAAAGAATTGTAAACCATGAACCAAGAACCAATTTATATCTGAAATTAATACTTCCTCCGTCCCTATATGACGTTTTAGAAAAGTATTTTTGTCCCTTAATATAAGACGTTTTATAATTTAAGTAAACATTAATTGCTTAGTTTTTAATATTACCCCAAGTAATAAACATAACTTTGGTTCTCATTATTTTTGGTCCAATAAACAACACTCTTTTTTTGCAATACAAAGTTAATATAGACAATTGATATTATATTTAATGCTATACAATCATTTTCTTAATAGTTGTGACGGAGTATGTATCAAGCACCAGAGTCACCAGAAGTGTATGAATATAATGGCACTGTGGCTCAAGTTACAAAGACCCTAATGCCACCAACAAATAAAAGGCATATAATTTTGAGAAATTAACTAATCAACCACGAGATATACACCTAATATTACTGCCTATCCACTCATTTCCACGGCTAAAAAGGGTCTCAGTCACTCGGTCTTTCCAATTTAGAGGTAGACAAGGTTGTTCGCATAACATACAACCCTCATATCAAACTCAGCTAACCTCGACAGAGCTCTAGTTTCTTTCTTCTTCATGTCATAAGAATAGATTACTTCCCCAGTCCGACCCAACACCACATCATCTCCCACAAAAAGAACAGATGCATGCCCAGATCCATGATGACAATACCCAGCCCCCCCACCAAGAGCTCCGTGGTCCAAGCAAAAAGTGTAGGCATCTTTCCAGGTCCTGATATTGCTGCCCATTTGCATTGTGTTCGTATGAACATTAGATAACACACTCAATACTATGGAAGAGCTTTTTGGATAAGAGGTACAGAGCTTTCCTTCCATTACACCAAAAGATGAACTAAAAGAAGAACAGCCTTTGATTAGTTGTGACCTGTCCTTTATCAAATCAAAGGCAACAATACTACCATTCATTGTCTGCCAGTAAACAATGCCATTCACATGAACCCCTGATATTGGAATAAGCTTCCTATCACCAAAGCAAATCTCTCCAGAAACATGCCAAGATCCTTCTTTGGAGGAATATATCTCAAATTCAGTAGCGCCATCAAAATCTGCAGATGGGAACGCACATACGAGCTTGTACTCGGCCACAAAGTTGAGTAACGATGGTTCAAAGACGAGCACAACAGCAGGATCAGGCCCGTGAACTGCATTTGGTTTTGGAAGGCTCTTCCATTGACGAGTGACTGGATTGCAAATGTAGTAGGTCTTATCACCAGTAGAACCCTGGCAACAAAGCAGTCCATTGGATGAGGTCCTGATATCAATAGGTACAGGTAAAAACTTCAGGGAAGGGTCTGGCACACCACAAGATTTTGGATCAACGGAGGTGAATGAAGGTGGATTTCCAGGGGTTTGACAAAAGAGACCTGAAATCCCATGGAATGAAAGTGACTGGTTGTGAGCAAAAAATGGAGTTGCAATCTGGAGCTTCCAGTCTCTACAGACACCCTGGCACCTGAAAAGCGATTTTGCAGGAAGGAAAGGGAGTGCATGCTCCCTTATTATGTCTTTTAGATCCATGTATAACTTACTGTTCCTGGCAGTAAGAAGTTTACTTGGCTTCTTTCCACGATCCATTCACTTGCAATCAGGAAGTATTCTGCTACACAAACCACCAAAACAACTCAATTTTCTACAGGAGCAGAATAAAAACAACAAAAATGAGAGAAGAGTATAAATTCACAATGTTCGCTCTAGGGGAACTATGAGCACCAAATTTATTTTCGCTTTAAATGGAGTACTAGTATTAGTTAAAGCTGACAGTACGATTTTTCTTTTGCTACTTGTTCATTCATTCATTAGATTGACATTTACTAACTTCCAGAGCAAAATTTAAGTAAGGTCTGTACTTCTTCAGAAAACATGGTATGTACCAATTCACAATCCAGTCTTTTTTTTGGCGTGTCTGTGTGGAAACCCTGGGAAAACTATTGAGCAAACATACCAAAGAGGCAGAATATTAAACTATAAAGCTGGCTTAAGTACAATAACAGCAATATTAAACTATAAAGCTGGCTAAAGTACAATAACAGCAGCCTTTTCCACACATTATATGGGAAAAGTGCATGTGAGGGAGGGAGAGTAAAATCCAAATCATATTCAAGCTGTTCAATATTCTTATGCCCTCATTCGACTTTAGACAAACACCATCAGACTAATTATTCACGCGCATATATATATATATAGAAAGAGAAAGAGAGAGAGAGCAACTCCACAGCATATGCATACTATTCAATGTTCTAAAAGGCGGCGGGCGGGCGGGCACCTAGGAGACCTAGGCGGGATTTTTTATTTTAAGCCAATTTTAATATTTTATCTTACATTTATCCAAACAAAACAATAATATAAAGCAAAACAATCTATAAAAAAAAAAGATAATAAAAACCTTTGCTTAAAGTTCAAACACGTATCCATATTGCCAATGTCAAAATTCAAACACACATGCAATTGTTCAAAATTCAAACATATCTTTAACGTATTAGTTTTATTCATAAATAAGATTGCTATTAAATAATAAATTTAAAATTTCAAGAATTAAATTCAATATTAAAACTTAAGAAACTAAACATAAATTTAAAAATTATATTGAATTAAACTAAATATTACAAATGTATCATCATTTATATAATTTGAAGTTGGTACAATTTCAAAAAAGTACAACTATAATAAAATTATCCATTTTGACTTGATCTTGTTCACTTCTTGCTGTGATTTGATATGCTACAAACTACATTATGAATATGGTAAATCATTAAAAAAAAATATATATCAAGATCTGGTTTGAGTAGTTATTAAAATAAAAAAATTCTCTGCCTAAGCCCCGCCTAATTTCCTGGAGAGATTTTTTTGCCGCCTTGGACTTAGGTGAGACGCCAATGGGAGCCTAGCGCCTAGGCGGGGCCTAGGCAGGAATTTTAGAACACTGATACTATTCAATATTCTAACACCTTTTCTAAAACGGGTGGACAAGAAAAGAAATGGACAAAAAGCATGTTTTTTGTCCAATTCTTTTGTTTGCAAGTTTTTCAAGGGACAGAAAAGAACAAATGTACTGAAAACTTGCCACGCTTTTTCCATTAAAAAATGGACGCATTTGGACGAAAAAGAAAAAGACGTAAGTAAATCTTTTGTAATATTATTACCATTTATAGCAAACAAAATAATATTTATATAAGGGTAAAGTGGTAATCCATATTTATAAGTATTCTTTGCATTTCCTTTCTTTTACAAAGTCTCAAACAACACTAAAGAAAACTTATAAGTTTTTTATTCTTTTCTTTTCCAATCTAATTAAAGTTTTCCTTTCGTATCTTTTTTGTCTAAAACTCACAAACATAGTGTTTGTTAGAACCCACCATAGTAATCAAGTATCAAACTCAACATGCAAAGATATTAAGTTAAATTCTCAACATATCTTTCTTATCTCATAAATATTCGTTCAACCTTACTATTTAACCAAATATTAGAACAATATAATCTCCCTAAAAAATTCTAAAATCAGCCAAAAATACTCACCATAAACTAAAAAGTGAGTATAAAAGACTTTAAAGTAGATTCAACATGCTACTTGATAGTTCTATAGATCTAGTTATAGTGAAACATGAAATATGCATCCATGTTAAAAGCAACAACATTCTAATAAATCATTATCATTCTCTCTCTCTCCCAGTAATCATTAACTTGCTAAATGATAACTGATGATTCTAAAATCTAGTTATGAGGCAACAATGAAATAGGCATCATGTCAAAAGCAACACTAATTCTGATAAATAGTTCTCATTCTGTCTCTTATGATAATTCTCGGTTTCTTAAAATCAAAACACAAAATAGGACAACATAGGAACTATCTAATGGTAATGGCAACGACATAATTAATGTATGGTAAATGCGCTCAAATATTGACTCAAAAAATAATCATCACAAAATTTAAAATTTTGATTTTGCCTCTTGAAACAAATATAACAAATAAATTCATATATAATAAACTTCAAAGCTCAATGCTACTATAAGGAGGGTTTTTAAATTTATAGATAAAAGGAAAATAAATATTGGAATAGAAAGATCAAACAAAGGAGACAAGGAGGAGGTCGAGAAATCCCGAAAAAATGTACTAACAAAGTAACGCGTCAGACGTTAACAAATTAACGTGTTAACAGTGTCAAGGATTACTGACAAGAATATCTCTTATGTGGTATTTCTCTTTTTTCCCTGCCCTTTGATTTGAAGAGACAAAATCAAGCCATATACCCTGACCCTAAACCCCCATCCAACCATAAATCTACGCTGATTTATATGTAATAAGAAATTACATATTAAACTTCTATGATCGAAGCTTTCGATCCATAAATCAGTATAATCATTGGAAATTTGAACTTAAAAGGTAAAAATTAAGAACTAGATTAAAACCCTAGTCCTCGGACTTGAAGGATCACACTTCTGTGGACAATATAGCCGTAATTGGTATGTAGATTATTGACAAATCGTGATAATATTCGGTGCAAACAATAAATCTTGGCGAAAACAATACTAGAGATACATACCTTAGTTATATCGACCAAGCTCTCGAATGGCACCCAAGAGAGAACTATATAGAGAGAGTGGGGAGGTGGGGAATTTCTATACTTTTGCTAAACGCTTTTACTTGGCCTCAGTCAAGTGATTTTTTTTTTGCTAATTTGGCACACACACATCACCACTGTTAACACCACCGACTCGCCGCGCGCCTCAATCACGAAAAGCACATTTGATCCTGCACAATGAACACGTCAGCATCGGATCTCGACGGTTTTGGACCGTCGGGGAATCGCTCCGGTGTGAGAATAAGTACAGATTTTGAGAAAAATGGTTTAACAATGGAGGTTGTGTGCTTTAGTGTTCTGAGAGAAAAATATGTTCCTCCCCCCTTTTCATGTAGTGCTTTTCCTCATATACTGTCTCACCACCTTGCATGTTTTCCCCCGATGTTTACGTCAGTCGGCTGCCTGCAGGCTTTTCCCCACTTGCTCTTCCCCCAGTCAACATTATGTCAACTCCTCATTAATGAAGGTGGCTTAAGGCGGCTGGACCCATCACCTCAATCAGCCGCCTGCTAATCCCACAGATTAGAGGTAATCTTTAGTCTATAAACTGCCACCTGTCATCCACTACCAGCTCCAACCTAAAGTTTATCTAAATAACCATTTAGACAATGGCTCAATACTCCAATAGTAAAAATGGGTCTGACCCGGAAAGCCCACAATGAATAAGAATTGACCACCCCGAGATATTCATGGCCCAACATTGCCCCCTAGTTTTTCGTTAAACAAAATGTTTAATGAAAGAGTATAGGAACCCGGGCCAATTATCAAGGAGAATCCGCACAGACTCAGCGAAGCCCAATTAATAGAAGGCCCATATTCGAATGCAGACCCCTCGAACCCAAAATCAGACACCAATTTCTTTAAATTTCAAAAATAAATGATATTTTCTCAATTCCGAGGGGACACGCCGGCGGTTAATCTTCCCCATCATTATCTTTATTAAATGTGCAGCCTTTGGACTTCGTGAATTTCCAGAAAGGCAATTCTATAAGATTTTCAAACCCCCAAATCAGACAATTTTACCCGTCCATTTGAAATTCGAAATATCCCAGCTTTCTTCTTCTTCTTGCTCCGATTTTCTTATTAACTTGTCTGTCAACAATGGCTTCCCAAAACAAAGAAAACGCTGCTTTGACCTCCGAGATTTATTCATCTTCCATCCCGACTGTGCCAAACCCTAAGTCTATACCAGCATCCGGCAAAAATCCTATATCTCCTGTTTCTGTACCCCTACCTTTTAAATTCGAGGATGAGGATCAGCACCCCATCGCCAACAGCTCTTCAAAACTAACAGAAAATGATCTCAAAACCATCCGAGAACGTTATTTTATTCCAGATACACATCATTTAAAAGCGCCGACCCTCTCCGACCGAATGTATCATCGTCTCGATGGTTGGACCGCCATGCCTCTCATTTTCTTAGAAAGAGGAATCCGATTTCCTCTTCATGCTTTTATCGTTACCCTTCTGGGGTTTATGGGTGTGGGATTTGCCCAACTGGTCCCTAATTCCTACATCCACATTCTAGCTTTTATTGCTTTCTGTAGTGAATCAGGGGTTCCTCCCTCTATTGACTTTTTCTTCAACCTGTTCGTTCTTGGCAAATCTCGCGAACAAGGTTTCAAGGTTCTGGGTAAACAAGCCCCAAGACCTAATTCTAAATTCAGTAAACGCCCTCTAATGGATACACCTTCGAGTAACAAGAAATGGTATGAGAAATGGTTCTTCATCAAAGGACCTGAAATATCATCTATTCCCGATTGGACCACTTCAGAGCATGCCACTGCGGACCTAGGCGACCTCCCAGACGATCGCATAAAGGAGATAGCGAAGCTCATGGAGAAGCTTCCCATGGAGGGATGGAGCTTCAACCTTCTAGGCGATCATGCTTGGTTATTCGATCATAAACGTAAGTTTCCAACCCAAATTTTGTATGATTTTCTCAATTTCTCTTTGATCATTATCTTGAAATATTTTTCTTTGTTTACAGTATCCTTGATCCGGCCTTCATCTCCTGACCGAAGAGATATAGAGCAATCTCTGTCTGTCCCCTCAGCTCAAGATTTTCCTGAAGCTCAAGAAAACGAAGCACAAGCTTTCGAGCTTCAATCCACCGACCCATCAGTAGCCGAATTAAACCTGGCCGAAGAGGTTGGTCGGCCTCGCCGAAAAAAGAGAGCCGCCCGAAAGCCTAAACACACTTCAGCTCCTATCCTCACCGAGAGCCTCCTTGACATGCCCGCTGTTGATCGTGCCAAGATTCTTCTTACCAAGAAGCAAAAGGCTAAAGTCAACATTGTACCTCTCACAACCGAAGAATTGAGAGTGCCTCCTTCCAAATCGAATCTACATCCATGTCCACTCTCGCCCACAGAACCTGACGAATTTGAGGTTGAACCTAGTTCTCCTCTTGTTCGAAAGAAAAAATATCCTTCAGATGACCAGCCCTTACCTGAAAATCAGCCAACATCCTCTCCTCAACGAGCAAATCCTCTTTTCTTTGGTTCAACATCTGGAGCTCCTAGGTCACCTAGCCTATGGCCTGACCAGAATGAAGACTTCCCCCTGCATCTCTATAATTCTTTCGTTCTGGATACAGACAACCATAGGTTCGGCAACAGTACCATAGCCGATCTGCTGGAAGAAGGCTTGGCCCATCAGGCTAGAGTAAGTTTTTGACCATTTCTGCTCATAGATATATATTCTTCGAGTATTTTATTAATTCAGAATGTCTGCAGGCGAATAGGATCTTCGGGCGTCTCTATCAGAAGTACAAAAAAGCCGAAGCCGAGGAAGAGGCAGCCCGAAGAGAAAACATCATTCTAAAGTCCGCGTTGGCCAAGGAGAGGAGCGATCATGAGGATATTCGCTTCAATTGCAAGGGTCTTCAGAATGACCTCATAAAGATGAAAGAGCAGTTGGCCGCGTCTGAAGCTTCTCAAAACACGATCATGCAACGAAATGAAGAACTTCAGCGGTCCAATAAACAATTAACTGAGAATAACCAAAATCTGGCCTTAGTCGTGTCAGATGCTAAGAAATCCGAAGAACATCATCTGGATCTCCGAGGAAAAGCTGAGAAGGAGCTTCGTAATTTGAAGTTGATGGGTCCTCCTCTCACTGAGGAACTTCGCAAGGAGATTCAGGCTGAGTACCGAAAATCTCCTTCTTTAACTAACGAAATAATTCAAATGTACGCGAAGGGTTACGAAGCAGCCCGAAGCAAGGGTAAAGCTAAATTAGCAGCCGTTGCTGTAAACCCGTTGCTCCTTGATTCTTCCGAAGATGAAGATGAGGAGTAATGGTGACAGAAATTTATCTTTTGTAGACTGGTATAGATTTTAATGACAATGTACTGACTTTATTATGCTTAATGAGATATATCTTATTCCTTGTTGCTCCTTTCTTAAGTCGAATTTGTACTGTTGTTTAAACGATATATGATTTAAGCTCAATACTTCAAGTAAAATTAAACAACAATGTAAGACGAAACTTACTCATTACCGGAGAATACTATACGTCATTGTTAGACTAAATAATCCACCAATCTTATAATATTAGTTCCGAAGAGCTTTATAATGTTATTCGGCTTCATAACAGTTTGGATAATCCCATCCTTCTCCGAAAGCCGAATAGGTTCAACCCAGGATATATTCCGCTTCGCTTTGAGGAGTTGAAGGGACCCAACCTTATAACTGGTCGACTACGTTCTCTCCGAGAGCCGAACGGTTCGGACCATCAATAGTTCACTTCAGCTACGAGGAGACGAAGGAATCCATCCTTATACCAAGCTGGCAACCTCGTTCTCTCCGAGAGCCGAACAGGTTCAACCCAAAAGATATTCCGCTTCGCTACGAGGAGTCGAAGGGATCCAACCTTATATCTGGTGACCACGTTCTCTCCGAGAGCCGAACGGGTTGGACCATCAATAGTTCACTTCGCTACGAGGAGACGAAGGAATCCATCCTTATACCAAGCTGGCAACCTCGTTCTCTCCGAGAGCCGAACAGGTTCAACCCAAAAGATATTCCGCTTCGCTACGAGGAGTCGAAGGGATCCAACCTTATATCTGGTGACCACGTTCTCTCCGAGAGCCGAACGGGTTGGACCATCAATAGTTCACTTCGCTACGAGGAGACGAAGGAATTCATCCTTATACCAAGCTGGCAACCTCGTTCTCTCCGAGAGCCGAACAGGTTCAACCCAAAAGATATTCCGCTTCGCTACGAGGAGTCGAAGGGATCCAACCTTATATCTGGTGACCACGTTCTCTCCGAGAGGCGAACGGGTTGGACCATCAATAGTTCACTTCGCTACGAGGAGACGAAGGAATCCATCCTTATACCAAGCTGGCAACCTCGTTCTCTCCGAGAGCCGAACAAGTTCAACCCAAAAGATATTCCGCTTCGCTACGAGGAGTCGAAGGGATCCAACCTTATATCTAGTGAATAAAAACTTCTATTGGAGAGACAAAGAGAGCCATCTTTATTAATAATTGTCGTTGTAGTTACAGACTTCCATATTTTGATATTAGCCTTACTGAAAATACTTGCGGAGCCTTCCGGCATGCCAAGTATTTTTGATTTCAGACCCATCTAAAGTTCTTAACCGGTAAGTTCCGGGCTTTGATACGCTGATGACTTCATAAGGGCCCTCCCAATTTGGCATGAGTTTACCCATATTTTGAGGGGTAGAAGCTTCTACTTCCCGAAGAACTAAATCTTCAACTTCGAATCTCCGAAGCTTTACACCTTTGTTGTAGTATTTAGCCACGCGACGTTGATATGTGGCCAACTTTATCAAGGCTGTCTCTCGAACTTCTTCGATCAGATCTAAGTTAGCTCTGAGTCCCTCATCATTGTATAATTCTTTAAATTGACTGACCCGAAGACTTGTAGATCCAATTTCTATCGGAACCAAAGCATCAGTACCGTATGCTAGTCTAAATGGGGAATCTCCCGTCGTAGTCCTTGGTGTAGTTCGGTAAGCCCATAGCACGCTAAGTAATTCTTCGGGCCATCTTCCTTTGGCGTCATCCAGCCTTTTCTTGATCCCATTCAGGAGTGTTCTGTTGGTTACTTCAACTTGTCCATTAGATTGTGGATGGGCAACTGAAGTCTTTCGATGCTGAATCCCTAACTCTTTCAAGAACGCTTCAAATTTTGACCCCACGAACTGGCGTCCATTATCTGAAATTATTACCATAGGAATTCCAAATCGGAATACTACCGACTCTTTGAGAAACTTCAAACATTCTTGTTCCGTTATCAGCCGAAGAGGTTTCGCCTCTACCCATTTAGTCATATAATCAATTGCTACTATAACAAAACTGACTTGGCCTTTTGCTTTTGGAAGGGGACCCAGTATATCTACCCCCCAGACAGCGAAGGGTATAGGAGATAAAACCGAGTATAGTTCTTCTGGTGGCTGGTGTGGGATCGAACTATTCAGCTGGCATTTTGGGCATTTTTTCACATAGTCTGTGGCCTCTTTGAATATTGTCGGCCAATAAAAACCTTGACGAAGTATTTTATATGCTAACGACTTCGCGGCCATATGATCACCACAGATACCTTCATGGACCTCCCGAAGGGCATATTCAGCTTCAGACGGGACCAGACACTTCAGTAATGGAGAGGAATAAGCTCTTCGATACATATCTCCATCAATCAGTATGAAGTTTGCGCTCTTGTATCTCACCTTTTTAGCCAACATCTGGTCCGAAGGTAGTACGCCATCTGCTAAATAGTTTATGTATGGAGTCATCCAACAATTTGACTGTTCTACGCACGTTACTTCCTCTTTCTGGATGCTGGCTTGTTTCAGGATTTCCAAGTAAACGATCCCTTCAAAGATGCTTGATTCAGCAGTAGCTAGTTTCGACGATGCATCAGCGTTGAAATTATCAGTTCGACCAACACTTTTAAATACACATGAGCCAAAGTGTTGAAGTCGATCTTTCAATTCCGCAAGATATCTAACCATTTTAGAGCCTCGAGCTTCGTACTCCCCCGAAACTTGCTTGATGACCAGTTGAGAATCACTGTAAATGATCAGCTTCTGAACTTCCAGACTATGAGCCAGACGCAATCCTGCTAATACCGCTTCGTACTCAGCCTCATTATTTGTTGCCTTGAATTCAAATCTGACGGCCTGCTGTATTTTGAATCCCTCCGGGCTTGTCAGAATTATCCCGGCACCACCAAGATCCGAAGTAGAAGATCCATCCACATATAAAGTCCAAGAATCGTGCTCCTGCTGAAGTATGGCCACCGTTTCCGGAGATCCTTCCATTTCGATCATGCTGCCATCAGCTTCAGGAAACGAGCATTCTATCACAAAATCAGCCAAGGCTTGGCCTTTAATAGCCGTCCGGGGATAGTATTCTATGAAGAACTGGGACAATTCCATCGTCCACGCAGCAAGCCTTCCCGAAACCTCTGGCTTCCCCAACACCTTCTTCAGTGGTTGGTCTGTATACACCACTATTGTCCGACCTTGAAAGTATTGCCGAAGCTTTCTACTAGCAACGACCAAAGCGAAAGCAAATTTCTCAAGGTCTGGATACCTTGTTTCTGCACCCCTAAGGGCATGGTTTACATAGTAAACCGGGTGCTGCTTACCCCCAATCTCCTGCACCAAAACTGCTCCTACGGCAAATGAACTGGCAGCCAGATACAAGTACAAAGGTTCCGTAGGAACTGGCTTTACTAACAGAGGTGCCGAAGACAAGTACCTTTTGATGCCTTGGAAAGCTTCTTCGCACTCCGAAGTCCATTGGAAGGTCTTCGCATTCTTCGGCCCTTTCAACGTGTTAAAGAACGACAAACACCTTTCTGCTGACTTAGACATGAATCGTCACAACGATGCTATTCGACCAGTTAATCGTTGAACATCCTTGTATGACTGGGGTGATTTCATGTCTAAGATAGCCTGGATCTTCTCTGGATTGGCTTCGATACCTCTCTTACTGACCAAATATCCCAAGAATTTGCCTGCCCCCAGTCCGAAAGTGCACTTAGTAGGATTCAGCTTCAATTCATAACTGGCGCACCGTCTGGAAACATTCTTCTAGATCATCCAGATGACCACGAACCGACATGCTTTTAACAATCATATCATCAACGTAAACCTCCATATTCTTGCCTAGCTGCTTCTCGAATATATGGTTCATCATCCTTTGATATGTAGCTCCCGCATTGATCAATCCGAAAGTCATTTTTTTGTAGGCGTACACCGACCGATGAGTAATGAAAGCTGTCTTTGGTATATCTTCTTTACACATAGAAATTTGATGATAACCTGAAAAAACATCCATAAAACTAAGAAAAGCATACCCCGAAGTTGCATCAATGAGTTGGTCGATATGAGGCAGAGGATAGAAATCCTTCGGGCAGGCTTTGTTCAGATCGGTGTAATCTATACAAACTCGCCACTTGCCATTATGCTTCTGTACCAGAACCACGTTGGCCATCCACTCTGGATAATCGATCTCGAAGATGAAATCTGCATCCAACAACTTAGTGATCTCCTCATCAATTATCTTCTGTCTCTCCAATGCGAAGAGTCTTCTCTTCTGTCTAACTGGCTTCTTAGTTGGATCCACTTGCAATCTGTGCTCCGCTACTTTTCGACTTACTCCCGGCATGTCACTGGGGATCCAAGCGAAGACATCGGCATAGCACCGAAGCAACTTCAGCAGGCTTGTTCTAAAAGGTTCCGGAAGTCCCGAACTGGCTTTCACTGTTTTCTCTTTCTTCCCCGGAATCAACTCGATCTCTTCGGTATCCTCAACGGGCACGACTAAAGGTTCGGTTCCGCTTTCTGTAAATGGTTCCACCTCAATGGCCATCGTATGCTTCAGTTTACTGATTCCTACCCCCGAAGTGATTAGAGCATTCCGATAGCACCTCCTTGCTAAGTCCAGATCCCCCGCCACTTCGCCAACTCCGTGGGATGTAGGAAACTTAATTTTAAAGTGGGGTATTGAAGTAACCGCCTGTAGAGCTGTCAAAGTAGGTCTCCCCAAAATAGCGTTGTAGGCAGAATCAATATGTACAACATAAAATTTACAGAAGATTTGAACCTATTGGGGAGCTGTCCCGAAGACAACTGGCAGCTCGATGGTTCCTGCTACCTTGACGGGATCGTTGCTGAAACCATACAGAGGGGCCTCCTGCCCAATTTCCATCTTCTGGCCATCTGCAGGCATTCGGTGATAAGCATGAGCATACAATATATCCACCGAATAGCCATTGTCAATCATCATCCTCTTCATATCCACAGAACCTACTTGGGCCGTGATTACCAAGGCTCCTTCATGTGGTTCGATAGGTTCCGTAGGGAAGTCTTCATCTGTAAAGGAAATTATGGAACCCGGATATGCCCTTTCGACCTTCGTAGGCTTATCTGCCAAAGACATCACAGAGTCCAGATACCCTCGTCTCTTCTTACCTGCAACCTTTCCTGTGTTCCCCCCAGATATCACATCCACAACATGCCGCACCGCCTGGTTTGGCACTGGTTGAACAGGCTGGGCGACTTGAGCCAATTCCTTATTCTCCGGTTGATTCCTTTGTTGTTCCCGCCCTGTTACATAATGTATCAAAGTACCACTTTGAACTTTTCTCTCAATAAATTCCTTCAAACTCCAGCAGGAATTTGTATCATGCCCAACCGCCCGGTGGTAATTACAATATAAGGCAGGATCTCCGGATCCTGGTCGAAGGTTGTTTTTGGGCGTTTCGAAGTACGGTTGATTTTTAATTTGTTCCAAAATGGAGGCCCGATCCGTGTTAAGTTGTGTGTATACCTTGTTCACCTTTTGAGTCGGAATGGGTGGACGATCTCCCTTGGGCATCCAGTTACTATTATACCTTTTCTGATTCCCTTCGGATCGATCATTGCCGGTATTATTTCTTCTCTGATTAATGTCAGGCTTTTCCCTGTCTTTCTCCTTTACTTTTTCCGAAGAGCTTTGTTTCAAGCTAGCCATTGCCTCTTCCACCACGATGAAACCTTCGGCCTTTTCAAACGCTTCGGCCAGACTCTTTGGATGTTTGAACATCAGCTTTTTTACTAATTTTTCCGATTTCACCAGATCTAAGCCATTCTAGAATAACCCTACCGCCTGAAGATCATTAAGATCTGAAATCTGCCCTACAGCTTCTTGAAATCTCTTCACATACTGTCCCAGGGTCTTATTCGAATATTGTCTTACTTGGGCCAACGATCCCGTGGGTCTCCCTCTTCTCTTATTGCTCCCAAAGCGAGCATGGAATTTGTCACACAAATCCGCCCATGACGTAATCGAATCCGAAGCCAGAGTCCCCATCCATTGCCTTGCATCTTTTCTTAAGGTCAACCCGAATGTCTGACATTTAGCTGAATCTGAATAGTCGTAATAATCCATCAATCTATCAAATGCTTGGCTATGGTCAAACGGATCTCCAGAACCATCATAACTTTCCATATGAGGTAACTTTTTGCTGGGATCCGCTTTCTCTTTAAGAATTTCAGATGAAAAGGGGGACGCCTTTTTATCCGAAGCCTTTTTTCCTTGTTGAATCTCCGTTAGCTGCTTTCGAAGCTCTCTTATTTCTTTTGATAGGTCTTCCACCATCCCGGGCGAAGAAGTAGCTTTCTTCTCCGGAGATTTCGCTTTATTATGTCTAATCCGGTCTCTTTCAGCCGGTTTAAACGACGCCGAAGGACTTCGTCTTGTACTTCGGCTGGACCAAGAACTCCCTGTATGGTGTATCCTCTTTGGACTTTTTAGAGAATGACTTCTTGATCGACTTCGTCGTTCATCCCTTCTACTTTCTCTATGATACTCAATACGAGGTGCCCTTTTCGAAATTCTGGGAGAATAATCTTGTAACATACTTGGTTTCCTATCAGAAGAATGACTATAAGACTCAATGTCATCTCGACTGGTATACTCATTCTTCCTTGCTCTTCGACCATGTGATCTACTCCATCTCTCCGGTCGAGTGTAACTGAAAGCTTCGTCTTTTTTCTCAGCCATAAGAATCATCTGTTTAGAAATCTCCTCCCTCTGTTGCAGAAGGGCTTTCAAAGCCGTGTCGGTTTCTTGAGCCTTCTTTGCCAAGATAAAAATCTTGTCCGTATGGCCTTCTCGATGCCGGGCCTTAAGTGATGTGTCCATCATCTTTTTCCGATCGTTATCGGAACCTTTGCTAGCAGTAGAAAATAACTTCCTCTTGGCATCCCCATGGTCTCTAGCCTGAGAATCTCTTAGAACCCTCTGTGACCCAAGGCTATCATGAACGCTTTTTGAGGGTCCTAATCTGTCTTTCACCGAAATTCTTTGCAAAGAAGAGCTGGCATCCGTTGGTTGTCCTTCAGCCGTGATCGTCTTACTTTTTACCATAGCTTTCGAGGTAAGTTGTTCAGTACGTTGTGATTGAAAAACAGAAACACTAGCCCTCCTTCTAGCGCCAATGTTAACACCACCGACTCGCCGCGCGCCTCAATCACGAAAAGCACATTTGATCCTGCACAATGAACACGTCAGCATCGGATCTCGACGGTTTTGGACCGTCGGGGATCGCTTCGGTATGAGAATAAGTACAGATTTTGAGAAAAATGGTTTAACAATGGAGGTTGTGTGCTTTAGTGTTCTGAGAGAAAAATATGTTCCTCCCCCCTTTTCATGTAGTGCTTTTCCTCATATACTGTCTCACCACCTTGCATGTTTTTCCCCCGATGTTTACGTCAGTTGGCTGCCTGCAGGCTTTTCCCCACTTGCTCTTCCCCCAGTCAACATTATGTCAACTCCTCATTAATGAAGGTGGCTTAAGACGGCTGGGCCCATCACCTCAATCAGCCGCCTGCTAATCCCACAGATTAGGGGTAATCTTTAGTCTATAAACTGCCACCTGTCATCCACTACCAGCTCCAACCTAAAGTTTATCTAAATAACCATTTAGACAATGGCCCAATACTCCAATAGTAAAAATGGGTCTGACCCGGAAAGCCCACAATGAATAAGAATTGACCACCCCGAGATATTCATGGCCCAACAACCACACTCATACTCCTTGCCAAGGATTGAACCCCAACCTCTTAACATAGGTCGAGTCATACCACTCGGACCAAAGGCCTTCGGTAGCCAAGTGAAATTAAATATTTCTTATTTGTAAAATTTGTAAATGGTAATATTATTTTTGTCCTGTGTTTATTTTTAAAATAAATTATTACTTTAATAACAATGACACAATAATAAAATTAAAATAATAAATTTTATGACATTGTGTTATTCCATATCAATAAAAAAACTCTTTTTGTGTTTTTTATTTATAAACAGAATTTTTTTTTTTATGAAATGAAAAAAGTACTAGCTACTCTTTATGGTTTTTTTATCTGCCTCTTTATAAATAAGGAGGAAAAATTAAACAAATTTACGTTACATAAAAGCTCCTAACATACAAAATCCAATCAAAATTCAAATTCACCATGAGAAATCATTGAAAATCTTTATACTAAATAAAATTGAGAATATTTACTTGGATATATATATGTATATGTATATGTCTGGAATACATTAACATTTAACAGGATAAATAGATTGGAAAGACGCATAGCCACAATTACAAATCAATACACCCGGCCGGCCGGCCGACCACACACGAGAAAGTTGATAGCTATCTATCTATCTATCTATCTTGAACAAAAAATAGTGTTTGAAGTTGAGGGGCTAGCCGAAGCATTGGTCCGTAGGAAGTGGGCCAGGAATGGAACCCTGTTGGACAAACTGCAAGCCGAAAACAACCAAAATGGCTAGCAAAGACAAGTAGGATAAGCCTTCCACAGCACCCAACAAGCCAAAGGGGCCATTAGGGAGACCCGATCCAGTTTTGGATTTGGTGTACAAAGACCAACCCACAATTCCCACAGCAACTAGGTAGCTGACACCTTCAAGTGCACCGATGGAGCCACCTGGGCCGGGCGGGAGGCCGCACCCGGTTGTCTTGAGAGCGTAAAGAGACCACCCGATTACTGGATTAGATACCAATCCGGTAACAATGGCTACTTTATCTGCGATGCCATTACCATCGCCAGTACTGCTCTCCTTTGCCATTCCTTTTACCTTGAGAACAATTGGTGGGACTGGGGCCCTTAATCTTTTCTTCTGTATGAAATTGTTCGTCCGAGGGGTAAGTGAGGTTGAAGTTGGAGGAACGAGGAGGAGCATTTTCAAGAGAGAGAGAGAGAGAGGAAGAAGAAACTTGAGGGGACTGGGAAGGGGGTTGATGGATGTATAACCAACGCAAACTAGACAGAACCTTATCTATCCGCTGTAATGGTCACACAGTGTGTTCTATATTGCTGTGGCCGGCCTAATGCCTATGTGGATACATCTACGGGGAATTATGGAAATTTTGATATTTTTATAAGGTTTATAATTTTTATTTTTATTTTTCTAAATACTTTCTCCATTTTATAAAAGGAATATCAGAAAAAGGAAAATTCATTCTATTTTTATCTTTTATTTGTATAACAAGGATTAATAAACGTACCAACACAAATAAATAATTAGCACTAGACGGCTAGACCGGTGGCGGTGGGTTTCTTCTGTTAATACCACTTTTAATAACAGAAAAAAGATATTTTATTTTATTTTTTATTTGTATAGCAAAATTTAATAAACGTACGAACACAAATAAATAATTAGCAGACCAGACCAGACCACTTATAGACTAGACCGGTGGGGGTGGATTTCTTCTGTTATTATTACTTTTAATTTCCTCCATTACATTTCTCCACCAATTCCATCAAATATAACATATATTGAGCTACAACACTTTTATAGTTCCAAATTATTTATGTGAAAGAAAGCAGGTAGGTAGCTAGCTAATATTACACTAAGAATTACTACTTGCATAATTGGGTACAACAAGACTTGTACCATTTCACTCAACCTTGAAAGGCTTGAACCGAATAAAGTTTCAGATGTTTTACAATTACATCCGTCAGAAACACAACATTTACTACTACATCTGCTGTTAAGAATCCCCATTCTGGTGGATCTTCTTACTTCCATTTTGATTCCAAGTTCCACTATCTACAGTACCTGAAGCAGTAACCTTTGGCATTTGCACATATCTAACTGATGGAGGAGGAGTCCCCATTGGTACCGGAGGTCTAGATGGGAAGGATACGGAACCTGGGGTTGAGGAAAACTGGCCTCCTTGCCATAGAGAGGTGGAAGAAGGCTTCACATCTTTATCTACCTTCTTCTCTAACTCTTCAGAGTTGGGTGGCATATCAATATTCATTTCTCGAGTCATATTTTGATTCTTCTCTCCTGCATTATTCATACAAGTCCCAGATGATGGAGCTTGAGGCTTCCAGAAAGCTGGGGCCTGCTGCATCGCAGGCTTGTACGTCCCACCAAAATTATCTTTGCTTTCAGTGTTCTCTTTGCCAGCAATCTGAAGGCATGCTTCTGAGACATCAGTCGGTTTAGTATGGTTAACCTCAGGCTGCTTGTCCCTGTCCAAATAACTCCCTTCGGCTATATCAGCTCTAGGTGTTGCAGAACGGCCCGACGAAATTGTAGCTGTGGGAAATGCTTTCTCTGGAGGGACAGCTGGAGTGTAATTAGAGGGAAGAAGATCATCCCAATTTTCCAATAACTCCTTGTAAACTTTGCGTAGAGTAACCTCAGTCAGTCCTGTCACCTTACATATTTCAGCCTGGGTCTTGCGCTTGTCTTCCAATTGGCATGCCAAATAAATAGCAGCTGCAGAGATGCTAATGGGATTCCGACGAGTGCAGAAGCATTTATTGATCACAACTTCACCAATGTGAGTTGCCAGCTCCTGTAAAAGTTATTAGGTGCCAGTGAATTTTATATATAATAGGAAAATAAATATCAAGAAAAGATGGGTACAGTGTGTGTGAAGTTCAAAGATGAGAATAATAGGATAAAACTTGCATAATCTTTTGTCCGACCATTTAGTTTTAGTGGTGCAAATACAAATCAGAACAACTGAGCCCATCGTATTATCAGTAAAAATACTTTTCGTGTTACATTTAACTTTTAGACAAGATGTAGACTTATAGACGACCTAGAAAAGCAGAAACGATGCTTTTCATGTGCAGAAGAGTGTTGCTTACATTTGGATCTAAAAGGTTTTGCCTTGTTTTCATGTGCAGAAGAGTGTTGTGATGAAAAATAAATGAACTTTGTTGAACAGGTACAAGTATTGAAGTTCAAAAGTGACAGGTACCTGAGCAGATTTATTGAGTTGGAGGAGTGTACAAAACCTTGGCATATGAACTGATATGGAATTACTGTTAATTGGCTGACTTAGTTGTAGAGCTTCTCCCAGTATCTTGATGTACTTTCCAATCTCCTTCTGAGGTAAATTGGCTGCAATAGAGATTTCCTGTTATATGAAAGAGTAGGCAGGTTACATATTTTCAAAAGCATTAGTTTTGCTACAGCTGAGTACCAATAGAAAAAACCTACAACTTGAGGTATGGTCAACAGATAGTCATCCAACTGTTTGATGTTTGCTACGTAAGTAATATCTTGCCAGTCGCCATATCTATAGGCCCATCACGCAATGGAAAGCAACCTTTGGGAGTCAGTACATACTTCACATCTAGTGGCAGTCAAGCACTCGGTATTCTTTAAGTACCTTTTATAATACCTTCAGAAAAAGTAGTAGACTCCACAAGGAGTGCACTACCCTAGCAGCGTATCTTCACCAGATCAAGAAGTAAAGAAAGGAAAGATAAAGCAGGAGAAGAATCCAGTGTCAATTTCTTAATCTGAATTAATTAATATAATAGGCAACTATCATGCAATGCTGATATCAGATTTCTGAAGAATAATGGCATGAAGTACAGCGACTAAGGCAATTTCTTACCTATGCAGTTAAATGTAACCCAGCAGACACAGTACCTTTGATTGGTTTTGTAGACGTACAAACCAAGTACAATAATTTTCAAGTGAAAATCAAAATATCAGAGTAAAGAGCTTCGGAGATGCAGTGATTTGCTCTAAACACCACCCAAAGCTTACTCTAATATAGCATCACCAAAACCAAATTAAAAAGAATGCATCAAGTATTCACCGGTGGCCCTAAAGTTGCAGATCAGGTTTACTTAGGTTAGGGCAGCACAACTTCTCAAAATGATGGGGGTTGCAGTTAAAATGGTACAATGTCACTAATATTTTCCAATGGCACAATATGATTATATACCATCCAGGGGCAGATCCAGAAATTTTTCCCAGGAGGGGCGGATTTAACCAATTTTTTTGTTGAAGTTAAATAAAGAAAACTTGAACTAATCATAATATTAACTAATCATAATAATATTTACAAATTGCAATAAATATTCATAATCTAAACTAAAAAAGAAATTTTAAATAAAAAATATTTAGATATAATTTAGAAGACAAAAGTAGAATGAATCTACGTTTGTCTGCACTTGTATTTAGAATATGATTGAATTTTTTTTGCCCCTTTCAAATTTAACTCTTCCATTAATTTATCCTCTTAAATTTATTAACATACATATTTGCCCCTAATCCTATACTTATAAAAAAAAAATCCAGCAGGAGCCGCTGCCCATGCTGCCCCCTAAATGGATCCGCCCCTGATACCATCTACTCGCAGAAAATTAAACTGCATGAATGTACACGATAAATTATAAACTTTCATAGTTTTTATACGTAATATTAAACATTTGTAATACTCCACCATTCTTTTCCAAATATTATGAAGGAAAGGAATGGAAGGAGTCATGCATGAATATAATACTTTACTTGGACTGTAACACCCCAGTCCCATATCGAAAGATATGAAAAAAATTTGTCTGTACTTAAATAATTAAGTTACTACCAATAGTACTTTCAATCATGACCTTTTGGGTGAGCCTGTGGTGGGCTAAGATGATCAAAAAAATACTATTGGGCCAATGGTTTAAGCCCTTATTTGGATGAATTTGATTCGATTCGGACTAGAAATTTGACCCGAGATTTGTTTCGGACTAGAAATTTGACCCGAGATTTGTTTCGGACTCAGAATTTGACTCGAGTAGGGTTGTCCGATCGAGTTGCTAGAGGTGGAGACACGAAAGCTGGTGGTATTATCCCACAATGGAGAGAATGAGATCAGAGGTGGGAACACGAAACCAGCCAGAAATTTAAGTGGAGGAGTTTGTAACACCCAACATCGAAAGGGAAAGATATAGGAAAAAAATTTATGTACTTAAGGAATTAAGTTACTACCAATAGTACCTTCAGTCATGACCTTTTGGGTGAGCTAAGATGACCTAAGAAGATACTATTGGGCTAGTGGTTTAAACTCTTATTTGAATGGATTTGATTCGATTCGGACTTGAGATTTGACCCGAGATTTGTTTCGGACTCGAGATTTGACCCGAGTTGTTTCATGGACAGAGCAGATTTTTTTTTCCATAATTAGCAATCCAAGCACACGCATATGCAATATACAAACCTAATTATATGCAATATAGAAGAAGTATATGAAAACAACATTTACATTTTACCATCATCAGCAACTACACATAATAAAGTAACTACGCATGATAATAAAACAAAGTAACAGTAAAATAAAAGCATCAATATAAACAGATCAAATGACATTAAACAAGAATAACTTTATACTAGTATAATGAAATCCTCCAAAGATGATATTCTTAGGGAAAAAGAAGAGGAATTTGCTTGTTTGGAATAAAGAACAGTAATTTGTTCAGAATCAGAATAAAAAAGAGATGTTAGGTGTGGATGTTTTATGATGAGAGGAGCGAGAAAATAGCTTCTTAACCTAAGGAGTTCTATAATGAAGCATCGTGCCAAACTGCCAATTATCTTCAAGTTATTTGGGTTTTGAAAACAACTCCCTCCTCCCTCTCCCTCTCCCTCTCCCTCCCTCTCTTTGACAGCCCAACGACAAATTTCACAAAACGGATAGCGATGTAATTTCACCTTTTTAATCCCTACTCTTGAGCTTAAATACAAAGTGGATTAGAATTATCAGACTGTTATTGTAAATTTATGGTGGGCACAACTTCATATTTGAGGTAAGGTAACACCACAACCCAGCTCCCAATTATTTAATAATTAGGTGTGTGATACCTTCTGGCACACCTATTGTTCAGCCTACATCATAGAATTCAAAATAAGTCGTGCATTTTGAAATTTATCAACTCGGTATGTATATTAAATAGTTCGGTAGAGGTTGCAAGACAAACTAGATCCGAGTATCAGACATCAGACCAATAAACCAGACTATCACAATATCATGATGATGGCCGTTGAATGTTCGGCACAACCTAAGTGGCTAAGTCACGTTACGTTTGGGATGTGAAGCCGCCAAACTCCAAGCAGGAAAGGTAAACACAACAAAGACACTGTCGAATGAAATCTAGACTAATGGGATAAGAAGGGATAATAGGGAGGACAGAATTTTTAGTTATCAAAATTTGATAGTAGGGAGGACACATTTACATTTGCCTTGATGGTATGACATGAATGATTAGTTTCCATGAAATGGCATTATAGGGAGATAACTGCTTTGCTCTCACTGTACTTTTTGAACAATGTTCTTTTTCTTGTTTTTACAACAGGAGTAGTTCATAATTAGAAAAAGGCAACTGATTTTGCCAAAGCAAAAATGATGTTACCAGCTTAAAGTGTCAAGTGTGACTAAATTAATTATAAAAGTTCCGCTTAAAAGTGTTAAATGCAACTAAAACAATTATAAAAGGGTTGCTAAATGTATATTTGTTCAACCACAACAGCCTTATAAATCATCAAATTCTGAAGTATGTAGGATGTTCCAATACAACACTGAGTAAAGTTGTACAAAAAATAAATGAAACTATAACAGGTCCCTGAATCAGCAATTACATAGCTAAGTACACCAAATCCAATAACAAACTTCAAAATTGAAGCAAAATAACGTAAGAAAATAAAACCCTGGCACAGTCCCATATGCACTAGAAGTAGAATTGATAGTCGATTACCTGAAGGGTTCTTGGTTCTTGGGCCTCCCGGATGGCCTGGACAAGAGCGGCAGTGGCGAGTGCTTCGACACTGCGATTCCTCAAGCAAGTGGCTGAAGAACAATCCCTAAAGAGCTGAAAAGCGTGGTCCGATATATCACAGTCCAGCCTCAGTATGGAAGCCACATCTATTATCTGTAAATAAGCCCTCAAATTGTCAACAACAACAGACGGACCAGATGAGGAATTAGAATTAGAAGATGAAGACGACGTAGTTTCGAGGACGCGTTCTAGCTCGGAGAGATGGCCGGCGAAGGAAAGAGATGATTGGGTAAAGACTGGGTATGGTTCCAGTGACCAGGTCGAGAAAGCTGTGATGAAACCCGTGTGCTCGAATGGGTCTTCCTCTTCTTTTGGTGGTTGTTCGTCTTTGTGGATGTTGGTAGCGGTGGCGGCCGTGGCGGCGATGGGAACGGTGGGGAGGTCGGAGGTGACGAGGCAGACAGGGTAGTCTTGGGCTCGGAGATGGAAGAGGTGATGTGATTGAGTTTGGCGTTCCTCGACGACACGGCCGCACGAAGTACACTCGGTTATGAGCCGTCCGGATGATGTGGTGGCGCATCGCCCCTGTGCCGCCAAACAGTACGGGCACTTCATTTTGTTTACACGGGTGATCTGGCAATGTTGCAGGTGAATGAACTTCTTCAATTTCACAATTATATATTTTGGGATTGGAGAGATCATTTATTATTTTATAGTGGTAGACTAGTAGTTGGAAATAAAATAAAACTCATACAGCTTACGAAACGAAAAAGTCTCAATTTACAAAATTTTAAATTTAAATTGAAATTCAATTTTTTTTAACTTTTAAAGTAATTACTTTCTATTTAGATAAACATGAAAAATCAGTTGTAGTTGAATTAATAAGCATAAACAGTTCAATTGATATGTAGGGGTGTAAACGAATGGGTGTAAACGAGTGGAATCTTAGTGAATACCCTCATTCTCACTCTCATGCTCAAATTCGATTGTATCAAAAAAATTGAGCTCGAATTCGATGAGAAATTTATAATTTTGGGCCAGATTTGACTCGGATCATTACTCGACTCATAAGTATTTAACTAGTTTACAAAACGAGTTACTCGTGAGCCTTCAAAACGACGAGTTTCGAATATGAATTACTTCACTTAAAATTGAACCACTACATACTAAATTGATTACTGAACTAATGTCTGTACATTAAAAAAATCACTTTTATTTATGTAAATAAATTACAAATTGGCAATCAGAACTCAATGATTTATTAAGTACAAGCTTAGACAACTTACAATTACATACTACGCTTTATAAATTACAAAGATTGATAAAAATATCACATATTTAGTTTACGCGTATGGATTAATGTAAGACCCAAATTTTTATGAATAAAGATTTAATTTTCTCTACATATTATTTTAAATAGTAGGGTGTTGATTTGATAAATGTAATAAGTTATGGGTGATATGTGTAAATTTTATAAAGTAAGCAAGTGGTTATAAAATATTCATTGTGTCAAAAAATATTCGTTTGGTCGAGGAATATTATTTTTGTCGGGAAATATTCGTACGACGGTGCAATCATTGGTGGGCCCCATAACGAAAAACTGTTAGATGAAGAAAACGACAAGAATAAGTTTTCTAAAGATAACGGCGGAACTTTTATCGTTAACTATTGAAATATTTGGTGATAAAAGTACAGTAATACGTGTTGTTGCACATTAGCACACGGTATTGCACAGTATTTCTGATTTTTGATGCTTACGTAAGAAGTCACTTAGTAGTTCATTCAATAATTGCTACAGTGATAATTGCACAATATTTTATAATTATTGACTCAATAATTGTCACATATATTATTCAAATGATATTATTGATTAGCATTATCGACAATGTCTAGAAAATTTTGTCGAAGAAAGGGGTTAGGTTATTTAATTGCGCACCAATAAGAAAAAATCTTTATCGAAAAATCCCTTCTTTCGTGGGAACGATCTGGTTGTCAATATTATGAATCTATAATATTAATTGTGAATAATTGTGGAAGGACTAAAAAGCATTGATTAATTGTGTGATGAGTAACATAACCATTAGATAAAGTTGTCGACACTCGAAAAAAATAATGGTGATATGTGGCGTTTTATAAGTTTAGCTTGTCCGCGAGACCCACAATTTTATTTCTTTCTTGAATTTAATTTCTCCTGTGGGACCCACAGATCATCTAAAAGCCACTTGTCTCTTTACATTGCTAAGAGTCACTTTCGCAAATAGTAACTTACCCCTTTGTTTTTTTAAGAGTTACTTGCCTCTTCGTTTTTCTAAGAGTTACTTGCCTCTTCGCTTTTTCAAGAGTTATTTGCCCTTTCGCAAATAGTAGTTGCCTCTTCAATATTACTAGGAGTCATTTTGACCATTCGTTAAAGCCAATGTCCACTTTCAGTTCTTCTATAAATAGAAGTTCAATTCTTCATTATTTTTTACCAATTCACAAAGTTATACAGAGAGAAGCTTTAGATAGAGAATAAGAGAGAAAGAAGAAGAGTATTCTGCTACTACACTATTGCGGTATCCAAACTTCTGCTAAGGTAAGGGGTATTATTTCTTTCGTATTTGTAAGGGATGTTAATTTTTTTTGTAAATGATGTTATTTCTTTCAATATCATTTCACCGAAATATTGATATGAATTTTATTATAAAATTTTTACCTTTTTATGTCGGGGTTATTATTCACTTATACGGCACTATTCACGAATACGACACTATTTACTGAAAAATTAAATTTTTTTTTTGTTCAAGTTGCCTATTATGGTTCCTATCTTTGATTGGATCTATGTTTTAAAATTCATTCTTGAATTTTGTTGCACAATTGATTATTATGGAGTAGTTTTGAACTTGGATAAATTAATTTACGAATCCCTAATTTTTGTCCTTTATCTCACTGAATTCGTTATTTATATTATTTTTCATCATTCTTAGTCCTAAATGGTGATATAACTGAATATCTTTGGCCTGTAGTGCAAAGATGAATGATTACTTGATGAATATCTTTGGCCTGTAGTGCAAAGATGAATGATTACCTAATGAATATCTTTGGCCCGTAGTGCAAAGATGAACAGGTGTTGAGATGAACATGACAACTGGTGATACAAATGAATATCTTTGGCCGTAGTACAAAGATGAATATTTGATTTTAGATATATATTGATTGATGTTACAGGGATAAAATATTGATGATGAACTTTTAAATTATAGAAGATAATAGACATCATTCTCTACATAACTCTTCTAATGAATTGTTATTTCCACTGCAGTTATTGATCTAAAACTTGTTGTCCATAATATTTTTATGTGACGCCCCCAGAATAGGTCCAATCAACCCAACTCATTCTGAGTCGCCAAACACATGGTAAAGAATCCAAATACAAATTTTTATATCAAACGATCGTGCAAAATACGATCACACAACTGTGAGTGTCAATACAAATATGTAAAAAATATAAGCATTCAAACTAAGTCCTCATTAAAATTTTTATCACACTATTTTATAAAAATAGTGAGGACTACTACTGTTTTAATTCGGACCATCACTCTGTCCTCCAACTAGTCCATGCGACATTCTTATTTTTTGAAGAGGACAATAGATGAAAAGGGTGAGCTCAATTAGCCCAGTAAAGAATATTATGACTAAGATAATAAAGAACAATTTATCGTTAGTTTTCAATAAATCAGATAAAATATTATGAACAACAAGTTTTAGATCAACAACTGCAGCGAAAATAACAATGCATCAGAAAAGTTAAGTAGAAAATAATGTCTACTATCTTCTATGATTTGGAAGTCCATAATCAATATTTTATCCCTGTAACATCAATCAATATATATCTTGAATCAAATATTCATCTTTGCACTACAAGCCAAAGATATTCATTTATATCACTAGTTGGTCATGTTTATCTCAACACCTGTCCATCTTTGCATTACAGGCCAAAGATATTCATCAAATAATCATCTATCTTTGCACTACAGGCCAAAGATATTCATCAAATAATCATCTATCTTTGCACTACAGGGCAAAGATATTCTTTTGTATCAACATTTAAGACTGAAGATGATGAAAAATATTTTAAAGAACGAATCTAATGAAATAAAGGACAAAAATTAGGGACTCTTATTTAGTTTATCCAAGTTTAAAAATACTCCATAATAATAAATTATGGAGCAAAATTCAAGAATGAAGATTGAAACTTGGATCCAATCAAAGATAGGAACCATAATAGCCAACTTGGATCAAGAAAAAAAAATTTAATTTTTCTGCGAATAGTACCGTATTCATGAATAGTGTTGTATACGTGAATAGTGCCGTATACGTGAATAGTAATTCCGACATGAAAATGTATAAATTTTCATAAGAAAAATCATACTTCGTGAATAGTACCATATTTGTGAATAGTGTCGTATACATGAATAGTGTCGTATACGTGAATAGTAATTTTAACGGAAAAGGTAAAAATTTTATAATAAAATTCATACCAATATTTCGATAATGATATTGAAAGCAATAACATCATTTACGAAAAATATAACATCACTTACCTCAAAAAAATAGTACTTCTGACTGAAATATAGGATATAATGCTGAATAAAACTTGCACTGTATAGCAACACTCAAAATATCTAAATACTCACAAAAATACGCTCGATAGAGAGAAAACTTCTGATTCTGATGTGATTTTTAATTTTAACCTAAGCACCCTATTTATAGAAAAATGCTTAGAACGCCAAAGCAGAAAGTTTAATAAAATATTAGTTAAATTTTTTCTACGGATGCACTTCTTGAAAATTCATTCCAGTAGATTTTTCAGCATTTACAACAAGCAAAAAGGACAGTGGGTCCCACTCCATTCTAGAAACCCTCCACCAAAATTTAATTTTAGACTCAAAATTTTGAAACTTCAATAATTCATAATAAATGGCCCTTTTGTCAGGAAAATATGAATCTTATGTCTTTTTTATAGGAAATTTAATTATCTACAACTTTGTAAAAGAAAGTTTTTCCAAATTCCGAATGCAAAATGATCGAAATTCACATACGGATGATTTTTCACACTAAAATACTGATAAAAACACATCAGCACTAATTCCTTCATTTATATACACAATGAATAAATATTTTCTTATCATATAAATCAATAATTAATTATTCGTAAATAATATTATAGAACTACAATATTGACAACCAGTTTGTTTCCAAAAAAGAGGAGGCTTTCCGATAAGAATTTCTCCTTACTGACGCGCAATTAGGTGACCAAACCTCTCCTAGACAGAACTTCCTTAGACATTGTCAATAATGCTATCTAATAATATTATTCAAATAATATGAATTATTGATCTGATAATGAAAAATACTATGCAGTGACAATTATTGAATTAATAATAATATAAAAATACTGTGCAATACCGTGTGCTACTGTGCAACAATGCGTATTATTTTATTTTTCCAACCGGGTATTCCAACAGTGTTAACGGTAACAACTACGCCGTTATTTATAAAAAACTTATTCTTGTCGTTTTCTTCATCCGACAGTTTTCCGTTATGGGGCCCATAAATGGCTGCACCGTCGTACGAATATTCCCCGATAGCAAAATATTTCACAACCAAACGAATATTCCCCGACAACAATCAATATTTATAACCACTTGCTTATTTAAAATATTTGCGCATTTTACCCATAACTTTCCACATTAATCAAATCAACCCCTTACCATTTTAAAATAATAAATAGAGGAAATTTAATTTTATTCATAATAAGTTGGGGTCTTACAACCTCCCCTCTTATGAAATTTCGTCCTCGAAATTGACGTATGTACCTGGTGTTTCGAAAAGGTGAGGGTACCTCGCTTTCATTTCCGATTCCAACTCCCAGGTCATTTCCTCAATAGCATGATTCCTCCATAAAACTTTGACTTGTGGTATAACTTTTGTGCGTAGGACACGCTTCTTCCTATCTAAGATCTTGACAGGTACCTCCTCATGCGTTAAATTTTCAGCTATCTCGTTTAGTTCTAACTCAATAATGTGGTTTGGGTCTTTCACATATTTACGAAGCACGGATATGTGAAAAACGTTATGAACACGAGACATGCTTGGAGATAAAGTGTAAGACCCCAACTTTTATTAATAAAGATTTAATTTTCTTTATATTATTTCGAAACAGTAAGGTGTTGTATTGATAAATATGAAAGTTATGGGTGAAATGTGCAAACATTTTTAAAATGAGCAAGTGGATATAAAATATTCTTGTTGTCGGGGAATATTCGTTTGGTCGTAGAATATTCTTGTTGTCGGGGAATATTCGTACGACGGCGCAGCTATTTGTGGGCCCCCACAACGGAATAACTGTCGGATATAGAAAGCGACAAAAATAACTTTTTTACAGAATAACGGCGTGGTTGTTACCGTTAGTACTGTTGAAATACCCGGTGGTTAAAATACAGTGATACACGGTGTTGCATAGTAGCACACGGTATTGCACAGTATTTCGAATTATTGAGTCTTACGTGAGAAGCCATTACTCAATTATTGTTACAGTAATTACTGTTCAATATTTTATATTATTGACTCAATAATTGCTACGTTGATATTTTATATTATTGACTCAATAATTGCTGCATTGATATTTTATTGACTCAATAATTGCCACGTTGCTATTTTTTATGATTGATTCAATAATGGCTACGGTTGATATTTTGTAGTATTGATTCAATAATTGTCGTTGCACAGTATTTCACATTATCAACTCAATAATTCATATTATTTGAATAATATTATTAGATAGCATTATTGACAATGTCTAAGGAAGTTCTGTCTAGGAGGGGTTATTTAATTGCGCGCCAGTAAGGAGAAGTCCTTATCGGAAGGCCCCCTCTGTCCTGGGAACGACCTGGTTGTTAATATTGTAGTTCTATAATATTATTTATGAATAATTAATTATTGATTTATATGATAAGGAAATATTTATTTTGTGGATATTAAAGAAGGAATTGGCGCTGGTGAGTTTTTATCAATATTTTGGTGTGAGAAATCATCTGTTTATGGATTTCGGATAATTTATGTTTGGAATTTGAAAAAACTTCATTCTGCAAAGTTGTAGAGAATTAAATTTCCTATGAAAGGACATAGAATTTGTATTTTTCTGACAAAGGGGCTATTTGTTATGAATTATTGAAGTTTCAGAAAATATATATATTTAATGGGTGGGCCCCACTTTTGTTGAAATCTGATTTTTTTGGTAGCAGCCGGCGGCTGGAGAATTTTAAAAATAATAATAATATTTTATTATTTTAGTCTCCTTTGGCATCCTAAGCTTTTTCTATAAATAGGGTGCTTAGGTTAGAATTGAAAATCACACCAGAATCAGAAGTTTTCTCTCTTTATAATATCGAGCGTATTTTTGTGAGTATTTCAATACTTTGAGTATTACTATTCAATACAAGCTTCCGTCGGTATTATATCCGATATTCCAGTCAGAGATACTGTTCTTTTAAGGTAAGGAATGTTATTTTCTTTCGTAAATGATGTTATTCTTTTCAATATCATTATACAGAAATATTATCATGGATTTTATGTTGAAATTCTTACTTTTTCCGTCGGGATTACTATTCACGTATACGGCACTATTCACGGAAAAATTAAATTTTCTTCTATTTGTCCAAATTGCTTGTTAAGGTTACTATCTTTGATTGTATCCAAGTTTTGAGCTCTATTCTTGAATTTTGCTCCATAATTGATTATTACGAGGTATTTTTGAATTGGATATACTAAAATACGAATTCTTAGTCTTTGTCTTTTATCTCACTGGATTCGTTTTTTAAAAATATTTTTTATCATTCTCAGTCCTAAAAGGTGATGTAACTGAATATCTTTGGCCTGTAGAGCAAAGATAAATGATTACTTGATGAATATCTTTGGCCTGTAGAGCAAAGATGAATGATTACCTGATGAATATCTTTGGCCTGTAGTGCAAAGATGACAGGTGTTGAGATGAATATGACCACTGATGATACAAATGAATATCTTTGGCCTGTAGAGCAAAGATGAATGATTACCTGATGAATATCTTTGGCCTGTAGTGCAAAGATGACAGGTGTTGAGATGAACATGACTACTGATGATACAAATGAATATCTTTGGCCGTAGTGCGAAGATGAATATTTAATTTGAGATATATATTGATTGATGTTACAGGGATAAAATATTGATGATGGACTTTTAAATCATAGAAGATAGTAGACTTCATTCTCTGCTTAACTCTTCTAATGAATTGTTATTTCCGCTGCGAATATTGATCTAAAGTTGGTTGTCTATTATATTTTATCTGATTTATTGAAGACTAACGATAATTTATTTTCCATTATCTTAGTCATAATATTCTTTACTGAGCTAGTTGAGCTCACCCTTTTCATCTGTTGTCCTCTTCAGGAAATGAGAATGTTGCGGGAACTAGTCGGGGGACAGAGTGATGGTCCGAGTTAGAGCAGTAGTAGTCCTCACTATTTCTGATAAATAGTGTGATAATAATTGTAATGAGGACTTAGTTTGAATCTTAATATTTTCTACATATTTGTATTGACACTCACAGTTGTGTGGTCGTATTTTGCACAACCGTATGATATAAAGTTTGTATTTGAATTCTGTACCATATATTTGGCGACTCAGAATGGGTTGGGTTGAATGGACCTATTATGGGGGCGTCACATAAAGCGAGTCTATAGGCCACATTTCTTACTCGGTCAAGAATCTCAAATGGACCAATAAATAGTGGATTGAGCTTTCCTCTCTTCCCAAACCTCGTAACCCCTTTCCACAGAGCAACACGTAACAATACATGATCCCCAACATTAAATTTCACATCCTTTCGATGAAGATCCGCATAACTCTTTTGTCGATCCTGTACTGTTTGTATATGTTGTCGGATCATTTGAATCTTTTTCGTAGTCATACGTACCAACTCTGATCCCAACAATGTTGCTTCACCCACCTCATCCCAACATACTGGAGTAGGAGTGATCATTCGGTTATAACCAAACCGAACAGGCTATTCGGTTATAACTGAATACCGAATTATTCATAATTTTACTATCCGAAACACTAACCGAAATTTAAAACTAACTGAATTACCGAATACCGAATTACCGAATTGTACATTCGGTTATTCGGGTAATAACCGAATTTGAGAGAAGAAGCCCACCAGCCAAATAAAACCCAACCCAGCCCACATGAAAGCCCAACAATAGCAATAAGCACCAAGTCCACGTGAAGATCAATTTAAACCAAGCATCTTTGCCCAACTTGAAATAACAACATTTGAATTTAAAATCGTGGGTCTTAAATCTTAATGCTCATTACTCAGCCCATCATCAACCATCAGCAGTTCAGCACACGGCCCCATCCCCCATGACAGCATCCACGTGACAACAACTGTAACTATCTCCGGCAAACGAAAATCGGCGGCGAGCAATCACTGGTCGACGAGCTCAGCCGGAGTCCGGGTCTTCAACTTGAAGAAACAAACAGAGGATTTTGGGACAGATGATGATGGCACCATTTGATTGGGGCTGATTGGGGTTCCTTCACCTAATGATGATGAAAAAGGGCTGTTATTTTGGGAACCCATTTGATTGAAGAAGGAGATGATGTTTTCTTTTGGCATGAGAAGGTTGAAGATCGAAGTTTTAGGTGGAGAGGGTTTCAGGGTTTTGGAGAGAGAGGTGAGAGGAAAGGATATGGCCATTGTTTCCGTTTGGTTTGCCGAAAAATTTGAGATCGGGAAAATATTTTAGTTGGTTTGACTTTGTGAGATAGGGAATAAACGAAGAGGAGGGAGAATGGAGATGGAGATCGAGTCGGTTTAATATAACTATATAATAGATGAGAAATCAAGATCTGACTTCGAGTGATGACATGAGAGTTTTAGATCAGATCTGGATTGAGAGTCTTAGATAAGAGATAAAGACAGAGACGGAGAGACCGAGAGAGTAAGGGCGAAGAGTTATTCGATAATGAGATAAGATAATGCTTAATAACTTATTCGGTATTCGGGTAGACCGAATAATACAAAAATAAAACCCGAACAAGTAACCGTAAACCGAAACAAAATTTGGATATAATCAAATTGTAAAAAATACCCGAATTATTAAGAAATTTCGGTTAAATTATTTCGGTTTGGTTCGGTTATTCAGTTATACTCGTTTTTTGCTCAGTCCTATACTGGAGAACGACACTTTCGTCCATACAACGTCTCGAATGGAGCCACGCCTATACTTGCCTGATAACTATTGTTGTAGGAGAATTCCACCAATGATAAGTACTTATCCCAACTCCTTTTGAAGTCTAGAACACAAAGTCTCAATAGATCTTCAAAAGTTTGAATAGTCCTTTCCGATTGTCCATCCGTTTGAGGATGATATGCCGAACTGAATCGTAAATCCGTACCCATAGCTTTCTGCAAACTAACCCAAAATAGTGAAGTAAATCTTGGGTCACGATTCGAAACTATGGATACTGGCATGCCATGCAATCTCACAACTTTATTTATGTACAAACGAGCAAGATGTTCAAGGGAATAAGTCTCCCGTATCAACAAGAAATGAGCAGACTTGGTTAATCTATCAACAATAACCCAAATCGCATCTATGCCTTGAGAAACCTTGGAAAGACCCGTAACGAAATCCATGGTAATGTGTTCCCACTTTCATTTCAAAATCTCAAGTGGTTGCAATGGACCCTTTGGCACTTGATGCTCCGCCTTTACACGTTGACAAGTTAAACACCTCGAGATAAACTCCGCGATCTCTCTCTTCATATTGTTCCATCAAAATGTATGCTGAAGATCACGATACATTTTGGTACTCCCAGGATGGATTGCAAACGGTGTATTGTGTGCCTCCATTATAATTCTATGCTTCAAATCAGAATAGTTAGGAACACAAAGTCTGAAGTTGACTCGTAGTATTCCTTCTTCATCGATTCTTGCTTCTGGAACCGCACCTTCTTGCACCTTCTTCTTCATCTTCATCAGCTCCGGATCCGTAGCTTGAGCAGCTTTAACTTTATCAATTAAAGTTGGTTCTACGCGTATTCTTGACATCATCATGTGGGTCCCCGAAGTCTTGAACTCTATCTCTATCATTTGTAATTCACACAGAATAGGCCTTTGTGTGGACATCATCGCACTCGTTCATGCATATGATCTTCTACTCAACGTGTCAGCTACGACGTTCGCTTTTCTCGGATGGTATTGGATGGTATGATCGCAATCTTTCAACAGCTCAAGCCAACGTCGTTGCAGCATGTTGAGTTTCTTTTAAGTGAAGAAATATTTAAGGCTCTTATGATCCGTATAAATCTCCACTTTCTCCCCGTACAGGTAGTGTCTCCAGATCTTCAATGCAAAAACGACTGCTGCCAACTCTAGATCATGAGTAGGATAATTTCTCTCATATTCTTTAAGTTGTCGCGAGGCATAGGCTATGACTTTCCATGTTGTATGAGAACACATCCTAACCCCTTGTCCGAAGCATCACTGTAGATGACAAATTCATCCGAACCAGATGGTATTGTCAGAACAAGTGCCGAAATGAACCTCCTCTTAAGCTCTTAGAAGCTCTTCTCGCATTCCTCGCTCCAAACGAATTTTGTATCTTTCCGAGTCAGCTGAGTTAATAGAGTAGCGATTCGAGAAAATTCTTTAACAAATCTCCGAAAATAACCAGCTAAGCCCAGAAAACTACGTACTTCGGTCACCTACTTCGGTTGCTCCCAACTTTGTATTGCTTCAATCTTCGCAGGATCAACAGATACTCCATGTTTCGATACCATGTGTCCAAGAAATACTACTTTCTCAAGTCAGAACTCGCATTTCTTCAACTTGACATATAACTTATTTTCACGAAGCCTTTGAAGTACCAGCTTCAAGTGGTGCTCATGATCTTCACGACTTTTGGAATAGATGAGGATGTCATCAATAAAGATAACCACGAACTGATTCAAATACTCCTTGAATACACGGTTCACCATATTCATGAAAGCAGCAGGAGCATTAGTCAATCCAAAAGACATGACTAAGAATTCATAATGCCCGTACCGAGTTCGGAAGGCAGTCTTCGGAATATCCTTAGTTTTAATCTTCAGCTGATGATATCCAGAACGAAGATCGATTTTTGAAAAGAAATGCGCTCCTTGCAACTGGTCAAACAGGTCATCAATAAGAGGTAGCGGATACCTATTCTTGATGGTGACATGGTTCAACTCCCGATAATCAATACAAAATTGTATACTACTGTCTTTTTTTTTACAAATAAAACAGGAGCACCCCAAGGAGACATACTAGGACGAATAAAATCGATGTCCAACAACTCCTGTAATTGGACCTTTAACTCCTGAAGTTCAATAGGAGCCATTCGATATAGGAATTTTAGAAATAAATTTTGTACCGGACTCAAGGTCAATAAAGAATTCAACTTCACGTTCTGGGGGTAGACCGGGAAGTTCTTCGGAAAATATATCGAAAAACTCATTAACAACAGAAATATCATTCAAATCTGACGTATTCTGGTTTAGATCAGTGACATGGGCTGAGAAAGCTTGACATCTATTTTTTAATAAACGAATAATTTTATGACTTGAAATGACATTGACTAATTTAAGTGATTTGGTGGTTTGAATTCGCACAACAGGTTGGTTAGGAATATAAAAACTAACAACCTTACGAAAACAATTAATTTTGACATGATAAGTGGTTAACCAATTAATTCCTAAAATCACGTCAAATGCAAGTATTTTCAAAGATATAAGATCAACAGGTAAGGTGAGGGTACCAATCTGAATCAAGCAAGATTTGTAGACTGTGTAGGGTTTTCGGCACATAAACGCAGCGAAAATTAAAAAATTTTCGAAACCCTAAAACAGGATCCATGCGAAAAACATATTAATTCAGAGGTTAAGATTTGTTTTACCGAATATTCAAGCCTGAACGGAGACGATGGAGATTCTGGAACTGCTTCGAATCCTCAACGCAATCCAACGGAACTGCGCCTCTACGGTATCCACACGAACGTCTCGTGAATCGTCACACGATCTGCAGCAAGGAAAACTGCGGTACTAGCCGCCAAGGATCTGGACTTTCGAAATTTTTTTCTCTAGTCTCTCTCTAAGAGCGGGCTAGGGTTTTGATATCGATAATATCCTAAACGACTGATATATCATATATATAGCAGTTAAAAGAATTAACCAAAACCTAATCCAATTAAAAAAATAAAATTCGAATTTATATATATATATTATATCTTAATTAAGTCTTACTTAATTAATAGACATATATATCTATACAAATTATCCTATTAATTTAAATTCATAATTTAAATACTATCAATCATATTGATATATTTAAATTCATACAATTTAAATTAATTTCTTTTTAATTACGTTCTAAGTGTGTGACCCTATAGGTTATTATTATGTTGGCAATAATTTTAAAATTATATTATAAAATTATAAACAGTGAGCGGCATCTAGTAATGCATCACTACTACCCAAATAATAATAAGATCGGTGATTCGATAAAATATTTTCGTGACCAATGTTTCAATGTAATTTAATCCTTTTAACCTTGACATCCTGGATTAAACTCGAGGCATGGAATGTGTCATCCTCTTCATAATTTAATCTGAGTTTTCTTGATCGATGAGTAGACTATATGAAACAAATCACTACTTGAGCATGACCATGCATTTCGTAGTCCTACTCAATCAAGAGGCCTATGGATATCACCCCTAATATATAAGAGGGTTAAATTCTATCTAGATCACTCATATTTCTCACACGATTCATGATGTACCCAATAATCACCTTTATCGTCCACCCTATTAAAGGTGGCCTTTGATGATATCAAAGTACATAAATTCTCGTGTAGTAATATAGTAATTTCAGGTCGGAGGATCATTACATCATTGTCACTATGAGAATTACTTATGACACTTTGCATAATGCTCCACGTAGAATTCTCATGGTGGGTCTGTCCAGTACATTGTTCTCTAACATGTTCTTATGCATTGATTCAATATCTCATATATTTATGACCAATGAGATTTGGTCATCAGTCAATTCACATACTAGTCTCAATGTATCATTGTTGTCCCATTAATAATGACACTAGACTAGGGACATTTAAAAGTAATGATACTAATTGTAATTATATGATCTCATGTTCAAGTCACATACTTGAAGCCATATAATTTGTATCACTATTCTAAGGACTTTTATTATGTTAACATTTATATAACGCAGTAAATAAAACCATAATAAAATAATTCATTTATTCAATCAAATATAATATCAAAAATATTTAAGCAATTACATGAAAGAATTAGCCTCTAGGGCATAAACTCTAACAGACTGTAGATGTAACGAAGGTTTCTTCTAACGGAGTCTCAACAGATAAGTTAAAGTCTAATTTCTCAGATGTCAAGTTCAAACGTTGAGCACAAGTAGGTGATATAAAAGAATGGGTAACACCGGTATCTAACAAAGTATAAACTTCACAAGAATTTTTGATTAGCTTACCCGTGATCACCTCGTTCGGGTTCCTCGCGTTTTGGGCAGTCACGGCAAACGCTCTTTCAGGAACCACCAACTTTAACTTGTCCGAAACCGCCTTTGAAATCACCACCCCCGCTGGACTTTGGTTTTGCTACAGCACACTCTCGAGCTATATGACCTTCTTTTCCACAGTTATAACACACGTTAAATTATTGTGGATAATTTGGGCTGATGTGTCCCTCTTTCCCGCATTTATAACATACGATCGGTGGTCGTTCTCCTTCCCTAGAAACAGTTGATGCTGGTGCTGACGTCTTCACATTGTCATTGTTATACCTTCTCTTTTTGAAATCTCTCTCCCGACTCACTTATTCTATTATCATGGCCACGATTACCACTAGAGTGGTTACCGCTTCTGTCATGACATTTTTCTCTCCGTTGGTTGTCATTGCTCCTATAACTACTGCTATTGGTACAACTCTGGTTGTGGTCCCTTGGTTGAACATATTCATTATATTGTTCTAATAACTGAGCCCTGTTTACTACATCTGAATAGAAAGAAATTTATGAGAAATGAGGTATTGATGTATTTCGGATTTCAAACCTCTCAGAAACATTCGCGTCATACGTTCCTCATTCTCCACCAAATGAGGTGCAAATCTGGACAACTCTGCGAACTTAGCCTCGTACTAGGGACACGGTCATGTTGTTCTGTTTCAGTCTGATAAACTCTACCTCCTTCATATGACTAGTTCTTTCAGGAAAGTACTTGTCATTGAACAGTTTTTGAAACGCTTTTCAAGACATCTTGAGTGCGGCAGGCTGGGTACGTTTCACAGATTCTCACCAGTAATATGCCTCTCCACGAAACATAAAGGTGGCGAATGGAACCTTCTGTTCTTCCGTGCATCCCAAGACATCAAATATCTTGATAATTTATTTAACTCACGTTTCCACCTTGATCGGATCCGACTTTTTCAAAAATTTCTGTGGTCCCAACTCTTTGAACTGCTTGGCAGTGACAAGCCATGAGTTGCTATTATCTCCATCTGTATTTTGCACCCGAGTCTCCCTCGTCTGATTTTCCATGAACAGCAAAAAACTTCTAACATCCCATCATTCATCGTTTGATCGGTGGAGTTGTTTAAAGTAGGAATATTAGTCTTCTTGTTGCACGTTCTCCTAATTGGTGATTAAAGGTGTAACGGTTTTATTTATTTCATTGTTAACATTCTCAGCTGTCATTCTCAAATACTGTCATAAAATAAGGGTTAATTAAACAAATTAATATATCACATATTAACCCTATACTCCGACCGACCAATTAAATACCACATAAGCTTAGGTAGGATATATTAGTAAAGGATTTATTCATCTCTCCCCTCCTAGTTCTATTCCGCGATCTCCGTTAGAGACCATATCTCTAAGCTCTGATACCAACTGTGACGCCCCCAAAATAGGTCCAATCAGTCCAACCCATTCTGAGTCGCATAACACATGGTACAGAATTCAAATACAAACTTTTATATCAAACGATCGTGCAAAATACGATCACACAACTGTGAGTGTCAATACAAATATGTAAAAAATATAAACATTCAAACTAAGTCCTCATTATAGTTTTTATCACACTATTTTACATAAATAGTGAGGACTACTACTGCTCTAACTCGGACCATTATTCTGTCCCCCGACTAGTCCCTGCGACATTCTTATTTTCTGAAGAAAACAATAGATGAAAAGGGTGAGCTCAACTAGCCCAGTAAAGAATATTATGACTAAGATAATAATAAATAATTTATCGTTAGTATTCAACAAATCAGATAAAATATTATGGACAATAAATTTTAAATCAACAACTGCAGCGAAAATAACAATTCATCAGAAGAGTTAAGTAAAAAATAATGTCTATTATCTTCTATGATTTGGAAGACCATAATTAATATTTTATCCCTGTAACATCAATCAATATATATCTTGAATCAAATATTCATCTTTGCACTACAGGCCAAAGATATACATTTATATCACCAGTTGGTCATATTCATCTCAACACCTGTCCATTTTTACGCCACGGGCCAAATATATTCATCAAATAATCATCCATCTTTGCACTACAGGCCAAATATATTCATCAAATAATCATCCATGTTAGTACTACAGGACAAAAATATTCTTTTGTATCATCATTTAAAACTGAAGATGATGAAAAATATTTTAAAGAACGAATTTAGTGAGATAAAAGACAAAAATTAGGGACTCGTAATTTAGTTTATTAAAGTTCAAGAATATTTCATAATAATCAATTGTGGAACAAAATTCAAAAATGAAGATCAAAACTTGAATCCAATCAAAGATAAGAACCATAATAGCCAACTTGGACCAAGAATTTTTTTTCCCTGTGAATAGTACCGTATTCATGAATAGTATCATATACGTGAATAGTGCCGTATACGTGAATAGTAATCCCGACATGAAAAGGTAAAAATTTTTATAAGAAAAATCATACTTCGTGAATAGTACTCGTAAATAGTACCGCATTTGTGAATAATGCCGTATATGTAAATAGTAATTTCGACGAAAAAGGTAAAAATTTTATAATAAAATTCATACCAATATTTCGATGAAATGATATTGAAAGCAATAACATCATTTATAAAAAATATAACATCCCTTACATCAAAATAATAGTACTTCTGACTGAAATATCAGATATAATGCTGAAAAAAATTTGCACTGCATAGCAACACTCAAAGTATCTAAATACTCACAAAAATACGCTCGATATTATAGAGAAAGAAAACTTCTGATTCTGGTGTGATTTTCAATTCTAACATAAGCACCCTATTTATAGAAAAATGTTTAGAACGCCAAAATAGAAAGTTTAATAAAATATTAATTAAATTTTTTCTACGTATGCACTTCTTGAAAATTCATTCCAGCAGATTTTTCAGCATTTACAACAAGCAAAAAAGACAGTGGGTCCCACTCCATTCTAAAAACTCTCTACCAAAATTTAATTTTAGACCCAAAATTTTGAAACTTCAATAATTCATAATAAATTGCCCTTTTATCAAGAAAATACGAATCCTATGTCCTTTTCATAGGAAATTTAATTCTCTACAATTTTGTAGAAGATTTTTTTTTCAAATTTCGAACGCAAAATGAACGAAATCCACATACGGATGATTTTTCACACCAGAATAATTTTTCACACCAAAATACTGATAAAAATACATCAGCACTAATTCCTTTATTTATATTCACAATGAATAAATATTTTTTTATCATATAAATTAATAATTAATTATTCATAAATAATATTATAGAATTACAATATTGACAACTAGGTTGTTCTCAGGAGAGAGGAGACTTTTCGATAAGAATTTCTCCTTACTGACGGGCAATTAGGTGACCAAATCTCTCATAGACAGAACTTTCTTAGACATTGCCAATAATGCTATCTAATAATATTATTTAAATAATATGAATTATTGATCTGATAATAAAAAATACTGTGCAGTGACAATTATTGAATTAACAATAATATAAAAATACTGTGCAATACCGTGTGCTACTGTGAAACAACGTGTATTACTTTACTTTACCCATCGGGTATTTTAAAAGTATTAACGGTAACAACTATGCCGTTATTTATAAAAAACTTATTCTTGTCGTTTTTTTCATTCGATAATTTTTCGTTATGGGGCTCACAAATGGCTGCGCCGTCGTACAAATATTCCCCGACCGCAAGAATATTTCACGATCAAACGAATATTCCCCGACAACAATGAATATTTATAACCACTTGCTTACTCATAACTTCTCACATTAATCATAACTTCTCACATTAATCAAATCAACCCATTACTATTTCAAAATAATAAATAGAGAAAATTCAATTTTATTCATAATAAGTTGGGGTCTTATATTTTATCTGATTTGTTGAAGACTAACGATAATTTATTCTTCATTATCTTAGTCATAATATTCTTTATTGGACTAGTTGAGCTCACCCTTTTCTTCTATTATTATTTTTAGAAAATGAGAATGTCGCAGGGACTAGTCGGAAAACAGAATAATGGTCTGAGTTAGAGCAGTAGTAGTCCTCACTATTCATGTAAAATAGTGTGATAATAATTAAAATGAAGACTTAGTTTGAGTATTTATATTTTCTTCATATTTGTATTGACACAGTTGTGTGAGTGTCAACGCAAACTGTATTGACATTCCTTCCGCCGTCCCCCACTCACCCTCTTTCCCCGCCATCTATTTTTCGTCATTTCCTTTTCCAAATGATACTATTTGCTTGGGGCCTCTGGTGGTTTGGGGTTACAGATGTTGTTGGCTAATGGTGTTTGGGGTTTGGAAGATGGATCTGTTCGGATCTGGCTATGATGGTATTCTTCTTTGTCTCTTTCCAGATCTTGATTTGTTCTTGTCGGAACTTGGTTGTTTCCGGTGGTCTGGAAAGATGGATTATATAAATCAATATATAATACATACAGATATACCTTACATAGTCATATATATATATATATATATATATATATATATATATATATATACATACAACCACTGAATGCAACTATAGAAGGCATCCCTAGCCGCCTTACGGGAGGAAGAGAAGTTAGGGCTTCGAGGAAGACTTGCAGATAAAATAGAAGAGAAAAAAGTACTTCCTCTCTATAGGGAATAGGAAGGTTACTTTTTCTTATATTTCATGATCAGGTCCCGCTACCAAAGGCCGCTCGGGCAGTCATTACCGGAAGCAGCACGTTCCTTTTTACTTTTTTTTGCCCCTGTCCAGTTCAAGAACGGGGGCACCGGGCGGACGAAGAACAACTTGGGCAAAAGGCACTTTCTTCATTTACTTCAGCAACCCTTGCTCGACTATTGGACATGGAAATGAACAATCTCGCAAAGAATAAATAAATATATATATATATGACAAAGAAAATAATGAAAGCTTGAGGAAAGTGACGAAGAACATAACTGAGGCCATAGGAGTTTGGGATTTCTTCAGGTGATCATTTTTGGGTGTTTTAGTTCTGCCGGAACATTTTCAATCTGGTTTCATGGTTTATTGCCTATTATTGGAATGATCAGATTTGGGTTGCTTGCTTGATTTTGGGGCTTGGCGCTTGCATTTTGGTACCATTCCGATGGATTGATGGTTTTGATTGTTGTGTGACTATTTTAATCTTCAATATATCAATAATGATGGAAATATTATTTTTTAAATACACATCAGTTGCTTCATGTCCTATCGAAATAGTAACGTCATTAATTTTTGACGTGACAGCTTCAATTGAACAAATTGCAAAAAAATTGATATTAAAGCCTAGTGTTTAGGATATCAATTGTGTTGTAAGGTTTAAGCCTTAAAAGTACAATTTCATAATTTAGAGTTCTCTTCCAGTGTTTATGGTATAAAAATAAGAAGAAAGAGAAATGGTCATGATATACTTTTGATTTTGCAAAATAAAGGGAGAGTGAGGAGGAAAAGTTATATTCTTACTTTTAGCGTCGTACACTTTTCACATCAATTGATTTGCATCGTTCTTGAATTTTTTATTTAATAATATTAATTAAATAATTACAATATTAACTGTTGTATCATTCAAAATTAAATTTTTTACATGGTATCAATTCACATTCATATATGAAAATAAAGATAGGTGGATATTGGTACTTATTTTGAAATAAGATATAAATAGTATATCACGCATTGATCCTTGTCAAAAGTTTGTATTTAAATAGAAATTTCTCGCAACATATCTCATACTCTGTAAGTATTTTGAGAAGAAAATTGATATACCCACACGAGTCTTTCTCACATGAAAGTGAGATCCATTCACTATTAATGTGAGAAAGATCATGTGGAAATATCAATTTTTTATGTGAAAATATTAGTCATCTCTTTTGAGAATTAAGATTTCTTTTTGGTTGGGTGGACTCTCTTTCCATAATCTGATTTTTTGTCCAATTCACATGTTTCTTCCCTAGTAAAGAGAGTTGTTTTTTTGATAGATTCATAATGATGTCTAAGAGGAGGTGGTGATCAGTTTTGTATTTTAAAATTTTAAAAATTAAATGAAAATAAAATTGAAAATGGAGGAAATCAATTAGACAAATTTGTCACCCAATTGGTCCAACGGAATATGATTCCAAAAATAAATGAGTTATGTACTCACTTCTTTTAGCTTTCGAGTGTCAGCCCATGAAATATGTAGGGGTGGTACACTTTAGTCGACTTGCATCAAATTTATTGGGCTCAAAACCACAGCCCATAAAATAAGCTATTATTAATATTTGAGACTTGAGTAGGATTACTTATTAAATTAAGTGTAATTAATATCTCTACATTTTATTGATCGGAGTGGATTCGAGATCAACTTAATCAATAATCGGTAAAATAAACAACAAAACAAATTGCAGTCCCTCTCTCATCTTCTCTAAGATCGAAATGAAGGATGACGATGCGCTTCCAGTATCAACACCGACGGCACACCTGGTAGCAACGACAACAGCAGCTGCATCTTTAATTTCTAAAAAGGAAAGCTCCATGGATTCCGCTCTTTTCGGCAGAGGCCGCTACAAGTTCTGGGCATTGGCCGCCATTTTGTTACTCGCTTTCTGGTCGATGCTCACCGGCACAGTCTCCCTCCGATGGTCGGCCGGAAACCTCAATCGCTTCTCCGACGACCTCCTCACCCCCATCCACGACGATCTCGACGTCCTCGTATGTTGCCCTTTTCTCCTTTGCTGTGTTGTTTCTAATTTCTCTCTCTTTTTTTTTAATCCTACATAACAATTAATGGAGAATATATTGATTGAATTGGTGACTATATTGATTGCATTGGTGACGGGCAGGAAATAGAGGAGAGAGAAAAAGTAGTAAAACATATGTGGGATGTGTACACAAATAGCCGTCGGATCAGACTAACTAGATTCTGGCAAGAAGCATTTGAGGCTGCTTACGAGGACTTGACCAGCGACGTTGGTGGAGTGAGAGAAGCTGCCATCTCCGAGATCGCTAAGATGTCTATGCATTCTATTCATCTCGATCCCCCACCCTTTCGATCTACGGTTCGTTCCCTTTCTTACCTTCCTTACTTCATTATGCATTCAGTCTCATTTCAGTTACTAATTTCTTATAGCAGTCTTGGAACTTGGGTGATATATGGGCTGGGAGATACAACAATGCTTTTAATTTCTGATTGGTATGCCCAATATATGAGTGACTGCTCAACGTTTCTACCGATTGGGAGTACTGTCTGAGTTAAAATTTTACTTAAGAAATCAGGTGCTTAGGGGAGCATTATCATCTATGCATATTCTATTTAAAATGTAAGTGGTGGAAACAGTATGAGATTGTTTTACCTCAATATACTAGCAATTGGTACAGAAGTTGATGGACTAACTCAGAAGTTAGAAAATAATAATCAATGAGGATACTGTAGTGTCTATGTTCAAAACTCATTACATAATGGAACACAAGGGATAGAAGCATGTGTTGTTGCACTTGTACATCTTTGAAATGAGCCCCTCTAGCTACTTGAAGCCTTGTAACAATTGCCATGTTCATCTTCAAGCTTTAATACCAACTTATATTAACAAAAATAAAGATCCTTCAAGGCGTGTATATATATTGTATTAAACACACGAGTGACATTTTATATTGAAGGATTCAAGTGAATATGGACAGCTAAGAACATGCAATCATATAGGTATACAACTATATCTATATATCTGTACCAAACACTCATAGAAAGAGAAGTATTTGTGCATATAATTATACTTGAAAAAGGGATAAACGTATGGAAAAGGGATATGGCCTTTGTCCGGAATACCAATCACGCCTTGATTAGAAGTCATAAGCTGAAGAAGAAGAGCCTGATCTTGAGTATGAAATTTTGAGTTAATCATGTGTATTGTCTTTCAGTAGTACTGATTTTAGCCTTTAGCACAACTGCTAACACTTTGCAATTCACATTATATTTTTGGACCGGTGGATATTTGTCACTAGCATGTATCTCTACTCAACTATATGTGCATGTGAACATACATGTAATGATTAATGATGTAATGCACAAGATACACAACAAGATACTATATTTGTGCACTAGGATTTTTGAAGAGATATGTCCTTACAAAGTATGAATGATATCTTCTCACATGTAATTTAGATTTTAGATAGAAGCAAACTAAGTTATGCTCTCATCTGGCTCTTTGCCAATAACATTCGATTTTGGTCATAAAGCACATGTGATGCAGGACAGATTTAGGATGAAGAATTAATGAAAAATAAACTATGATTTAAACTCCATGTTTAAACCACTAGGATTTCTCAAGTATATCAACTCCACGTATCAATACCAAGATGAATAAAATACCTCTACGGTATAAATAAAATAATCAAATTCAATATCATTAATATGTAGTCTAAATGATTTATGGGAGATTACATCATTATTTAAAGAGACTCAATACTTTAATAAAATACATAAATTACATGAACTACTTTTATATTAAACATAATAAAAACTTCTAAATAATTAATATAAAAATCTCTTCTTTGTTTTTCTTCTTCACTTGGAGTCCTCATCATTTTACGCTTGTTAAAGAAAACTCGACCTCGAGTTTTATAATATGATAGAATAAGTCACGAACTCCTTTGCAATGGAAGAGCATTTTGGAACACATTTGACAACATCATCTTGCGGTAAGGCTAAAAATTTTTTGGAAAGAGAATTGATTAGAACATCGCTTTTGTATTTAAAGGTGTTGAAAATAAGCTTTTTGGAACAACGAAGTCAACAATGTCAACTTGGATTGGATCAACTTCTTGAATCGCCCTTTCTTCGGTAACGAACAACTCAAAAGCAACTTTAGAGGTTTTCTCAATTTGTTGTCATACACAATCTCTGGTTCAACTTTTGGAACTTAAAAAATTTTCATGGACAAGTCACTATTGTCTGTAGTCCCAAAATTTAGAATAACCTCTTTTTCTTTCTTTTGCTATGCTTGAATATGTGCCCGCAAGTCAATAAAAACTTTTTTTTTTATAGAAGTGATGTCATCCTTTATATAAGAACATATAAAAACCATTTCATGTATAGCCTTTTGAAGTTTTTTTGCTTTAACTTGTTGACGCTTCCTTGCTTCAGCATTTCTTTGTTCATCTTGATATCGACGTTGCAATTTTCATCTTGTGCATCTACCATATGTAAGACCCCAGATTTTATGAAATAAAAGTATTCAATTTTTCTATTTAGTAAATGATTAAATTGATAAAAGTTTAAAGTTATGGGTGAAATGTGCAAATATTTTAAAATGAGCAAGTGGTTATAAAATATTCTTGTTGTCGGGAAATATTCTTGTTGTCGGGGAATATTCGTACTACGGCGCAGCTATTTTTGGGCCTTACAACGGAATAATTGTCGGATATAGAAAGCGACAGAAATAACCTTTTTATAAAATAATGGCGTAGTTACCGTTAGTACTGTTGAAATACCCGGTGGTTAAAATACAGTAATACGCGGTGTTGCACAGTAGCACACGGTATTGCACAATATTTTGAATTATTGAGTCTTACGTGAGAAGGCACTTACTCAATTATTGTTACAGTAATTACTGTTCAATATTTTATTTTATTGGTTCAATAATTGCTACGTTGATATTTTATATCAATAATTGCTACGTTGCTATTTTATATGATTAATTCAATAATGGCTACAGTTGATAGTTTGTATTATTGATTCAATAATTGTCACTGCACGGTATTTCACATTATCAACTCAATAATTCATATTATTTGAATAATATTATTAGATAGCATTATTGACAATGTCTAAGGAAGTTCTTTCTAGGAGGGGTTATTTAATTGCGCGCCAGTAAGGAGAAGTCCTTATCAGAAGACCCCCTCTTTCCTGGGAACGACCTGGTTGTCAATATTGTAGTTCTGTAATATTATTTGTGAATAATTAATTATTGATTTATATGATAAGGAAATATTTATTTTGTGGATATAAGAGAAGGAATTAGCGCTGATGAGTTTTTATCAGTATTTTGATGTGAAAAATCATCCGTGTATGGATTTCGGATAATTTATGTTTGGAATTTGGAAAAACTTCCTTCTACAAAGTTGTAGAGAATTAAATTTCCTATAGAAGGACATAAAATTTGTACTTTTCTGACAAAAGGGTTATTTATTATGAATTATTGAAGTTTCGGAAGATAAATATTTTTTTTAATAAATGGTGGGCCCCACTTTTTGTTGAATGATTCTTTCCCACGAGGCGGCTGGAGAATTTTTTTTTAAAAATATTATTTTATTAATTTAGTCTACTTTGGCATCCTAAGCTTTTCCTATAAATAGGGTGCTTAGGTTAGAATTGAAAATCAAATCAGAATCAGAAGTTTTCTCTCTCTATAATATCGAGCGTATTTTTGTGAGTATTTAGATAGTTTGAGTGTTAGTATTCAGTGCAAGTTTCCTTCGGTATTATATCCGATATTCCAGTCAGAAGTACTATTCTTTTGAGGTAAGGGATGTTATTTTTTTTCGTGAATGATGTTATTCTTTCTAATATCATTATACCAAAATATTGACATGGATTTTATTACGAAGTTCTTATTTTTTCCGTCGGGGTTACTATTCACGTATACGACACTATTCACGTATACGGCACTATTCACGAAAAAAATTAAATTTTCTTCTATATGTCCAAGTTGCTTGTTAAGGTTCCTATCTTTGATTGGATCCAAGTTTTTATCTTTATTCCTGAATTTTGCTCCACAAAGTATTATTATGGAGTATTTTTGAACTTGGAGGTTGATGTTTTGATCATATTATTTTTATTATCATATATAACATTTTTATAATCCTGGTGATGAAAGTTCTCTTTGACTTGGAGTGTAAAGATGGGTAGATTATTGGTATGATCATGACTATAGATTCTCTTTGGCTAGTAGTGCAAAGATGGATTGTTGACTGGTATGTTCATGACCATTGAATTTACAATTGAATATCTTTAGCTTAAAGGCAAAGGTGAATTGATCAACATGGTTATAATTATTGTTTATATAAATTCTGGAATGATTAGATATTTTTTTGAGATACGAATATCTTTGGCATGTAGTGCAAAGATGACCTGTTGTTGAATATCTTTGGCCCGTAGTGCAAAGATGAATTATTGATGAATATCTTTGGCCTGTAGTGCAAAGATGAGCGGTTGATTTGTGAATATCTTTGGTCTGTAGTGCAAAAATGAATGATTAATTGATAAATATCTTTGGCTTGTAATGCAAAGATGAATTGATTAGCATGATTATGAACAAAAATTGTGATTTGGTATAACCATGAACTTTGGTGTTTCAGGTAAAGACAGGTGATGAGAATTATCTTCGTCCTGAGTGCGAAGAGGAATTCATCAAGATAATTATGATCATGAACTTATATGATTATGGACAGGAATTGTTGATTGATGTTACATGGATAAAATATTATTGGTGGACTTTTAACATGGAGAAAATAATAGACATTATAGTCTATTTGACTCTTCTAATGGATTGCTCGTTCCGCTGCAACTATGGTTGAAAAGTTTTGCCATATGTTTAAATCTCTGATTTATTACTGATGAGAACTATTGATAATATAATTATCTTTAGTCATGATATTATTTACTGGGCTATTTGTGCTCACTCTTTTACTTCACAATTCCTTTCAGGTAATAAGAGTATAACGGGGTCGAGCAGGGATAACAGGGGAATAGAACGATGGTCTTTAGCTGTTGAGGTTTTCTATAAAACAGTATGAGAAGAATTATATTGAGAATTTAAAATGTGTGTCGTATTTTATACGTCATTTTAACAGTTGATTTTGGTGAACCAAATAGGCTGAGGTGAACCCAACTTTAGAAGGGTGTTTTGCCACTATCATACAAGATGTCTAATCACCTACAACTTCGGGTTATCATAAGACATGGTTGTGCACATCCAATTGCTGATTATATCTATGAGCACTACCTATATAATATTGGAGTTTGGTTGTAATATAATTCTCAATTGGAGACAATGGAGATAATTATATGGCAAGAGAAGACCCATCATTGGAAAGAACATGATAGTAATCTTCTCATTTTTCTTTGGGGTCTATTGGGTCAACCAAGGATAACTCTCAAGTCATATGATATCTATTATAACTTAGATGCATGGCCTCCCATGTACGAAGGTTTCCTTGAGCATTTTCCAAAAATTTTAATTCCTAAAACAGTTATTGACTGTACATTTCTGTAACGTATCATTGATTTGAAGTATGGGCAAGGTATTTGTATTGAAACTCACAGTTTAATTGTGGTCGTATTTTATACGACAGTTTAAAAGTTAGAATTTGAATATTTATATTTAGAATTTTGTTGAGTGTATTTCGTGGCGGCCCAGAATGGGTTGGGTGGATTGGACCTATTTTGGGGGTGTTACACCATATCCCATCTAAGCTCTTCTTGGTTGGGTGTCAAATATTTATAACCATCTGTATTAATAAGATGGTGTATTCGATCACTTTCAGCGTCGATAAACCAACTATACTCCTTTACTTCCGCAAGCAATTCTTTAGTGGCTTGAGACCTCGAGTGTTTGGGATAATGGGTTATAAAATAAATAAATAAATAAAATAAAACTTTTTTTGTGTTGATAACTTGAGGGCCTAACTTAAAAGAAAATAGAAAATAGGGGATAAAGTATGAATGCAAAAAGTGTAGGGGCTGATTTAAAATGATAAAAGAGTATAAGTAAAAGGGTCCTTTTAACATGTGTCCTTAGGGCACATGCTAAGCACGGAAATTAAGTGCTGGACACTGAATTTAAGGGATAAGGCCCACTAAAATATAATTTTTAAATGCATATGGCCCCATTGAAATATTATTTTAATTATATTTTAGTGGACTCCATCCCTTGCATTCAGTGTCCAACACTTGATTTTCGTGCTTAGCATATTCCCTTATGGCATATGTTAAGAAAACCCAAAGTAAAAAGTATTTAAACTATGAGCTAAAATTGAAATATTAGATGAAACTATGGGAGAGTAAACTGTAATTTTGGTAAGATATTTATAAGTTAGAGATTAGGGTTACCACTCACATCATAATAGACGGCGGCAAAACACAACATTTTTTTTAACAGTGAATCACGATGAATAGTAATTCCGACGATAAAAAGCAACTTCGTTAGAGATGAACATTTTTTTTGAAAGACCCAAGACCTCCCAAAATTAAGAAATTGATGGAGAAACCTTAAGCTCTAATACAAAAAATGATGCGGAACAGATTTAGGATGAAGAATTAATGGAAAATAAATTAGGATTAAAACTCCACATTTAAACCGCTAGAATCTCTCAAGTGTATCAACTCCACGTATCAATACCAAGATGGATGAAATACCTTTACGGTATAAATAAACTAATCAATTTCAATATCAATAATATGTAGTCTAAATGACTTATGGGGATTACATTACTATTTAAAGAGACACAAAATCCTAATATTAATTAGGGAATAATAAAAGTACTAAACGACTAAAATACCCTTATTAATAATTCTTAATCACTAATTAATGTCTTAAATCCCCGCTAATAAATAAAATACATAAATAACATCAACTATTTTTATATTAAACATAATAAAAACTGCAAATAATAAATATAAAAAATCTCTTCGTTGTTCTTGACTTTGAGTTGATTTTCTTTTTATTAGAGAAAAATCGACCTCGAGTTTTATAATATGATAGAATAAGCCACAAACTCCTCTGCAGTGAAAGAACATTTTGGAACACCTTTGACAACATCATCATGCGGCAAGGCGCAAATTTTTTTGGAAAGAGAATTGATGAGAGCATCACTTTTGTATTAAAAGGTGTTGAAAATAAGCTTTCTGGAACAACGAAGTCTCAACTTAGATCGGATCAACTTCTTGAATCGTCCTTTCTTCGGTAACGAACAACTCAAAAACAACTTTAGAGTTTTTCTCAATTTGTTGCTCGTACACAATATCTGATTCAACTTTTGAAACTTCAAAAATTTCATGGACATGTCACTATGGTCTGTAGCCCCAAAATTTGGAACAACCTCTTTTTCTTTCTCTTGCTCTGCTTGAATATGTGCCCGCAAGTCAATAAGGATTTATTTTATAGAAAAGATGTCATCCTTTATAGAAGAACATATAAAAACCATTTCATGTGAAGCCTTTGGAAGTTCTTTTGGTTTAACTTGTTCACTTTTCCTTGTTTAAGCTTTTCTTTGTTTATCTTGATATCAATGTTGCAATTTTCTAAGATAATCTTGTGTATCAACCATATCTCATCTAAGCTCTTCTTGCTTGGGTTTCAAATATTTATGGTCACATGCATTAATAAGTTGGTGTATTCGATCACTTTCAGCGTCGAGAAACCAAATATACTCCTTTACTTCCACAAGCAATCTTTTAGTGGCTTGAGACATTGGGTGTTTGGGACACTGGGTTATAAAATTAATAAAACAAAACTTTTTTTTGTTGATAACTTATGGGCCTAACTGAAAAGAAATAGAAAATAGGGGATAAATTATGAATGCAAAAAGCGTAAGGGCTAATTTAAAATGATTAAAGGGTATAAGTGAAAAGTATATAAACTAGTGGGCTAAAACTATAATATTAGATGAAACTATGGGGGAGCAAACTGTTATTTTGGTACGATATTTATAAGTTAGAGATTAGGGTTACCACTCATATCATATTAGACCGACGACAAAATATGACAACAACTTCTCTCTTTTCTCTCTTCTTTTTTCTTTTTTTGAACAGTGAATCACGATGAACATTAACTCCGACAATGAACAATAACTCTAACGATGAACAATAACTTCGGCAACGATGAGCAATAATTTTTTTTTTTTTTGAAAAACCTAAGATCTCCCAGAAATAAGAAATTTATAAAAAAACCTTAAGCTCTTATACTAAAAATGATGCAGGACATATTTAGGATGAAGAATTAATGAAAAATAAACTAGGATTTAAACTCCACGTTTAAATCACGAGGATCTCTCAAGTGTATTAACTCAACGTATCAGCACCAATATGAATAAAATACCTTTATGGTAAGATACATTTACGGTATAAATAAAATAATAAACTTCAGTATCAATAATATGTAGTCTAAATGACTTGTGGCTATTATATCACTATTTAAATAGACAAAACTCTAATATTACTTGGGGAATAATAAAAATATTAAAGACTACAATACTCTTATTAATAATTTCTAATCACTAATTAATGTCTTAAATTCTCACTAATAAATAAAATACATAAATCACATCAACTACTTTTATATTAAACAAAATAAAAACTCCAAATAATAAATATAAAAAATATCTTCTTTGTTCTTGACTTGGAGTCCCCATCAACATGCATGTTATGTGTTGTAGACGTGTACTGTCCTTTGCGAAGTGTGATTATAGGTAGGGGTATAAACGGATATATACAGATACGAATACAATAGTATCCATATCCGTTTATTTGCGGATAACTTTAAACCGAATACGGATAATATCCGCTTTTTTTCGAATACGAATAATATCCTTTTTTTTCCGAATACGGATGCAGACGGATACGAATTTTTCGGTTACAATTTACAGCCCTAACTTTAAGATAAAAAATAATGAGTTTTAAAATATAGTTTATTAATGATTGAATGTTAATTAATTAATTTATAATAAATATTTAAATACAATAATCAATGTTCTAAATTACAATTAAAATAAGTTTTCATCATTTTTGAAATCCTAAATTTCAAAATGAATGTTCTACTTATTAATGTTTAGATGTCCATTAATTAGTAGATGTTCATTTTATGTGTGTGGAGTAATACTGTAGTGTGTATGAATATTTATAATTTATAATTATATTCAAAAGTTTACATTGAATATTTAATTTTTTTTTCTCAAATACTTGATTAAAACTTTAATAATATGTTTATTGGGACTTTTATTTATAATTTATCATCAATGCATAAATTAAAATTTACATAGTTATAAAAAATTCATTTTATTTCATTATATTTATGGAGAGTGCGAGTTATAATGTATATGTGACAACTGACAACTAGTTAATCCGACTTGATCCAAAATTTACTTTGGACTTACTTTAAATATTTGGACTTCTAATTTCTAAATAATTGGGCAAATGAAAATGATAAATACTCCCTCCACTCGAAAATTCATAATTGTGAATTAATTATTCAACCCCATCTAGATTAATTCTAAATTAATTTGGACTTAACATATTTTAACAATAAAATTATATTGTTCATTGTTCTCGCCTCCCAGCATTGCAAATAAGTTTTAAAAGTAAAAAACTTATAACAAGCTAATAGTTATAGTTTTGTTCTTCTAGTATATAATTTTCTTATTAAGTGACACATTTTAGATATTTTAACTTATAATAGTAAAAATCCATTAACTATACTTAAATCAATTTATTTCAGTTTATTGATATTATAATAAAAGTGTTATTTCTAACTTTTTAGAAGTGAAATGATATATTTTTAATATAATTTTCGTATGATAGTGAAAATTAACTAATTATTATATAAAGAAGACCACTTCAAAAAAATTATTTTGCTTATTATATAATAATTAATATATATATATATATATATATATATATAAGTTATTTGAATACGAATTCCGGATACGGATCCGAATCCGGATATCCGCTATTTGTCGGATATATTTACGGTCGGATGTTAAACGAATACGAATACGCCTATATCCGTATTCGTATTCGTTTATTTGCGGATACCTTTAAACCGAATACGGATATATTCTGTTTTTTTTCAAATACGAATAATATCCGCTTTTTTTCGAATACGAATACAAATGAATACGAATTTATCGGTTACCATTTACAGACCTAATTATAGGTATAGGAAAATATTATTTCCACGAGCATTTTTGTTAGTTTACAATACCGTTTCTCAAATGAGTGTGGGACCCACTCATTTCCATGAGAGAGAGGACCTTCTGGAACTAACAAAAACTCTTGTACAAATATCACATCCCTATATAAATGTATATATACACACGTGTTTATATTTCATTCAATGTTCATAATTTGAATAAAAAGGTTCATTGAGTGTACTAGAGTGGAATACCATAAGTCATAATTTACCTTTACATTTTCCAGTGGTCAAAAACATGATTATGAGATGCTAAGTGGGCACATATTCCCCTGTTCATAGGAGACTAGCAATATTTGTCTAAGACACTGAGCTTTCCCAAGTTCTTCTAGCTTCTATAGTACATATAGTTGTAGTTCACTCTTAACTTATTCTTGATATGCACTCATCCAAAATTTATAGAGTTTCAACCTCTAGATTGTTTCGAGCCCCTCTCATGAATACAAGAACAGCCCGGGTATTTAAGATACTGGTTTTTACCCCTTTCTTTGTTCACTTTTAGGAGTGTTTCTTTTGACTTTCTATCTGAATTTTCATGTTGATGAATTTGGAACATCTATTAATTGCTTGTGTTACTCGGACTCGGGTGCGGGTGTCGGATGTGGGTACGAATCTAAGTGTCGGACACGTGAAGTCAAAAAATAGAGGATACGCGGATATGGATCCAAATTTGGACACGGGTGCGGGGATACGGTATATTATGATTTTTTAATAATAATGTTTATACTGTTCAAATTCTTATAGACATGCATTTATCATGAAACTAAAAGGGTTGAAGTGCAAAAATATAAAGAAACAGGGGCAGAATTGAAACTACTGAAACTTTAGGGGCTAAAATGAAAGAAAACAAAACTATAGGGACTGATATGTAATTTTACAAAGGCTATTTTGAACTTTCAGAAAACCTTGGGAGACTAAATTAAAAAATTATAAAAACTATAGGGTACCTAACTGTAATTTTTCAAGGATAATTTAAACGAGGAGAAGATCGGTTGGAGAAGAAGAAGAGAAAGGCGACAAACTCTTGGAGAAGAAGAAACGATGGTAAGTCTCACTTCTTTTTCTTCAGTCTTTCCTCTTCTTCCTCCTCCTTCCTCGTCTCTTCTACTTCTCTGATGATGCTGCGTATCCAGATTTCTGTTGCCGTATCCGACACAAATCCCGCACCCGCACTCGTGTCGGATCGTGTCGACACGGGTACTCCATCTGAAAGTGCCGAGTCCGAGTAACACAGATTAATTGTACTTGCTTTCCATCTTCGTATGTGTCCCTAGTAATTGGAAACTGCAGTTTTTGTGTGCCATGGTTTGCATGAGAGTTGTTGAAACCTAGATACAGCTTGAAATTGGTTTGTCCTTTTTCAACAATAGTGCACTAATTTGTTTTGATGTTGTTCCAGAATCCAGATTCCTTTAGCATCGGCTTGATGAAATTTCATGCTCCCTGGTTTTCTCTTTCTAGGCACAGAGTCTCTCTCATTCTCAGAGTTTCTAGAGGCTACAACCTTGGGATCTATATAAGATATGCTAATTTGTTGTTTCTTTGTGATAAAATTATTGTATCCATGTGTTGTATGCTTCTTAAAAGATACAACAAGAAAGTAGTTAAAATCAAATACAGGGTAAATATTTGATCCGCTAAATCTTTAGAGATCAATATAAATAGACAGAAAAATTCTGTTTTGATTCTAGGGATTTATAATGGATAGCTTGCATGTGAGTGACTGCAATAATTCTTGGATCATGGTAAACATCCTGATCATATAGTAAAATAGTTTTTTATGTCCTGATCCTAGTAGATCATAACCCTGTGACTGAATTTGTGTCCTACCTGCCCAAGAAACATTAGTAACAATCTTTCCAGTGCCTTCTTTCAAATATTAGTAGAACTTGTATGTGTTTTTTATTTACCAGAAGAAAGGAGAACTGGAGGGTGTGTTAAGAAAAAGTACTAGCCAAACATCATGAAATATAGTTTCGTTAAGGTTGTGTGAGACGGAAGAGGTGATAGAGGTTTGTTGGCAACAAGTTGATGATGGTGATGACTAGTTTAGTGTTGTTTCTTAGGTTTGCAACCAATTGCGAAGATTTGTGCAAGAGTTCTTTATGGGTTTGATTGTTATGGTGAGATTGTTTGTATGTGAGTATATGCTTGCAACTTTTACCCAGTTGTTAAGAATCCTATAGTTTTCTTTAGAAGAAAAATATGTATTCTTGAAGATTACTCATTTGCTGTATTATGGGGTTGATGTGGTTTAAGCTAGATATCTTTTGAAGAATCCTAACAAGGCATTGTGGAATTTTTTTCACTTTCAGAGTGTACAAGAATCACGTCTGAAGCAAGCAGAACAAAAAGAGGCTGTAAACTCAGCAGGCAGTAAGCTGTGACTTGAAGAACATTAAGGATCTACTCCAGAAAATGCTTTTCTTTTATACACGTTGAATCCCATTAAATTGTTCGTATGCTGCCTAATATTAGTAAAAGGTATGGTTGATAATTATTATACGCGGTTTCTCGTATTTTTGCAACAGGGAAAATGTATTCTTTTAGGTTCTCATTGTTGCACCTTTGTGGTTGCAACATCTCAATCCGAGTAGTGAAAGTGAAATCAATCTTATAATGTAGCAAGCTGGAGTGAAAGAATTTTGTATGAGATTATATTCGTTAGTATATTACAGTAAAAAATTTCTGAGAGTTTTTGTTGATTTACTTGTTATCAATTGAGTAAATGCATAAGTATATTTGAAGATCATTCATGTTTCTGACCAGATCAATGAGAAATTTTTGACCCAGTGAGGCAACGAGGAGTCCATGTAAATGCTGCATATCCGCGTTTCTTTATTGTGCTAATTTATGAAACGAAATCTTGCCTCTCTGAAATCAAGTCGGGCGATACAGAGCTTACGCATATATACATATTATGCAAATCCATACACTCCCTCTCTTCAAAATATTATAATAGCAACTTAATAAAAATGTAAACATGAAACGTTTGGATTGGAGTAACGAAGGAATGGAATGGCACATCTCTATGTAATAAAAAAATTGTGTTTGTTGCGATTGAAATAGATTGAACTATTCTTATTTTTTTCAAATTTATAAATTTTATTCTTTGGGGAGGGAGAGAATGGAATAATTCATTTCAACTACTGTCCGTACGAACGTAATCAATTCCTTCAAGGACAAAAGGAGTTAACTGTAAATTTTAACTCCAATTTATATTGAAAAGTATTTCTCAAAATTGTTCGTCTGTATTGAAAAATTAAATTTGCATTATGTATTTACATTCCGGCCTAAATAGAACTAGGGAATCAACAAGGGCAATCCTGCAACCAAACAAGGGACTCCATACACTCCATTACCAAAAAAAAAAAGCACATGTTTAATTTTTCACACGCAGTTGCATATATATATATATGTATGTATGTATGTATGTATGTATGTTGTTATTGTTTTGGGGATGAAGGAGGCATGAAGAAGTCTGAAGATAAACCCCATACGTTGAAATCAACCTCTTCAATCTTCCACACTTCTTGAAGCTCCCTCTTGTGATTAGCCGACTGCTCACCATATCTAAACACCGTCACAAATGTCTTCCCGCTATGTGCAATATTCACTCCCTCCACGTACTTGTAGTCTTCGATCACCGTCTCGGTGCTGGTTTCCCAAAACACGCCCTCGTCGTCATGATGATCAATATCTCCCTGCTTTGTTTTCACGGTGAGCAGTCGCGAATCCTCAAACTTAACCATAAGCCCCGATCTTTGGCTGAAGTATCCCCATACCGTGTGGTGTATGATTTCATATTTGGAGTTACTTTGTGCATCTAGGACAGATTGGCTGGTCTCAAGCTTCAGAATGAAGCAGTCCTCATCTTTTATGATCTTCTCTCCTATGCATACCGCGTCTATAAATAAGTTTGCCGTTGATCGAGGGTCCAAACCCTAATATACATGTATATATATATATATATTATGCACGTCATGCATCGAACAAGCTTGTTTGTTAATATATATAATCGATCAAGATCAAAATGAATTAAGGAGATCACTAATTAATTAATTAAGAATGTGGTACGTTACATAAGTTATACTAATATAGGGTATACTAATTAAGGGAATAGAATAGATTAAGTTGTATTAAAATTATTAAGTCTCATGCATGCGTGCACGCATGCATTCTTTTTACAATTAAATTAATAAAAACTCAGATCGATGGATCGATCGAGATATATACCTGCAAAAAGCGTCGAAGAGGTCGCGGTGGACCTTTAGCTATGGGGGTGTGGTCATTGGAACATTGTCGCCAAGAAATGTTGCCATTGCTACCTGAGATAACTTTGCAACCAGAAACAAGAAGCTCTAAGCACCATAAGTCGGGGTTCTTCTGCCACAGCACAAAGCCTCCGGCCTCCTCCGTACTCCTCACCTTCACGCTTGCGTCTCCCTGATGAAAATCGGACGCACTCATTTTAACCTGTCCGATTGCACACATGCTGTGCACCGAGTTCAACGCTGGCTGCCCTCCGGTTGCCGCCACGTATTGTTGCAATATATATTTTGCTGTTGAAGCTTCCTGTACCCGTACGTACGTAAATAAAAATGCATGCATGCACAAGTATTACTGATGAAATTCAATTCAATGCATAATTAATTAATTATTAATGTGTTGGTACGTTACGGTGTTACGTACAATGGAAGCGTGTCGGGACGGGCGGTGGATGGAAGGGTCTAAAACGACCTGAAGGGGAATGAGAGGAGATCCGACAATGAAAAGGAGGAAGCTGAGCTCGTTATATCGGCCGGATATCACGGGAGATGACCATTTATCGGAGGTTTGAGCCTTCATCCATGTTGCCATATTCTGCCAACGTAGGGCAACATTGCTCCCCATGCTTGTGAACATCTCCTCAGGGATTGGCACCTCCAGCACTGTTTCCAGTCCATCTTCTCTTTCCAAATTTGGACATAGTTTTCTCATCTTCATTCTACGTACCGGCCCTGGCCTTATTTAATTATACGTATAGACCTACCTATATAAATTAATAATATATATATATATATATACCTCTTTCTTTCTTTCCTTTTTTTTCTAATATAATCTTAATTCTTAATTTGAGAGTCTTTAGAGGGAGAAAATTAAAAGGAGTTTAATGAATGTGTGTGTGTGTGTATATATATATATATATATATATATGCTAGTGACTTTTCTCCCCTTAATTAAAGAAGATCTGATATAGAAGAGAAGGTGGTGGTGGTGAGAATGGAAATAAGAGGGTGCCTAAAGGCTGCCCTTTGTTGTAGCAATCGTGCGGGCACCCATGAAATTGCAGACATAACTAATAGATATACATATACATGTATATATGTGTGTGATTGGAAAAGCGCGTCATTGAAATTGTCATAAAAGTTAGAAGTATAATTTTAATTTATAAAATGATGAGATCACAAATTTGTAATTAATAAGTTACCCAAACGACGTGGTTTGATTCATTATCTCTTGTATATAATTATGTATATATTTGTTATATAAAAAGCCGTATTATTATAGCTAAGTTACGTAAGCGCTAAAACCTTAATTATCTATTACTATAGTCTATATACTTAGGCTCTAAATGGTAATAGAAAATTAGGATATTTGTTTATGTTCGTATTCGACTTAAAAGAATATTATTCGTATTTGAATAGAGATATTCGCAAATAAACGAAAATAAATAAAGATACATGTATATTTATATTCGTTTAACATTCATCCGCCAACATATTTATCGAATTAGAGATGTGGTATCATAATCCCAAACAAAGAACGTGTCCTATTACAAAATTATAATATTTTGTAATACCTTCCTTAATTAAAGATATTTTATTAAATAGAGTGATTACTTTTTCTTCTTCTGAATTTTATAATCTAATCATATAGTTGATGATTGTGTTATGTTATATTAATATCATAATTAATAGTAATTTTTAATTTTAAATTATTTATTTACTAATTTTAATTAGTTATGTTAATGAATTTGGATAGTTATTCGAAAACGGATAGTATTCGAATTCGAATAGTTTTACGAATATCAAATTCGAATGATTTCTTAAGAAATCCATAGAATATTAGATACGAATACGGATAAAATATTTTTTATAGGATACAGATATAGATACTATATTCAAATTCGAATATATCCGTTTACAACCCTATATATAATGACAATTATAGATCTTATCCAAATTAGCTGAGTCATTTTGGTTGGTCACCGGGTTAGTCTCGAATTAAAACCAAGTTAGTCCCGAGTTAATGCCAATTTTAGTCCTGATTCATCATCTCTATGGATACAATGTATATATGTCATGTTCATAATTATACAAAAGTTTTCGTATCATTAATTTGTTATATTATTTCAAGGATGTACATATATGCATGTATTAATATATATATATACGATAAAGATCTTAGGTTCACTCAACTAAAAGCTCATCCAAGCTCACCCCCTTTTAGCGACGGACCGGGCGACGGTTCGTCCGTCGCTATATATACAACCGTCGTCTATATGTTGTCCGTCGCTATATGTTGTCTGTCGCTAAAAGCTAAGACGACAGTTATATATATAGCGACGGACCAAACCGTCACCCGGTCCGTAGCTAAAGATGGGTGAGTTGGGTGAGTTTTTACTTGAGTAAGCTTACGATCCTTATCGTGTATATATATATATATATATATATATATACAACCCTTTAATTTCATATTTAAGGTATTACTGCTATTTGTACTATACTATTTATACTCAAATTATAATATCAAATATCACACACCATAATTTTAAATTATATTATGGATCTTCACTCATTACTTCATGAGTTATCAGTCCAGTATTGATCAACTGTGGAGAAATTAAATACAGTGCAACAGTCTTGGACTGAGGTAATATTTAATTTGAGCTACTTAATACCCATCCAAGACAATAAACCTAGAATTTTTTTTTAAATGATTCTATTAAATTTCATAAGTGAAGAATTTTGGACTTTTTGTATTAGTTTTATCTTGAGATAAAGAAGCATGACGTACAAGTCTCAGCCACTAAGCAAATAACAAGTTTTTCGATGTTTTGTTGGTTAGAAAATTGGAATTATTTTTTTTGTGTTCTTATGGATACAAGTTTAATAGCCCGTGCAAAGTTTGGACTAGTTTAAAAGTTTTTCTTTTAAAATTTTCTTCATTTTGTTGTGATGTCAATTTTAATGATATTAATATATCAAATTATTATAACATTTAATTTTGTAGAAATTAGAATATTATCATTACATTACAATATGAATATACAACTTTATTTAACGCAAAAAGAAGTGAAGTATAAAACATTAGAGAAAAAATAATAATGAAATTAGTAAAAATTAAAAACAATTACATATCAAACTGATAATTCCATATTTTATCTCCAAACTTATATTTTAACAACTTATATAAATAATATATAAAAACAATAATTATACTTAAACAATCAATAATATTACTTCTTTAAGCGTAGTGTTTATGTTTATTCATATATATATATATAGGATAAGGTTCATAAACGGACTGTTCGTTTACGAACAATCTTTTTGCCGTATACTTTTAAATTGAATAAGTGGGCTCAATCTCAATTATGTATTAAAAGTATACGGCAAAAAAGATTGTTCGTAAACGAACAGTCCGTTTGTGAGCCTTATCCTATATATATATATATATATATAAAAGATACAAAAGCAAATTAATATTATTTTATATAGTCTAGTTATTAGTTATAAATTTTTACAAATAATAAACTAATGAAATTAATTAGCTATGTAATGTGTTGAGTGACTCAGGTAATAATATAACATATAAATAATAAATAACAATGCGGTTAAGGTATAAAAAAATAAAAACAAAAACAAAAAAAAGTTACGGCACCAAAGTTACAATTTATATATATTTAATCACTCTATTCACGGTGATAAAATTTAAGTGTTAATTGTAGATCTAGATCCAGGTGTTTGATACCTTCTTTCATCTTTTTCTTTTTTTTCTATTCCTTCTAGCCCAGACAATGAAATTTGAACATCGGCAATATATGTAATATATGTATTATTCTCCGGGCTCCGGCGAACTATTTTAGCGTATGTTTCGATTTTCAATAATTAGAACCATTTTATCTCCTCGTTTGACAGATTGCTCTAATTCTATTGCTTTTCTCGGTATTTCTTCCCTTAAGCTCCAGGTCACAAACCTCATGAGTGAGAGTAAAATATTATCAAAATTGCAATGGAAAATATGCGATTGAATGGGGTTTATATGTGGAGAGACGAATGGAAAGAGAAGACGAATATGCCTTGTTATTTGAACTTCTGCATCAAAATTCCAACAAACGTTCAGATTTCTGCTATATATACACATATATATATATATGTGTGTGTGTGTTGAATGTTGTAATTAATTAATATTCCCATGCATAATTAATTATCAAACTTGGACACCATTATTGTTTCCGCTCTGCATTTCCTTGCTTACATTATTAGATCCGCTCCGCTTACTAAAAAGTTGTTCCATTTCCTCCAAAGACCTTCCTCTGGTCTCAGGGCAAAACATAAAGAAGAAAATCCAAGCCACCACAGAAATCCCAGCAAACATGAAGAAAGCCCCTCCTATAGTGATTACTTTATAAATTGATATAAAGCTCATAGAAACCGCAGCATTCATCAGCCTATTCACAGCCACCCCAATACTAGCCCCCTGGGCTCTCAACTTCAATGGAAAAATCTCAGTGCTATAAACCCATGTAATCGGCCCGAGCCCAATTGAGTAAAACATGATATATACATACGTAGCCACAATGCACAAGACCAGAGCCCAGATGAGCTTCTCGCGAGAGCGGTCTGCTATAGTTAGCCCAAAGCCCAATGCTGCATGGCCCAAAATCATACCCCCAACACTTGTTAACAAAAGTTTTCTCCTCCCAACTCTGTCCACCAACAGAGTGGACACTAGTATGAATATAGTTTTTGTAACTCCTACCCCAATCGTGACAAGCAAGAGCTTGTTCTTGCTAGTCACTCCAGCTTTCTTGAAAATTCTTGGACCGTACAAAATAACGGCTTCGATCCCGGTAGCGTGCTGGAAGAAATGAATTCCCATTGCGGCCACTAGAATCCACCGGACCTGCGGCGATGGCCTTAAAATGAGCTCTTTCCATGCCCCTTGACCGCCTGTGGAGGCTTTTTCCGATAACTTGACAAAGTCGTCCGTGCAATTTTCATCGATTCCAGCAGCTATTTTTATGTCCCTTAATCGAATTCGGGCTTCTTCTCGAGTGTTTGATATTTGCAGCATTATGTTATTTGCTTCCCCTAGGCGGCCTTGCATTACAAGCCACCTCGGAGACTCGGGCATTTTAAGAATGCCAAAGGCCAAAACAAAGGATGGGATTGCCGCCACGCCGAGCATCATTCTCCACCCAAGCCTTAGAGTTAGTTTGGCAAAAAGGTAGTTAGAAATATAGCCGGTTAATATACCAAGACTAATGCAAAGTTCGGGTAAAGAGGTTAAAAAGCCTCGGGTCGAAGGGGATGAGATTTCGGCAGAGTAAACCGGGGCAATCATGAGGGCAAAGCCCACACCTATGCCAGCAACACACCTTCCGGTCAATAGGATTGGGAAATTTGGGCCGTAACCCATTAGAACCGAGCCCACCAGGAAGATGATCGATGCTGATACAATTGTGTATCGTCGGCCGATGTGATCGGAGATTCTTCCGGCACAAAGGGATCCGAACAAAGCGCATATGTTAAGGATTCCGGCGAGGACTTCTACCTGTACATCGTCGATTTCGAGATCTTCTTTGATAAATATCATGGCTCCACTCATCACACCGGTGTCTGCATGCCCAAGTTAATTATTAAATTAACGCATCACATTCATGCATGCATGCAAGTGTTAATTATATCATTAATTAATTAGAACAAAAGATATATTAATTAAGAAGTAATGATAGAGACACAATTTATTCTACGCTTATTTTATAATTTGCGGATATGACATATTTTATCTTAGCATATTGATGAACAAATATATATATATATATATATATGTTAATTAAATTCAAGAAGAAAAAGTAGGGAATGATTAAGTAATTAATTACCGTATCCAAATATAATGGATATAACAGAAGCAACAATAGTACAAGCGAGAGCAAACTTGTTGATCTTTTGAGGATTACTACTGTTTCCCTCTTCCATTGACACACTTAATTAACTACGTACAACACTACTATTTAATTATAAAATAAATAAAAAGTATATATATTTAGAGAGCTAGCTGGATCAGAGAGGTGGTAAGTCTGATTATATAGTGTGTTGTGTTTGATTCACATATAATAACTAAATCTGAAGAAAGGTAGCTAGCTGGGCTAAAAGGATATATAATGAGTCAATATCAATAAAAGAAGATCAGATGATGGCTTTCTTAATTTGTAACAACACTTCGTGTGTGTATGTATATACTTTCCAATAAAGTATTTATACAGATCCTTCGGTTTCAAAAACTAACTAGCTAGAGATACAAATATGTCATTATTTATCTACGCAAATATTAATTAGAAATGCGCGTTTAAATTAAAAATGGCCTTAGAAAAGAACAGAAATAGAAATATTGCTACGTAAAATAATTTTTATAGTTTAATTTCCGCACAATTTGCGGTCATCATTATTATGTTGGATCGGGACTTATCCGTTAATTTGTGGATAAAAAACACGGTTTTTATTCCATAATAAGCGCGCGCCCGGTTGACACGGAGTCCTTCTGGATCATGTAGACTATATCTACTGTACGTGGATCCGGACATGCACCTACGATTCCACATCTACGTATTTACTGGTATATTTTTTTGCCAAGTTTTTAAAAATTAATTTTTGCCAAGTATTTCTTCTTTATTTCAGTACTTTTCTAATCGTATGGCCTGGTACTAGTAGTAGTATTTTAATTAATTATATGGTTTTCTTAACATGTGACTTAAAGATACTACATGCTAAGCACGGAAATCAAGGGTTGGACATTGAATTCAAGGGATGGGGGTCCATTAAAATATACTCCCTCCGTCCTTAATTATTTGACGTTTTAGAGGTGGACACAAGAATTAAGATAATAATTAAAAAGTATTAAATATAGTACTCAATTGTTTATAATACCCTTAAATCTTTTGTTGGGATAATGAGAGTTTTGTTGGGATAAGGAGAGAGAAAAAGAGAAAGAGTTTAAAGTATTATACTCCCTCCGTTCCTAAAAGATTGTCGTTTTGAGTTTATCAATACACATTAGCTATTTTTTTCTACTTTATCCTTATTTAAAGCTTTCTCCTATTTAAAACTTTTTTCCCTTCCCAATAATTCTTATTCAATTCAATGCTATAATCCAAGTAGTAATTGGTTGAATTGAATAAGAAACATTGGGAAGGGAATAATTGGTTGAGACAATTAATAAGGGTAGTATAATATTTTCGCTAGGTATTAATTATATTCCTTAATCTGTGTGCATTAACCTTAAACGATAATTTTTTAGGAATAGAGGGAGTAAAAAATAGGCAGAGTAATGAGGGGTAATATTGAAAAAATTGTCATTAATTCTCTTAAATTTGAACAAACGTCAAATAATTAGGGACAAATAAAAAACTCTGAAACGTCAAATAATTAAGGACGGAGGGAATAATTAAAATAATATTTCAGTGGAGTCATATGTATTTAAAAATTACGACTTCATCCCTTGAATTCAGTGTCCATCACTTGATTTTCGTGCTTAGTATGTGCCCTAGGACACATGTTAAGAGGACTCTTAATTATATCTACGAAAATGACTTAATTAAGTGCGCCAAAAACTATATATGAGCGTTTCAAATTTCTAGAAGTAATTTCCACGCCGTATTAAATGTTAGGTGGAAGTCGTGGAATTAAAATAAAATAAATTATAATAAAATCATTCTTAATCCTCACATATTTCATGTATGTATACATCTGCATTTATAATCTACATAAATTTCACTTCCTACTTCCTAGTTTGATTTGAGATTTTGCCAAACTTTTTGTCGATTAAAAAGCCTTGTAAAATGTCACTGTTTTAAATAAATGCATATGGTTCCAATGAAATATTATTTTAATTATATTTTAATAGACCTTATCCCTTAAATTCAGTGTCCAATACTTGTTTTCGTGTTTAGCATGTTCCGTTAGGACACATGTTAAGAAAACCGTTTTTATAATTAGTGACAAAGCAGGAAAACTACTTGAGAAAAACTTTAACTAAAGTTCTTGAGAAGTTCTTCTTTTCTATTTTTTTTTTCACTTTTGAACTTATTAAATAAAAACAATACCTTCTAAATTGTGACACGGAAAAAGAGCAAGTTGTAGTGGTACTCAATCTTTGGACTTTTCTTTCCCCGCAAAATAGAGGGCTTGGGTCGTCATTGAAATCACTCAATGGGCCGGCCTAGTTTCGGTTGAAAATATATATAGTCTTTAATGTAAATGTTGTATTCGGCTTGGACAATTGAATTAGAAAGGAGAGAGAACGAAATCTTAAAACCCCATGAACTCTTTGTAGGCAAATGCAAATCCTTTTATGGTCCTAAACTTTAGTCCGAGGTGTTTACAAATTTACCGAAAAAAAAGAAAAGAGAAAAAAAGAACATAATTAATTATTTAACCCAAGAAAGATTCATAACGTTCTAATTGAAAAGAGAGATCAATTGATATGACGGGAAGTAGGGTAAGCCATTTGAGTGTTGAAAAGAGCTCTAAACAACATTTCTAAAATGGGTTCTTGTCCCACTAAAGGAAAGGGCCAAGAGGGAAAAATAAAGGACGTACATAGGCATGCACATATGATTTTGCTCCCTTGGATCCCCACAAATATTCTTGATTAATAGTAACTTCTTTTTCTATTGACTTTCTCAATTAATCTACTATTCCAAAGGTTGAATCCCAACCCAAAGCTAACTTCCTTTCATGCTTTAATTTGGAAGTAGGTAGTGATATTATGTTACACAACATTATGAATATTTAAGTTAATTGGAAGACAAAAGATTCCTTTCTTTTTTCTTTTTGACCGCTCAACATAATAACCTACCCATCCTCCAAAGAAATTATAGAAAAAAGAAAAGGTGACCCCCGCGCCCCCCCAAACTAAGTTTTGGGGTTCTTAATTTTACTTAATATTTTCTCATCTTATTTTTTTTCTCCACTCTTTTGGTCCAAGAATTGGGTTTAAATGCACCCGTTAATTTCGACTAAAGAGGTGTCTAATTTCGCTCGAGAGACGTCTGCCCAAAAATCTTTAATTTGAAGGACATGTTGGGGTCAAAAAAATAAATCCTATTTATCTCCTTTTTCTAAGGATCTTGATGAGGCTCGGATATACAGATCTTTAAAGTCCCGAACGTAGAGTTGTATGATGGAACAGGTGATCCTTATGACTATACTTATTCTTATGAACGTTTAATTTGCTTTTATGATCATAATGTTGCAGGAAAATGTCATCTTTTTATTTCTATCATCAAGAAAACAGCTAGAGAATGATGATCACACTTCCTTCCCGATCCATCGGCTCCTGGAAGGAACTTAAAGAGCAATTTCATACCTGTTTTGGCAGTAACAAAAAACATGGATAGATGACTTTGCTGATCCAAGTGACACTACAAGAAAATAGATTATTTTCGACAGAATATTCCGTCGGAATTAAGGATATTTCGTCTAGGTTATCTTAATTCCGAAGGAATATTCAGTCGAAAATTCGGCAATTTCTCAAGAGATTTCGTGAGGTAGTAGCTGAGATCCTTACCTTAGATCCGGTTCAAGCAATACAATTTCTCACGTTCGGTTTTAACGTTGACAAATCTAGTCATTTGATTGAGGAAATAATCTCCAAAGCACCTTAAAATATCCCTGAGGCATATGATAAGGTCAAAAACTTTATAGAGATGGAATTAAGTGGCCATTGCTAGTCTTCGGGGTCCTTCGAAACATAATGATAATTATCAATAGAGCATAGACTCAAAAGTTGATGGCTTTGACAGAAGAGGTGACGCTCGAAGAGATGATGATTGAAGAGGCTATAAGGATGATCGGTGAGGCAAGGACACTGGCTCCAAGGACAACGGGGGCAAAAGTAATTAAATATAGAGACTCTTCGGATAAAGACTACACTCCCCTGAACACTAATAGAGCTAATATATTAATGATATTAAGAGTGAACCCTTCTTCGAAAGATCAAAGTCTTCGCCAGATAAAAGAAAAATTGTTAATATTGTTCTTACCATGACGAGAAGGGTTATTATTTTTACTGAAAAGATACACACTTTTAGCCTAGCTCCTCCATTATTAATCCATCTTGAAGCATATTGTTCTTACCCCTACTGTTCAAACCGACAAATATTTTCTAGTAGTTCTTTGTGTGCAGATCTACGTTCAAGCAGGTGATCAAGTGTTAACACTAGAAAGAAGAAATGTTTGAATCCATAATTTGTGGCTCTTTTCTTTAGTCAAATGATTTTAGAGAAAACTTTATGAATCTGTATAAGATCACTTAATTGTCTGTATAACATAGTACGTACAAGTCAAATCAAGCTACACTTCCGGCTCTCAAGTTTATTAAAAATAATTTTTTTAATTTTAAATTAAAGATATATTTTTAATTTCAAACCCTAAAATAACGTAAAAGTCCAAATTATAGGTCATTATATATATTTTAGGGAAATTCACAACTATCATGCATGTCATTACCATTATATTTTTGGTAGAAATATATTTAAATAATTTTTTTAAACTCCATTCTAAATATGCATCTTGAATAATAATGGCCAATTACCGTGCTCTCTATATTTCTCCCTCTTTCTATATAACCTCATTTATTCTTCTTTTTATCACAAACGTTGACGCTCTCTTCATTCTCTGAAAAGCATGGCAAAGCGTTTCAAGCTTCGTATCTATCGGGTGATCGCATCCTCGTTCCAATCCTGCCGTTCAAAAGACCCTTCCACTCTCCCAACAGATCCTGTCCCTTCTTTCTTCCGACTCTCTCCAGTCAACCAAAACCTCGTCCCCATCGATTTCCAACCTATAACGACCACCACCCCACAGCCAACACCGCCCTTCTCCAAACACAACCAACACCATCGCTCCTCTTCCTCCATCAAGCGCCACGTGTCCTCCGCATTCATATCAATTGGCTGTGGCTTCGGCTCCAATTCTATTGCCTCCGGAGACGACCGCACCAAATCCCAAGACTTTCAGTGGAAAAAAGAAGAAGAAGAGTGGCAAATAGTCGCCTACGACGAGGTGAAATCACCTCGTCAGAAAATTTACAATTCCTCCGTCTCAGGCGACTCGGACGTCGAGGCATTTGCCCCTCCACAGCCTCCGATGGCGGAGAAGAAGAAGAAAAGACGCACCAAAAAGAAGAAAACTACAGGCAAACACCGCGTGAGCACGTCGTCAGCTGACAGCGCGTCGTTCTGCAGCGAGGAGAGAGAAAAGGAAGAAACCGAAGTCTTAGTTTCATCATCTAGAAGCTTCTCCACTGACTCCAATTCCACCGAATTTAATCCTCATTTAGAAACCATACGCGAGAAACCCATCACCGCGAGAAGACACAAGAAGAAAAAAAGAGGGAAGAAACGGTGCGTTTCAAAGGAGATATGTAGGGTATCGGTTTCTGCGCCGGAATGTGAATCGCCGGCTAGGCTGTCGGTGTTCAAGAGGCTGATCCCGTGCGCGGTGGAAGGGAAGGTGAAGGAGAGCTTCGCAGTGGTGAAGAAGTCGGAGGATCCATACGAGGATTTTAAAAGGTCGATGATGGATATGATTTGGGAGAAGCAGATGTTTGAGGAGAGAGAATTGGAGCAGCTTTTGCAGTGTTTCTTGTCGTTGAATTCCCGCCACCATCACGGGGTCATCGTTGACGTTTTTACTGAGATTTGGAATGCCATGTTTTGTACTACTTCTACTACTTGCAATTCTAAAGCTCATTCAATTACTACTGACCACAACAATTAGTACTACAATATTTTTTTTTATGTTTTTCTACTTCTTTTATAATCTCCATTTGTAATGGTAACTACTGAGCCGGGGCTTTCGTTTCTATCCATGTAGATAAGAATTCGAGTAATATTAATGGTCTTAAATATTTGATATTCTCAACTAACATTAAATACTTTAATAATAAGAGTAATGCTACAGACATAATTTATTTTATAATTTGTTGATGTGACATATTATATCTCAGTATATTGATGAACAATTGCTTTAATGTAATCTTTGGTCTTACATAAAAACTGAGGTAGAGTATGTTACATTAACAAATTATAAAATAATTATAAAATAAATTGTGTCTCTAATATTATTCTAATAATAACATATTTATCCAAATATTATATTAATACATTGTTTAAGACGCTTTTAACCCCTAACACCATATATAAATGAATATATATATTGTTAACGCCAAGATTCGTCCACGCGCTCTAATCACCAAGCGCGTCCAATCTTGCACAAAACGGGTAAACACCAAAGTTTGACGGCTTGGGCCGCCGGGGGATAGCTCCGGTGTGAGAGTAAGTACAGGCTGACAAGGTTTAACAATGGAGGGATAAATTACTCTATTGCTGGAATAATAAAGTGTCGTGTACCTTATGAGGGTCAAGCCATATATTTATAGGTTCTCACATCCCTGCTTGAATCCACCTCCACGTAGGATTAGGGTTCCCCCGTATATCCTTTTCATAACAGGATAATACCAAATCTCCTAAGATATAGGAAGTTCAATCAATGCATGATTCTTCCTTCCATAAATAGAATCTCCATATAGTTAGGAGTGTCCCCCAACATGGACAAACAAGACCCCCCATGGCCCAACCATAGCCTTAACCGAAGCCTGGCCCAACTTGGGTCTTCAAATATTCGGGTCCCAACATTGCCCCCCCAGTCTTTCATTAAATGGAACATTTGATGGAAGAGTATATAGCCCTTACCATGCAAACTGTCCATCCATCCGGCTAAGGTTTGGTACTCTTTGTCCAAGCCCAACAAGCCCAAGGACTGATACCCTCTAACCGAGCCCAGCCAACCTAGACCAATCTAATCAATACCGGCCTACCTTACACGGCCCAACATTTTTTTTAACCTGTCCATGCAAGGAACCGGTACACCCAAACAGCCCCCCTGTCTCCAGCCCCTTCACCTCCTCACGCGCCTCATCATTAATGCGCCGTCCTTTGGGATTCGGGTCCAGCTGCCAAAAAGACATATTAAAACCCCCAAACATTCCAATCATTCCTTTTACCAATCTCAAGATATTGCATCCTCCTTCCCCACTCTTTCTCGCCTGTAAAGACAATCATCCTTTCCCTCCAAAGCCTCTGAATCTCCAAAATGTCACCCTCTAACCACGTCTCCGGTCCCGAATTCAACACCTCCGGCCCCATTCCTGCCATTCCGCTCTCATCCATTCCGGCCCCCACCATGCCCCTTACCACTCAAGCTACTACCCCTATGGCCATCACCACCAACTCCACCACTACAACAACTACCTCAGCAGAGACCGACGCGGAGAAAGCTCAACGCCAGTACTCCGACGCCTCCACTTACCCTATTTCCAACACTCGCTCGAAATTCCAAGAGGAAGATATGGAGGTCATCCGCCAATCTTTCCACATTCCAGCCACCTATTCTCTGAAAGCCCCTTCCCCTACCGAGCGAATGTACCATTCCAACAATGGTTGGGTTGCCGTACCCCTCACCTTACTGGAAAAGGGAGTTCGATTTCCCCTGCACGCCTTCATTCTAACCCTCCTGGGGTTCATCGGCATCGGCTTCAGTTAGTTGGTGCCGAACTCCTATATCCATATACTATCTTTTATTTCCTTCTGCGTGGAAGCCGAAGTTGAACCTTCGGTCGACCTATTTTTCGCTCTCTTCAAATTGACTGGTTCTCGAGAAGAAGGTTTTAAACAACTGAACAAAATAGCAAACAAGCCGAACGCAAAAATTGCGAGACGCCAACTGATGGACACCCCTTCTAGCAACAAAGGATGGCACTCCGAATGGTTTTTCGTCCGAGGACCCGAAACCTACCAACTACCAAACTGGGCATCACACAAACGACCCATTTGGCGACCTTTCCTCTGAGCGAGCCGTCGAAATAGCTAGAGTTATCGAGAAGATGCCGAAGACGGAATGGAGCCACACCATACTCACCAAGCAAGCATGGCTCTATGATCATCAATGTAAGTCCTTGAATCTTTAATTTGTTAAACAGGATACATTCTTTGCTGACCCTTCGTCACCCTTTTAATAATGCAGTATCCCTTATCAAGCCTACGTCCTCCGAACGCCTGGATTTGGATCTATACCTTTTTGGTCATCGTCCCACCCAAACTGCCGAGGCCGCAACAACTCTGATCCCAACAGCCGAAGTCCTTACCGACGCCATCCTTACTGTCGAAATTCCTTCCTCAGCCATACCAAACGACGCACCCATTCCCGCTGTTATCACCGAACCCGAAGCCTCCACGAAGGCTCGTCATAAGAAGAGGGCTTCGAAGAAATCTTCGAAGCGAAAAGCCAGTCCTTCCTTTCTCATTCCAGGGAATATCATAGACCTACCCGAGAAGGAAAGAGCACAAATCCTTCGTTTTAAAACAAAACGGGCCAAGGTAACCCCTTTATCTACTGAAGAACTAAGGGTTCCTCCTTCTTCGACAATCGACCCTTCATCCAATATTACCCCCGACCATCAGACCCATATATCCCCACCAACTGAAGGTCAAATCCCCGAACCACCCACCGTAGAGCGGCAGGACGAACAACCCTCCACTTCAGCCGTTCCTCCATCTTCACCAGAACAAACACCAACCCTTAAAACCTTTTTTTCAAACAACCCGAAAGATTATCCCATGAAGGCCTACCAATCCTTCGTCTTACCGGTCGATGACAACCGATTCCGGGACATACCTTTCCAGGCTCTTGTAATAGATGGCCTCATTGAGCAGGGCCGGGTAATCCTTCTATACCTCCTTAAGTTTCATTTTGATTAACTTACTATCTTTCTTTTTATAACAAGATACGCCTCCTGCAGACCAATGCTATATGGGGCCGTGTTGTTAACCGATGGAGAGAACGGGAGGCTGAGATTAAGGGACTCACCGATGAGGTGAGAACCCTCCAAACATCTTTGCATCAAGAAAAAGCTGCCCACTCCCGGTCCAACCGTACCAATCTACAACTTCAGCACGAAGCCACAGTACTTCAAGCTGAGGTTGCGGAACATACCAAGCGGTCGGCCCAAAGCGATGCCAAGTGTCGAGATGTGATGGAGAAGTCCGATGCTGATCAATTCCTGATTCAACAGCTGAAACAGAATATCCTTGCCCTTCAACAGGAAAACTCCAACTTGAAGAGGAAAGAAGAAGACTTCCACCGGACACGCACCGCACTTGAAGAAGAGATACTAGAACTTAAGGCTTTCAGACCTATACTCACCGAAGATCTTCGTCTTCAAGTCATCAAAGAGTACAAGGAGTCGGCTGAGCTAAATGAAAAAATACTGAAGATGTACTCTGAAGGCTACGAAGCCTGTCGGGCCAAAGGGAAAGCGAAAATGCTCAAACATTGTGTGAACCCGGCTTTATTTGAGACCGAGTCTGAAGATGACACAGATGAAGATACAGACGATAATCCTTCGGCTTCCGAGTAGGAGTCTTTTCTGTGTAATATTGAGATTTCCTGTAACCTCCAAACTATTAATCAATGAAAAAGTATCTAGTTTATCTTCAGCTCCAACTTGCATTTCCTTTAAGCACATATATCATTTGTCTCTACAAATAATTAAAACATGAAAAGTCTTCAACGATCCCAAGGCTAAGTTAATCCAACCTTAAACCTCTGAAGTCCTTCTCTCCGGGAGCCGAAGGAACAACATGAGAAATATTCACATCGCCCCGAAGAGGCGAAGGAATCCCACCTTAATCACTCCGATGTATCCTCTCTCCGAGAGCCGAAGATATATCGGAAAAATCTGCTTCTAAGAGAAGCCCACCGTAGTCACTCCGATGTGCCTTCTCTCCGAGAGCCGAAGGCACAGCAGGAAAAATATTTCTTACACGTGAAGCCCAGCCTTAGCCCCACCGATGACCTTTTCTCCAAGAGCCAAAGGCACATCAGGAATGTTCCAAGCCGCTCCGAAGAGGCGCTGGAACCCATCCTTTAGACACTCCGATGTACATTCTCTCCGAGAGCCGAAGGTACACCTGAAAAAATTGCTTCATCATGAAGCCCACCATAGCCCCACTGATGACCTTCTCTCCGAAAGCCGAAGGTACAACAGGAATAATCCGTCACTTCGCTACAAAGAGACGAAGGAATTCCGCCATTGATCCTCCAATGTCCTTCTCTCCGAGAGCCGAAGGCACACCGGGAAAAATAAAAATTCCGCTCAAAAGAGACGAAGGGTCTTCCAACATAGCACCAATGACCGATCCGTTGATCAGTTAAGCAGGTTAAGCAAGTTTTGTCCCGTTGATAGACAAACATGAACACAGAATAAGTTCAATGGAAAAATGTTTCTTTTATTGATGAATCCCTGGCACTATTACAGACACTTGACTCTGAACTCGGAACAGCCGAATACTCTATGATACGGATGATTCTTATTACTGATAATATTTCCTAAGTCTGCCGGCATGCCAGGTATTCTGGATATCGGTGCCATCCAATGCCCGAAGGCGATAAGTGCCAGGCTTTGGTACTCCTGTGATCTCATAAGGCCCTTCCCAGTTTGGCATTAATTTTCCTTGATTTTGGGGCATGGAGGCCTCTGCTTCCCGTAGAACAAAATCCCCGACTTCGAACCTTCTCAATTTTACTCCCCTGTTATAGTGCCTAGCCACTCTGCGTTGGTAAGCGGTGAGTTTCACCAAGGCAGTCTCTTTGACTTCCTCAAGTAGATCCAGATTGGCCCGAAGTCCGTCTTCATTATATACATCTTTGTACTGGCCAACCCGAAGGGAAGTGGAACCGATCTCTACCGGTACTAAAGCATCTGTCCCATAGGCGAGCCTGAAGGGGGATTCACCAGTGGTTGACCGAGGAGTGGTCCGATAGGCCCACAAAACACTGAGCAATTCTTCCGGCCACCTTCCCTTCGCCTCATCGAGTCTTCGTTTGATTCCGTTTAGTAGAGTTCTGTTAGTGACCTCGACCTGCCCGTTAGACTGAGGATGTGCCACTGAGGTTTTTCTGTGCTGTATACCGAGTTCGGCCAAAAATGACTCGAATTTAGACCCCACGAACTGTCGGCCGTTGTCTGAAACTACCGCCATTGGTATGCCGAACCGAAACACAACACACTCCTTTAAAAATTTCAGGCAATCTTGTTCCGTGATCAACTTGAGAGGTTTGGCCTCTACCCATTTTGTCATATAGTCAATAGCCACAATGACGAAGCTCACTTGCCCCTTTGCTTTTGGTAACGGCCCCAGTATATCAACCCCCTAAACGGTGAAAGGAATGGGTGATAATACCGAGTACAATTCTTCTGGCGGTTGATGTGTGATAGGGCTATTCAGCTGGCACTTCGGGCACTTCTTTACGTACTCAGAAGCTTCCTTGAAAATTGTGGGCCAATAATAGCCTTGCCGAAGTACTTTGTAGGCTAAGGACTTGGCTGCCATATGATCCCCACATATCCCCTCATGAGCTTCCCGGAGGGCATATTCTGCTTCGGAAGGCATTAGACACTTTAGCAATGGGGATGAATATGCCCTTCGGTACAAATCTCCATCTATTAGTACAAAGTTCGCACTTCTGTGTTTTATCTTTTTAGCCAGCAACCGGTCCGAGGGCAGTACACCATCTGCGAGATAGTCCAGGTATGGAGCTATCCAGCTTGTTGAACGCTCTATACACATCACCTCAGTATGCTGAATACTTGGCTTACTCAGCGTTTCCAGGTAGACCGAACCGCTGAAGGTGCTGGCTTCGGTTGTGGCCAATCTGGCTAATGCATCTGCTATGGTATTGTCTGCACGATCTACCCCCTGAAACTCAAAAAACTCGAGCTTCTGCAACCAATCCTTGGTTTCCACCAAATATTTCACCATTCTGGATCCTCGGGCCTCATACTCCCCAGATATCTGTTTAACGATCAATTGAGAATCACTAAAGATAACCAGTCTCTGAACTTCCAGGCTCTTCGCAAGCCGAAGCCCCGCCAGAACTGCTTCATATTCAGCCTCATTGTTCGTTGCTTTGAATCCGAATCTGATCGCCTGCTGGATTTTGAACCCTTCGGGGCTGGTCAAGATGACCCCGGCTCCACTAGTATCCGAAGTCGTTGATCCATCCGTATACAAGGTCCAAGTATTCTGCCCCGGCAGAATAGCGGCCACCGTTTTTCCACTATCCTCAGCTTTCCTCGAGCTATCGTCTGCTTCCGAAAAGGAACATTCCACCACGAAATCTGCTAAGGCCTGTCCTTTGATTGCTGTCCGAGGGTGGTATTCTAGTATGAATTGGGACAACTCCATAGTCCAAGCTGCGAGTCTCCCCGAGACCTCTGGTCGTCCCAGAACTTTCTTCAAAGGCTGATCCGTATAAATCACTATCAACCGTCCCTGGAAATATTGTCGGAGCTTCCTGCTTGCTATTACTAGGGCATAGGCGAATTTTTCCAGGTTCGGATACCTTGTTTCTGCATCCCTGAGGGAGTGGTTTATGTAATAAACCGGGTGCTGCTTACCCCCAATCTCCCGCACCAGTACAGCCCCTACCGCCAAAGAACTTGCCGCCAAATACAAGTACAAGGGCTCTGTAGGAACAGGTTTCACCAGCAAGGGTGCCGAAGATAAATACCTTTTTATCTCTTGAAACGCATCTTCACATTCTGTTGTCCACTGAAAACTCTTTGCGTTCTTTGGCCCCTTCAGAGTATCAAAAAACGGCAGACATCTCTCTGATGATTTGGACATGAATCGCCTCATAGCTGCTATCCTCCCGGTTAGACGTTGAACGTCTTTATACGACTGTGGGGACTTCATATCCAGGATGGCCCTAATTTTTTCTGGATTGGCTTCTATCCCTCTTTGACTGATCATATACCCCAAGAATTTCCCGGCTCCTAGACCAAAAGTGCACTTTGTAGGGTTCAATCTCAGGTTATAATGCCGAACTGTCTGGAAGCAATTCTCCAAGTCATCCAGATGCCCTCGGATTGACATACTTTTCACGATCATGTCATCTACGTATACCTCCATACTTTTTCCCAACTGGCTCCGGAAGACATAGTTCATCATTCTTTGGTAAGTGGCCCCGGCGTTTAATAAGCCAAAGGTCATCTTCTTATAAGCATATACCGATCGATGGGTTATAAAGGCCGTCTTCGGTATATCTTCCTTGCACATTGAGATCTGGTGATAGCCTGAAAATGCGTCCATGAAGCTGAGCAGTGCGTACCCCGAGGTGGCATCGATTAGTTGGTCAATATGTGGCAGAGGATAGAAATCTTTCGGGCATGCTTTGTTTAAATCAGTGTAGTCGATGCAAACCCACCATTTGCCATTCTGCTTCTGAACCAAGACTACGTTCGCCATCCACTCTGGGTAGTCTATTTCAAATATGAAATCTGCCGCCAATAACTTTGCTATTTCCACGTCAATTATCCTGTCTCTCGGGGGCGAAGATTCTTCTATTTTGGCGAACTGGTTTCTTTGCTGGGTCTACATGAAGTTTGTGTTCGGCCACTTTTAAATCCACCCCCGACATATCGCTGGGGACCCATGCGAAGATGTCAGCATAGCTCTGCAACAACTCTGTTAAATGGGTCTGAAAAGGTTCGGGTAGCCCCATTCCAATTTTTACCATTTTGTCTGGCTTTCCTGGTACAAGCTCTATGTCCTCGGTATCTCCGGCCGGTGTGACTAAAGGTTCCTGACTGCTTTCGCTGAAGGGCTCGATCTCTATTGCCATCGTCTGCTTCTGCTTACTGACCCCTACGCCCAAGGTGATCAGCGAATTCCGGTAGTACCTCTTTGCTAGATCGAGGTCTCCTGATACTTCTCCAATCCCATGCTGGGTAGGGAACTTTATATTGTAGTGGGGTATAAAAGTTACCGCCTGGAGGGCCGTCAATGTGGGTCTTCCAAGGATGGCGTTGTAAGCCGAGTCAACATGTACCACATAGAATTGGCACCTAATTTCCGCCTGTCGAGGAGCTGTGCCGAAGATAACCGGCAACTCAATGGTCCCTGCCACTTTAACTGGTTCGTTGCTGAAGCCGTAGAGGGGAGATTCTTGCCCGATCTCCATCTTCCTTCCATCCAGACTCATCCTTTGGTAGGCATGAGCGTACAAAATATCTACCGATGATCCGTTGTCTATCATCATTCTTTTCATATCCACCGACCCTACCTGTGCCGTGATCACCAATGCTCCTTCATGTGGTTCGATCGGCTCGGTAGGGAAGTCCTCGTCTGTGAAGGATATGACTGAACCCGGAAAAGGCTTCTCCCTTCTCGCGGGTTGGTCAGCCACCGACATTACCGTATCTAGATAATTGCGCCGCTTTTGTCCCGAAAGTTTCCCCATCATGCCTCCCGTGATGACATCTACCACATGGCGAGCCCCCTGTGTTGGGTTCGGCTGGGGCTGCTGATCGGCCTGAGTTGGGATAGTTGACTTCCGAGTCTGTTCCTCTCTTCCTGAAACGAATCGCATCAGGCCTCCGTGCTGTACGTTCGTCTCAATCAGATCTTTTAACGCCCAACAATCTTCGATGTAATGTCCCATGCATTCGTGGTAATCATAGTACCTGTTGGAATATTCTTTCTTAGGCTTGTATCCGTCATCTGGCTTCTGATAACTCGGTTGTTTCTTCAGGTGCTCTAGGATGTCGGGTCGGGGGGTGTTGAGTAGAGTGTAGACCCTACCTTCTTGATCTTTTGGCAGAGAGGGATGGCTTCCCCTCGACCCTTTGTTGTTGTCATACCGCTTTTGGTGGCCACCCGATCTATCGCCCCCATATCGCCTTGAATTTCCCTCGGGTTTGCTCTTCTCTTTCTCTTTGGGTCTCTCCGTAGAGCCTCGTTTCAGACTTTCCATGGCTTCTTCCATAGTTATGAAGCTTTCTGCTTTTTCAAAGGCTTCGGCTAAACTCCTCGGGTGGTTGAACATCAGTTTTCTCATTAATTTTTCGGACCTGACCAGATCCAATCCGTTCTGGAAGAGTCCTACGGCTTGCAGATCATTGAGTTCGGTAACCTGCCCGACCGCTTCCCTGAATCTCTTCACGTACTGACCGAACGTCTCGTTGGAATGCTGTCTGACTTGGGCCAACGACCCAGTAGGCTTCCCTCTCTTTCTGTTGCTCCCAAATCGGGCGTGGAATTTATCACATAGTTCTTCCCATGACGAGACTGAGTTTGGGGCCAGCGTGTTCATCCATTGCCGGGCATCTCGCCTTAGAGAGGTGATGAAGGTGTTACATTTTGCCACATCGGTGTAGTCGTAATAATCTAACAGCCTGTCATATGTCTGGCTGTGCTCATAGGGGTCGCCCGTCCCGTCATAACTCTCGATGTACGGCAGTCTTTTATTGAGGTCACCCTTTTTTCGAAGGATTTCTTCGGAGAGAGGGGAGGCTTTCTTCCCCGAAGTCACTTTTTCCTTCTGGCTCGCGATCAACTGTTTCTGCATATCTTCTAGCTTCCTTGTCAACACTTCTACAGCCGCCAGAGCTGGGTCTGAATTCTTCTTTGGGGACAACTTTTCTCTCAGGTCTCTCTGGTTCTGAGGGCTTCGGCAGTCTCTGTCTTGATCATGCCGAGGACTGCCTTGGAGACCATCCTTCGGGTGGTGCATTGATGCTTGGGCCTCCTGATGAGGCCGCTTCCCACAGGGATTATCGTGTCTTTGGTCCTGGTGATGACTTGCTTGATACCTCCGGTCATCGTGCCGGGAACTGTTGGTGCAGTGTGTTCTGGAACGTCCCCTGGTTCGACGATCTCCGGATCTGCTTCTTTCCCGGAAGCGGCTCCGAAGCCTCTCCTCGGTGTCTTTGGTGTGGTTGTCATGCCCTTGGGATCCTCGGCGTGGGGACCTCCCTCTCCCCAAGTGTTTAGGGTGGCTGGAAGCCTCATCTTCGACTATATGCAGCACCTGTCTGGCGAGCTCTTCCTTCTGCACCCGGAGGACTTTTAGGGCCTGTTCCGTGTCCTCAATCTCTTTCATCTTTCTAGCCATGGCCGCTTCACGGTCTTCCAAGGGGTGGGTTCGAGGCTGAGCGCCTTCAACCTGTTTCCAATCTCTCTTTTCCTGGCTGGCGGTGCGGAACAGTCTTCGTTGGGCAGCGGGATGGCCCCCTACTTGGGAGCCAACCGAATTGGTTTGAGGGCCGAGTCGTGAGTGGATGCTGGATGGCCCTAACCTATCTTTTACCGAGCCTCTTTGTGCTGACGTTGCCGCCGATGGCTGTCTCTTACCAGAAACTTCTTTGCTATTCACCATGTTTTTATGGTGATCCGTTGGTTGTGATTGAAAAACCCCTCCTTCTAGCGCCAATGTTAACGCCAAGATTCGTCCACGCGCTCCAATCACCAAGCGCGTCCAATCCTGCACAAAACGGGTAAACACCAAAGCTTGACGGCTTGGGCCGCCGGGGGATAGCTCCGGTGTGAGAGTAAGTACAGGCTAACAAGATTTAACAATGGAGGGAGAAATTACTCTATTGCTGGAATAATAAAGTGTCGTGTACCTTATGAGGGTCAAGCCATATATTTATAGGTTCTCACATCCCTGCTTGAATCCACCTCCACGTAGGATTAGGGTTCCCCCGTATATCCTTTTCATAACAGGATAATACCAAATCTCCTAAGATATAGGAAGTTCAATCAATGCATGATTCTTCCTTCCATAAATAGAATCTCCATATAGTTAGGAGTGTCCCCCAACATGGACAAACAAGACCCCCCATGGCCCAACCATAGCCTTAACCGAGGCCTGGCCCAACTTGGGTCTTCAAATATTCGGGCCCCAACATATATATATACAATTATAATTCATGTCAATATATATGGCAGTGCAGCTGAGATGTGACGTTTCAGAGGAGTCATAGCGAATCCCACTTTAGTTGGTTCATGAATACAAACAAAATCCATAAAACACGGGCCAGATTATAGGAGAGAGATCAGAGACTCCCCTTTTGTGTTGTATCGTTTTCTTTTCTTTTGTCCGTCCTTTTTATGTAATGTTTGTACGAGGCCCAGGGAAATGCATGCAATTGAGCAATATTACTATCACATAAATTCTATCATATAACTCTCATATATATATATATTATTGATTCTCGCTTAATATACGGAACGTGCAGTATGTGAGAATAATATAAAAAAATTTATGTAATAATAGTATTATTTCTTCCGAACAATACTACTATCACATAACTCTCACATGTATATTGAATTCCCGCCTAATATACAAAATCCGCAATATATGAGAATAATGTGAAAGAATTTATGTAATAGTAGCATTATTTCTTCCAATTACCGTGACTAACCCCGGAATAATGTAAAGATGCATGTAGGATTGGCTAGAGAGATTTATGAAAAGCAGTGCGCCTTCCCCTAGTCATTCTTTAGATAGAAACAGAGAGAGAGATACAGGAATCTCTGACACCGTGTCATATGTATAACATCTTACTATAATTTGACCAACTACATTTTTAGTAGGGATGAAAATAAAACCCTAGTGATGAAAATAATACAATAATCTGACTGCACTGTTCGTTGATCTAAAGTATCGAATTTTTTTTACTTAACTGAAACTGAGTGCATTCTGCCAAGGAAAATATGTATCCATTGGAGTGGTCGACTTTTGCGTGTATTTAGCCGTAATCTCACGCTCCAACTCCCAGTAAGACTACTGCATTGCATTGCATTGCATGTCTCTTTCTTTTTACCCTGCTCCATCGTCACTTGTATGAATCAAGTATATTAAAGAACCTCGTTTTTATCCTAATATATATATATATATATACTCCCTTCACTCCACAAATTTAATTTTATTTATAAAATTTGTGAATATTAAAGACATGTATTTTTGCTCTTTTTCTATTTTTAAAAATAATAAGTTGTTAGTGTACGTAGCGATGTACTATAGTTAATGAAATTATGATAATAAATTTAGAAACAATGTGTGTCAATTAATACTACTATATCAGTACTATAAATGAACTGTTATGGAGTATATCATAAAACAAAAAAACTTGACATAATTTTGTTTTTCTGTGGAACAAAAACGTACTAATTTTTGTCATCAATTGGCTGCTACCAGAATTTAAACATATCTAAGTAGAGAGTATATATAGATTCTCAATCACAGGTTAAAGTACGTAGTTGGTGCAACAGGAGGAGTTAGTTGTGTCATGATAAATTTTCCATTACATTATTATTAGGCCATGCGCGCCCTACAAAACTATACAGGCATGCAGCTGATCCTACCTAATCCTACATACTGGATTGACAATTCAAAAACTCATTCTCATTTCTCGTTAATTCGGATTCCCGGCCGGGGGGACCTTGTAATGATGAAGAGATCGAGGGGAAAAAAAAGAATGATAGATCATTCAGTTGTGATATCCAAATTATTACACTAATCTCCATCACCCTTTCAATTGTTAAACTTAGGTACGTAGTACCATGGGGAGATGATGAGTACGTAAATAAGAATCAAAATCTGTCACATAAGTGAATCTATATCACAACTACTCACATTGATGCTAGTACGATTCAATATATATATATATACACACATATCCATATATATAACTAGTCATTCATATAATGTAGAAAGCGTATTGCACGCATTGGGCCGGTATAATATGTGAAATCCGCCGTGTGTATATATGTGAGTAGCATTATTTTTTCTTTTATTTAGTGGAGCAATAATAAGGAATCGGGAATTGCTGTTTGATCAGATAATCATCCGCTCTATGAGAGGGTTAAAAATGAGAGAGTCGGGTCTTGTCTACTGGGTGGATGAATCTCATCTGCACTTCAGACTTCATGGAAGAAGCTTAATTAAGCAGACACGTACAAGACTGCTCACTGCTTGTCAGATCATATCAAATCACGCCGGATTAATTTCCTAATATTAATTGTTTTCCCTAAAAAAATTAGTTTATATTAGATATAAGGTCGAAGCCTCGAGGGTTTTAATTTTTATTTTTATTTTTGCTAAATAGGTTTTAACTTTTTAAAATTTATTAGAATTGATACTACTTATGTAAGAGCATCTCTAACAGTCTCTTCAACCACTTTGAGATATTTAAATAGGTGAGTCACATCACAAAAATTCTTTTCAAGTACAACCTCATCGACCTTAGTCATCAAATCTGCAACCTCCTTTTCACTCTTCAAATCTACAATTAAAGCCTAAAAATATTTATTACGCTTGATGTGTTTGATGTACAACTCATTGAATTGAAGAGACTAATGAGACACAATATAAAAATAACAAATAATGCTCTTCAAATTATCACGTAGGTCAACAAACTTCAATTTAAAAAAAAAAAATTTTGCTACTACTGTTGGAGATGCTCTAAATTTTGCAAATAACAATTTTTAAAATTTATACATCTATTTAGCATGCAAAATGAAACTCAATGGTTACCTTCATCCCTTGTGTACCAAGGTGGAGTTTCAAACTTTGGCCCTGGCAAAAGTTGGATGTATGTGTTTAAATTATACAGAGAAAATTATGTACCTTTAAATTAGGGCTAATTATACTTCTGTTATATGAAGTATCATTAAATTCATATTTCGGTCCTCAAAAATTTGAGTTTATAATTTACTACATCAAGTACTTAATTTGATACAATATAGCTCCTCAATTTTCGAATCCGGCTAAATTGACCGGAATACCCGACCTGCCCAAGAATCCGATCGGGTTTTGTGTATTTAATACCAGTTGACCGTATAAATATACAGTTTGACTTAATTTTAAAAGGGCTATTTACAGTTCTATTACATCAAGTACCACTATATTCATGATTCGGCCCCCAAAGAAAAAAAAATTAAAATTATAAATATAATAATTTTTAGCCCTTAAAAAAAAGTAACTAATACCATAGAAATATGATATAAAATTATAAATATTTATAAATAAAATTATAAATATAATTTGTAAAATTTAATATGTGATATAATTTGTTAAATTTAAGACATAAAATTTATAATTTATGATAAAATTTATAATTTGTAAGATTTAAGTTGTAAAATTTATACATACAATTTATAAAATTTAAGACGTAAAATTTATAATTTATGATATAATTTAGAATTTGCAAGATTTAGGTTGTAAAATTTATACATAAAATTTGTAAAATTTAAGACGTAAAATTTATAATCTATGATATAATTTATAATTTGAAAGATTTAAGTTGTAAAATTAATACATACAATTTGTTAAATTTAAAACGTAAAATTTATTATTTATGATATAATTTATAATTTGCAAGATTTAAGTTGTAAAATTTATACATACAATTTTTAAAATTTAAGATGTAAAATTTATAATTTATAATTTGCAAGATTTAAGTTGTAAAATTTATACATACAATTTGTTAAAATTTCCAAATTTGAAGGAACAAAACAATTTTAAGGATTAAGGAAGAGTGAGAGAGGAGAGAGATCAGCAAATAGTTCATTTTTTTCTTTTTTATTTTTCAATTTATAAAATTATAAATATATATATAAATAAATAATAAAAAATATAAATACAACTTGTAAAATTTAATTTGTGATATAATTTGTAAAATTTATCCACACAATTTGTTAAAATTTCCAAATTTGAATGAACAAAACAATTTGAAGAATTAGGGAAGTAGGAGAGAGGAAAAAGAGCAAATGAGTCTTTTTTTTTCTTTTTTCTTTTTCAATTTATACAATTTTAAATATTTATAAAAAAAAATTATAAATATTTATAAAAAAAATTATAAAAAATATAAATATAATTTGTAAAATTTAAGTTGTGATATAATTTGCAAGATTTAAGATGTAAAATTTATAATTTATGATATAATTTATAATTTGCAAGATTTAAGTTGTAAAATTTAAACATACAATTTGTAAAATTTAAAACGTAAAATTTATAATTGATGATATATTTTATAACTTGCAAGATTTAAGTTGTAAAATTTATACATACAATTTGTAAAATTTAAGACGTAAAATTTATAATTTATGATATATTTTATAATTTGCAATATTTAAGTTGTAAAATTTATGCATACAATTTGTAAAAAATTTCAAATTTGAATGAGTAAAACAATTTGAAGGATTATGGAAGAGGGAGAGAGGAGACAGAGCAAATAGGTCATTTTTTTCCTTTTTTTTTCTTTTTCAATTTTTTCATCCTCCTTCTGTATGCTCTTCCAATATAAAAATGGTATTATTTATTTAATTAAATTTTGGGCACTTTTGTCAATTATTTAAAAATTTAATGTTATTCGTGTTAAAAATATAATTTGTATATTTAAAAGTTTACTCTTTTTTTTGGTTATTAAGTCTTTTTTTAAAAAAATTAAATTAAAAAATTATATTTAATAAACATTGTATTAATATTTAATTTTAATAATTTAACATATAATAATTATTTATAAGGATTTATACAGATTTAATATGTCAAAATAAGTATTTATACAAATACTTATACAAAATGATATTTTACACCCTCATTTAAGTGAACAACTCATCAATCATACACATCTTGACATTTTTTATTACTTCAATATTTTCAAATTATAAAATTAATATTGACTTATTTTAAAAAAAAATCAAACATATTCCAATTTAAAATTGATATAAATTTATTTAATTTATGTCAATATAATTATAAATATTATAAAAGTACTATTAATTATAAAATTTATTATTTTCAAAATTTAAATTAATCATATTAAAAGTTAATATTGATATTATGTACATTTGCAGCTACAATTCATTCAATACACACTCCATAAATTAGTTAAAATTTAAAATAAAATAAAAATTATTTTACAGTGAAATACAATTGATAAATTATACTATCTATTTTATAAATTATAAAATTATTATTAATTTGATATTTTGACAGTTGGAACTTTCAAATTTTAACTTTTAAATTTCAAATTTCATTATTTAAAGAATTAATATAAGGAACATGTTGGATACATAGTGAAAAAATTGAATTCCTATTTTGTAGAATGACTTAATAGATTGCAGAGTAGGGACAGAAATAAAAAAACTGTTGTAAATGCTCTTAACCTCTTATTTCAATATGAATAATATCTTCTTCTTCTTTTTATAAATGTAAATTAGGTTTAACAACTCCTTATTTGGGCCAAAACAAAATTTTGGACGAGCCTAGGAGTGGGTAAAAAAATTGAATTTTTCGATTTTTCGGATCGGTCCGAACCGGTCGGTTCGATACAAAAAAACCGGTTCGGTACAAAAAAATAGGTATATACCGGTTTTTTGGTGCTGGTTTCGGTACCGAGTTTTTATGGTTCGGAACCGAACCGAACCGGTATATATCAATTTTCCAAATTTTTTTAATATATAATTAAAAAAAATAATAATAAAATAATGATTATAATAATAAAAATAATAATAATATTAATAATAATAAAATAATAATTATATTAATTTTTGGTTTATTCGGTAAAAACCGATACCGAACCGATAAAATAGTTCGGTATACTGGTCCAATCCGGTACCGGTATCGGTTCCAGAATTTGGCTACTTTCGATTTTGGTTCGGTTCGGTCCGATTTTTACCGGTTGCACACCCCTAAACGATGCTATACGATTTACATGAATTACACAAACAGGCAGAAATGAGAGCAAAGAAAGCTAAAATAGTGGAAGGTAACTTATTAATTAATCTAGCTAGAATCATCTTGCCAATGGGCCTTCTACTCTAGTAGTAGCCTTATAGAACAAGGCCACCATTTTTTTTATAAAAAAAAAAAAGAAGAAAAAGTAAGAAAGCAAGAAAAAAGAAAAGAGGATGATTATCCATCGTCAACTAATATTTTCACATGTTTTTTTTTCACATGAGTATATAATGGGTCTCAGTCTCACCTTTATGTGAGAAGAAATTATGTTAAAATATCAAAAACAAATGTGAAAATAGTACTCCACTTATTTTTAACACATTAACATGTTATTGGTGATGTTGACGAATGACAGATTGACAACAAAGGCAATTGCAACAGAAAGAGGTAAAACTTGAAAAATACAACAAAAATCATAATATTAGAGTTAAATGCTCTTTTACAGGTTTATTCTTATTTTGTGCATTGCATCACACTTTATAAATAGACATTTTACATGTCACACTTTCAATTCATTCACTTAACACTCTCTAGGCAAAAAAATGGCTGATTGACACTTCTGCCCCTCCAAGTTGTCACCCACTTTCAAAGTCGTCCCTAAAGTACTATTTTCATCAATTAAGGTCCTTAAAGTGACATTTTATTGGCGTTTCTGTTCCTTCAGCCCATTTTAACCTAAACCCGACCCATTTTGACCAAGTTTAACCTAACCCGACCGAATTTGACCCAACCCAAATTTTTAATATTTTAAAATATAATAGTATTTTTTAAATAATTTTAAAATAATAATTATATTTAACATATTAAAAAAATAATATTTAAGTATTTAAAATAAATTTTTATTATTAAAATAACAATTATTTTAATATTTTAAAATAAAATAATTATTTTAAAAATAGTTATTTTTAATATTTCAAAATAAAATATTAGTTTTTTTTATAAAAAATTAATAATTATATTTAATATTCTAAAATAAATAATTTTTATTTTTAATATTTTAAAAGTACAAAATATTTTTCTAAATAATATTTTAAAAATAGTATTTCTTTTAAAATAATAAAAATAATATTTATTTTAGAATATTAAAAATAATAATTATTTTGAATATTAAAAATAATAATTATTTTAGAATATTAAAAATAATATTTAATTTAGAATATTAAAAATAATAATTATTTTAGTTTTTTTATAAAAAAAATTTGAATAATTATTATATTTATATTTATATTTATTTTAATTTTTTAATATTTACTTTTAATATTTTAAAATAATTATTATTTTTAATATTCTAAAATAAATATTTTTAATAATTATTGTTTTTGAAGAAAAATAATATTTAATATTTTGAAATAATTATTAATTTTTTTAATAATTATTAAAAAAGTTAAAATTAATCTTAATAATTATATTTTAAAAATAAAAATAATCTTATTAATTATTATTTTTAAAACTAAAATAAGCTTAATAATTATTATTTTAAAAATTAAAATAACCTTAATAATAATTATTATTAAATAATAAGTTTTTTAAATTTTTTTAATAAGTATTTCAGAATATTAAATATTATTTTTCCTTCAAAAACAATAATTATTAAAAATATTTATTTTAGAATATTAAAAATAAAAAAAAATTATATATTAAAAGTAAATATTAAAAAATTAAAATAAATATAAATATAAATATAAAAAAATTATTATTTTTAATATTCTAAAATAAATAATATTTTAATATTCTAAAATAATTATTATTTTTAATAATCTAAAATAAATATTATTTTTAATATTTTAAAAGTAAATATTATTTTTAAAAATAATATTTACAAAATTAATTTTTCCTTCAAAAATATTAAAAATAAAAATTATTTAAAAAATATTTTAAAATATTTATTTTAGAATATTAAATATAATTATTATTTTTATTTTTGAAAAAACTAATATTTTATTTTTAAATATTAAAAATAACTATTTTTAAAATAATTATTTTATTTTAAAATAATAAAATAATTATTATTTTAATAATAATAATTTATTTTAAATAATTAAATATTGTTTTTTTAAAATATTAAATATAATTATTATTTTAAACTTATTTTAAAAATATTATTATATTTTAAAATATTAAAATTTTGGGTTGGGTCAACTGGGTTGGGTTAGGTTAAACTTGGTCAAAATGGGTTGGATTTAGATTAAAATGGGTTGAAGGAACAGAAACGCCAATAAAATGCCACTTTATGGACCTAACTGACGAAAATGGTACTTTAGGGACGACTTTGAAAGTGAGTGGCAACTTGGAGGGACAGAAGTGCCAATCAACCCAAAAAAATTGACAGAGTTGGTGGTTTCGACTCAAGTGCAATTTTTCAGAGGCAAATATTTTACTGATCGAAATTATTTTGCAAGCAACATAAAAGTCAAAACCGTCTAATTTCGTCAGTCTAGTTAACAATTATTGTCCGTAAAGTATTATGTGGTAGTGCTCTGAGAGTGTAAAATACTCCTTCTGTCCCAAATTAATTGCTCAATTTTGACTTTTTTTTAATCAAATTGACTATTTTTAAAATTATTTTGTGTACCATTTTTGCCAAAATATAGGTGAAAAGGTTATAACAAAAAAAAAGTATATACAATTTACTACTATACCAATTTTTATAATGTTAAAAATATATTTATACATGCTTAATTATTAATTTTAAAAATAGTCAATTTGACTAAAAAAAATCAAAACTGAACAATTAATTTGGGACGGAGGGAGTACAAAATATCGGATTTGGATCCCCTCCATTAGACATTCTATCCGATTTCATCCAATACATATATTTTTATAGTTGTGAATAATATAATTGAAATCGATACTGGTAAATTAATTTATTATATTAAATAGTATAATTATTTCAAACATAAAAATAATCCGGCACTTTTCACCATTTAGTGAACATGTGGATTTTTATCAAAATTTCAATGAATGAAAAAAATTTAGACTTTTAACGGTAAAAATATTTTTTTATTCTAATTTTTTGTAGTATTAATCTTAATATCATCAATTATTTTAAACATATTTTTGATCATTATTAATTAACAAAATTATTAAGATCAAATAATTAATATATTAGATAAAATTTAAAAATATATATAATTAAAGAGAGCTAATTTGATATTTCCACAACTATACTTGATATTTTTGCAAGTGGTCCCCACCAGTTATGTAATTAATTGGCTGATTGGCACTTCTGTCCCTTCAAGTTGTCACCCACTTTCAAAGTCGTTCCTAAAGTGCCATTTTCATCAATTAGGTCCTTAAAGTGGCATTTTATTGACGTTTCTGTTCCTTCAGCCCATTTTAACCTAAACCCGACCCATTTTGACCAAGTTTAACCCAACCCACCCCAAGTTTAACCCAACCTAAATTTTTAATATTTTAAAATATAATAGTATTTTCAAAATAAGTTTAAAATAATAATTATATTTAACATTTTAAAAAAATAATATCTAAGTATTTAAAATAAATTATTATTATTAAAATAATAATTATTTTAATATTTTAAAATAATATAATTATTTTAAAAATAGTTATTTTTAATATTTAAAAATAAAATATTAGTTTTTTTATAAAAAATTAATAATTATATTTAATATTCTAAAATAAATAATTTTTATTTTTAATATTTTAAAAGTAAAAAATATTTTTCTAAATATTATTTTAAAAATAGTATTTATTTTTAAAATATCAAAAATAATATTTATTTTAGAATATTAAAATAATAATTATTTTAGAATATTAAAAATAATAATTATTTTAGAATATTAAAAATAATATTTAATTTAGAATATTAAAAATGATAATTATTTTAGTTTTTTTATAAAAATTTTTGAATAATTATTATATTTATATTTATATTTATATTTATTTTAGTTTTTTAATATTTACTTTTAATATTTTAAAATAATTATTATTTTTAATATTCTAAAATAAATATTTTTAATAATTATTATTTTTGAAGAAAAAATAATATTTAATATTCTAAAATAATTATTAAAAAATTTTAAATAATTATTATTTAAAAAATTAAAATAATCTTAATAATTATTATTTTAAAAATTATTATTTTTAAAACTAAAATAAGTTTAATAATTATTATTTTAAAAATTAAAATAATCTTAATAATTATTATTATTAAATAATAAGTTTTTTTACTTTTTTTAATAAGTATTTCAGAATATTAAATATTATTTTTTTTTCTAAAACAATAATTATTAAAAATATTTATTTTAGAATATTAAAAAAAATAATAATAATATTAAAAGTAAATATTAAAAAATCAAAATAAATATAAATATAATAATTATTCAAAAAAAATTTAAAACAATTTTAAAAATTATTATTTTTAATATTCTAAAATAAATATTATTTTTAATATTCTAAAATAATTATTATTTTTAATATTCTAAAATAAATAATATTTTTAATATTTTAAAAGTAAATATTATTTTTAAAAATAATATTTACAAAATTATTTTTTACTTCAAAAATATTAAAAATAAAAATTATTTAAAAAATATTTATTTTGGAATATTAAATATAATTATTATTTTTATTTTTTAAAAAAACTAATATTTTATTTTTAAATAATAAAAATAACTATTTTTAAATAATTATTTTATTTTAAAATAATAAAATAATTATTATTTTAATAATAATAATTTATTTTAAATAATTAAATATTGTGTTTTAAAAATATTAAATATAATTATTATTTTAAACTTATTTTAAAAATATTATTATATTTTAAAATATTAAAATTTTGGGTTGGGTCAAACTAGGTTGGGTTAAACTTGGTCAAAATGGGTTAGATTTAGGTTAAAATGGGTTGAAGGAACAGAAACGTCAATAAAATGCCACTTTATAAACCTAATTGACGAAAATGGTACTTTAGGGACGACTTTGAAAATGGGTGGCAACTTGGATGGACAGAAATGCCAATCAGCCTAATTAATTTGTCTATGCCTCATTTGCCCTCTTCTGATACAATATTCAATTCTCACTTCTCCCTCTCCTTCAATCTTCTTAATCTCTTACTGCAACTCGCTTTTTACTCTTACCCTTTAGTCCTCTACCAGTATTCCAAATTTACCATTAAAGCTATATTCTTTTTTGCACTTTTTGAGTGAGTTAGTTGAGTTAATTTTAATTTTAAAACTTTTCATTACGTAATCGTCGGTTGTAATTGAAATAGAAAAAGAGGCAAGAAAACACACTTAAGAAAATAACCTAAATCATCATATGCCTCATCTCAACCGTTCTGATCCCCAACAAAAAAAAAGTTACATGGTTCATGTAAACCCATTTGAAAGCGTGGTGACGCTAATTTAGAAACGGACATGTGGTCGGGCGGATATAGAGGTGAAATTTTAGAAAATAAGTCAATAAAGCTATTGAGAGGATGACGAATGGTTAAAAATTTATACCGTGGGGTGATTGGGTAGCAGGGATGGAGCAATTATTAACTGCCTCTCTCATTTCCTACTTCAGAATCTTCAATTCGAAAATTTCTGATCATTTGAATCACTCTAGCTGAAATCAAATCTTAGAAACATAATTTTCAATTCTTGATTCATGTACCCGTCGTCATCACCATCACCCGCAACACTATCATCCAATATACTAGCAAAAAAAGAACTCAGAGTCGATCGATATCACGCCAAATTAGAGTTGGGCGGTGGATTAATCCAATAGATGGGTTTAGATTTTTAAACCAACAAGGAATAGTCCTTAGTTTGAGAGATGAAGAGAGACAACTCTATTGGGGGCAAATCGGACATAAACAAATTAATTTGATTAAGTGATGGGGACTACTGCAAAAATATTAATTATAGTTGTGGAAATATCACTTCTCATCCCAAAATATCCATCTATAAAATGAAAACTGATATTTTTACATGATTTTTTGATATTTTTATATGAAAATCATTGTTATAGTTGTTATAGATCCTATAGCGACGATTTTTACAATTGATATACATCTATAACAATATTTTTTATGTAAAAATATAAAAAAATCACCTGAAATTTTCTTATAAAATATGAGATGCGAAATAAGGATAAATGCGAATTGCGTTTAATACTTAAATATTAAAAATCTGTATCAAATAATAAAGGAATTTCTTAACATATGCCCTAAGGGCACATGCTAAGCACACAATTCAAGAGAATATTCTTTTAAATTGTGTGCTTATTGCTTTGAACTTAATGCAAATACAGAAATCAAAAAATATACACACAATTCAAAAAAATATTCTCTTGAACGCACATGTTAAGAGGACCCAATAATAAAATCCCTCCTATTCCGTCCTTCCCTCCACGCAGGACTCAATTCTATTGGAATTGAATTACCCCTGTTTCTCCTCTTCTTAGCTTTCTTCACCACTTGTCTCTCTTCTGAATCACCAAAGATGACGACGGCTTCTCTAAAGGCAAGATATGATACCGATAAGCATAGGTTATCGGCTAATTATGCTTTTGATTCTGGCAATGCTAAGCTCAGGTACAGCTATGTGCATGGAGGATTGACTACGTTTGAACCGTGCTACGATTTTGCTAAGAATTCGTGGGACTTTGCGGTTTCACAGAGGGTTAATGATGGTGATGTGCTCAGGGATTCTTATCAGACATCCACTAGGGTTTTGGGATTGCATTGGTTGAAAAGCTACATGTCAAATGGAAGCTTTAAGGTATATACTCTTATTTGGTGTTAGGTTTATGCTTTTTATTATTACTTGTCTAGTTTTGATTATTCAATATGAAATGAAATTTTGTGGCTACAGTAAATTCATTATCCATTATGACATTTATTTTTGGTGCTTACAGTAATTTCAACCGTGAATCCTTGGATTTTCTAAAGTGTATGAAGTTTTAGGGTAAATGAATTGCACCAGTACTGTCCTATTTAGTCTGAGTAGGAGCAAAAGAAAATTTTAATGGATTAAGTAGTTTAAGATGGAAAGAAGTGGGTCAGAAGGCCATCCTTTTAAAGCTGGTGATGTTAGTGATTTAATTGAAAAATAAAATTAAGAAGTTAGTAAATATTCTACTATAGGTTGAGAGTTGCAATTTTGTCCATTTAGGAGTTTGATCCAAAAATTCTGCTGAATTGCAGAGAGGGTTTGGAAAGGCAACCTTTTGATCACTGTGATGTATATACAATGATAATTATGAGGGAATGAGGTCGTTTGTGTTGCTTCTCTATACTAGATTGTGAGACTATAGTTATCTAACAGTTTTAGTTAAAATGGTTTATATTGGTGCTCTAAGCTTGGCTAATAAAATTTTTCTTTTCCTTCCCCTGTTAATCTGTGCGCTAAGAACGTCAGATGGGTGCCTCAAAGTTCTGACATACTTGAATGGTTTTCCATTCGCAGGAAGCAGTTCAAACATTGAGTTAATCTGCAAGTTTTGTCACTGAAACAAAATGAAGCTTTGTAGCATAAACGTGGACTAATGACATAACATGCCACATAATTCTACCTAAATATTAAGAGAATAAGGAGCAGACACAACATTTGCATGATGTGGCTGATCTAATTTATCCAAGTGTGATTTGCCAAACTTGTGACTGAATTTTTCGCATTTTCCCCTAGGATAGCTGATAGCCTATCCATGACTCGTGGGAGATGTCTTTTCCCCTGACCCGAGATTCAAGGGACTTGTGCGGAATCGGCATTGATTGATGGTTTAACTTGATCAGACATACATGTTTCATAGCAGATTTATCTTTTCCTTTATTATTACTAGAACTTAATAAACACTAGTGTGGTGGACTTATCTGTATACCCCAAGCCCTTTTGGTGCATTTTCCAGCCAAGTAGTATCGCTGCCCTAAGCCTTCTAGCTGTTGAGTGACATGATATTTAGTGTAACATTCACCTGTCCAAATTTCTGAAGATGCTGCATACATAGGTGTGTTTGTAGTTTGTACACTTGTACATACCCGTACATAGATGTTTTGGGCTATATGCATGTCAAAACTACTGCTGCTGATTCAGAGTACTGAGAAAGTTGTGTGGGGTATATACATGGAAACCATTGGATAATCTGATCCTCTCTTTTTTTCCTAGTGGATTTCCTGTGTGTTACACATCAACTATTGAAAACACATAATCATGTCAATAACAAAATCAACACTGTTTTCTAGATTATAATAAAGAACATTGTTTTTTTGGAATATGACGATCCAAGCCCAATTCCCTTATTATTTCTATTTATGCCTGTTTCATGTTATTGCTATCTATTTGCTTTTTCTTGTCTAGCTTAAAAGAATTTTTCTAGTGCATTTTTTATTCCAGCAATTTAATGCTTCGTAGATAATGTTAATTCATTTAAGTCATCTTGGCCACCACTGACTGTCATCATTATCTTAATATATTGATAGAATCAGTTTTGTGTTAATATATAGGGCGCTCTTACATAGGTTAATACTAGACATTTACCCATGCAACCTGGAAGTGCAATGTGTAAGATATTAACTTTCAGAGTAAAAAATTCTATAACTCAGTTTGTGATTTTCCTTAATTTCTTAAATGATAAAGTCATGATTTAAGTGTGAGTTCACACTTGGTTTTTGTTCTTGTTCTGAATAATTAAAATGAAAGAAACCTCCAATTTAGAGCAAAGTGTGTGTAAAAGAGAAAAGGATAGATTATTGTGCGAGTGTGCAAGGGAGGGTATTTGGAAGTGATATATATATATATATATATATATATATGCATATATTATATACACAAACATGTGTGTGTGTACAAGAGATAGACATGACCGATGAAGCAAGAGTGCACATTTTTTTATCTATCTAAAACAGAAGACATTGAAGTAGAAGACTGGTACACTTGTGGAAAATGAGGTTACTTTACACATGAAAACCGCAGAAGGGATAACATGCCTCTTTTGCACATAGTAGCAGATATAACATGTTGGTTGCTGATGCTATTTCAATTTTCAAATGATTGATTGAGTTTCCCATGGAAGGCTTTGCTAGTGTTTTTTTTTGGAAAAAAGGAAAATTCCCAACTATTATAGTGCATAAATTTTGGGTAACATCTGATTGCATTCACAAGAAAAACTGCACACATTGCAGATTCATATTTTTGTGTTGCATATAGAAATACGTCTTTGTAACTGAATATTTATTGACGATAATTATTGAAATGACACAGGAAGGATTTTCCTGACCTATTTGTTTGAAGAGATTGACTAATTTGATTCCCTGTAGTTTTCAGTTCGGTGGATAACTTGATACATGAGTATGTGCTATGTACTGGCCTGTGTACTCTTGTCGATGAGTTGTGTTTCATGAAAAAAAAATATGAATTCGAAATTATATTTTATAAGAACATACTTTATGAATCATTATTTTAGTTGTGCACTTATCTTGTCTGTGATGCCATATGAATTTGGACAATCATCTAATAGATGTATTGTCTTCTTCCTCTTCATTTTGTCAATTTAATTCAGTTAGTATTAATATTTATTAACATTTTTTATGGTCATTTTTGCATTTTTTTAGTCAAGTAGCAGCGCATTCTTCTGTATGTTAGTATGTGGCCTTCTTTTACGATAGAGGAGGAATTAACCTATATGGTTTGAAACTCAATTCTCTTGGAAAGCAATAGATTGAGTAATGATTGAGCCTTGTATCTTTCAGGAAATCATATTCAGTACCTCTCTTTGAAATTGACAGACCCTATAGCTGGCTACGTTTATGTCTTAATTAGGAGTACTATTATATTTATGGATCGTTGTTAGCATTTTTGCAAATTTGTGGTCTGGTTCTAATTTATGGGGGTTTCCTTTTTATTCATATTAGCCCACGTGTCTAATAACTTCCCACTCTTTCGATTGGATTCTCTCTCATCCATAGATGTCACTGATTTTTCATAACTAACTCCTTACCAACTTGTTATAGTTGTTGCATAATTGAGACATATGGAAGCCTTATTCAAAATGATAGCTTCTCACTTGGTAATTTCTTCTATTGGTTGAACTCAAAGTGTAGTGTTATAAGTAATAGTGATGTGGGTAAAAATAACCCACTAATGGCAAGGTGTCACGCTTTAGTTTTAGAATCCTATTAAGGGTAATATAATAATTTCGTTCATTAAGTATTCAATAAGTATATTAAATCTAATAAATGATATAATTTTCAGGAAGTTTAACCAACTAAAGATTGGGAACCTGGAAGGTCTCTAAAGCCAATTAAGATTCTAATTCCTAACTCTTAAAAGAGAGAACTCTCATGCTATAAATAAAGGATGCTTCAACACAATTGAAGGTATGCTATTTTACTCCAATAATAATTATCTCCTTCCATATCAGTGTTTTGACTTAAGTATCTGAGAGTACTCCCAGAGGCCTTCCAAACTCCGGTGAACTTTTTGCAGGTTTTTTGGAGAAGTCAAGGCGGTCAAGCGGTGGTCCAAGTCAAAGTTTGTGGGTTGACCAAAGTCCTAGTTCGCAAGTTGCTAATTGACGCATCAAATAGTATTACATAATGAGTAATGCTAGAGACACAACTTATTCTACAACTATTTTACAATTTGTTGATGTGACATATTTCACTTCAGTATATTGATGAACAAATTGCTTCAATGTAGTATTCGGCCTCACATAAAAGCTGAGGTGGAGTATGTCACATCAGCAAATTGTAAAATAGTTGTAGACTAAGTTGTGTCTCTAGCATTATTTTTAGATAATTACTTGATAGTTAACTACCTATCATTTTGATCTTCATTTAATAATCTATCTAATCATACAGATGCGAAGAGTATGGAAAACTATAATAACGTTTATGATTCTGACCGACTCAAATATTCGTTTTATGAAATCCAAAATGCTCTCTACCAACTTTCTGTTTCAAGTTTGACTTCTGCCAAAAAACAAAAATTAAAGAAACAAAAGCATAAAAAACAATCCGATTTCTTATTAGGGAATTTTTTTAACCTATTTGATTCATATGCCTTCTCTTTGGTGAGTGGAGTATAAGAATAAGTGTATCCTTTTGTTCTAATATAGATATAAATACACGACTTCTTGCTTATTAGGACTATGAGAACTACCGGAGATTTCACCAACTAAAAGAGTAACTTCATGTGGGTGTGTGTCTTGTAGCTATATATAATGGAGTAGTTTTTTTTAACATCATAGACATGAAGTTGACTATATTACTTGATTTACATTGGCTAGAACTCTAGGTGCAATTGCTTTGTCCCAGACTTCCAGACCTCCATTGCCCAGCAATATCTTCTGCAACTCTCTGTGCATCAGTGGAAACTCCCAACAAGCCGTGCCTGCTAAAACCCACACTATATACTCCATTCTCACCTTTCCAGCTCTTAGGAAATGGGTTTTCCGAATTGCCATCTTTTTTAGTGATGAATTTTTCCTCCTTGTGTGAAGAAAATAACATAAAAATCTAAGTACCTGCACAGTTTGACATTATATATGAACTGTCTACGTATGACCTTTATTTTACCTTTAGCCACGATGCTACATTGCTTCTATACCCTGTTGCTAGAATAACTGATTCATACTCCTCTGTTCTTCCATCCTCAAATTCGACGCCATTGGATGTGAATCTTTTGATACCTCCAACCACCTGAGAATTTACGTAGTTGTAATTGCAAGTCTAGAAATATATTCAGGACAAAGAAATCTGTGAAAGAGAAGAGTGTTAACCTTGATTTCACCAGAAGTGATTTTAGCGATTGATCCAACATCTAAAACTGGGGTTTTTCCGATAGTCTTTTTTAGTTCCAATGGGCCAGCTGTAGGTCTTATGATCCCAGCTCTGCGTGTATCTCCAAGTATCAGCCGTGAAGAGAGGACCAGGAGCCAGTCAACTAATCTCAGCGGTAACCACCTAAGCAACCACATTGAAAGAGCAAAGGTAGATTTACCTAGCATTTCTTTAGGCAAAACATGCAACTGCAAAAACATGAAATTTGAAAAGTGATTTGCAGGACGGAAAATACTCAAAGTGCGCTTACATATTACAACTCCAAAGCTTAGCAAAAGGAGAGATTGAGCTGAAATTTGGTACCTTATGTCTCACTACTAGAGAAACTTGAGCGTCACTATTGCAGAGATCCAGACTAACCTCCATGCCTGAATTCCCGCAGCCCACAACCAACACCTTATTTCCTCTAAACTCAGCTCCATTCTTGTATTCACTTGTGTGTAGTAATTTTCCATTAAAGTTTCCCAGTCCAGCAATCTCTGGCAGTACTGGAACTGCATTCTCCCCTGTTGCTACAATGAGCCAGCGGCATAAAAACACAAACTCATTGGCTCGTACGCGCCACAAACACATGGCAGCGTCATAATGTGCCCACTGAACCTCCTCGTCGAATCTAGGCTTGATAGAGAAATGATTGGCATACGCCTCCAAGTAAGTTATGAATTGTTGCTTTGTTGGATATGCAGGAAATTCTCGAGGGAATGGCATGTAAGGAAGTTGACAGATTTCCTTTGGGAGGTGAAGCTTTAGACGGTCGTACATTTTTAGTTTCCATAGAGATGCTAGGCAGCTTTCTTTCTCAAGGATTAAGAAGGGAACATCTTTATGTTTTAGACATGCAGCCACAGCTAGTCCTGAAGGTCCAGCACCAATTATCAAAGGTCCCGGGATCCACACACATTTCGATTCTAAGTTCATCATTTTGGAATAGATCCTAAAAGCAGGACTAAAACTTGTTTTACTTTTTGAGTCTTGAGCTAAAGTGCAGCTATTTGAGGGAAGAAGTATACAAGTTGAGAGCTGGTTGTTATATATATTCTTTCGAGGATAGTGTAAAGGTAAAGAAAAAATTGTGGAGGCAGGCAGACTTGTTTAGATAAATACTGAAAAACATGCATGCATGCAATATTCTTTACAAAACAGAAAGGTTTAATTCTTAGAGGTGAAATCAGCTCGGTTATATATAGATGGAATGTAATTTGTAAGCATTTAGACGAGGAAAGTGTGAGGAAAGAATGGTCTAGCAAGGAAGGTGGAGGGTTAATAGAAATGGTAGCTTGCATCTTGTTTTAGTGTCATTAATTAATTGATAATGATGGAATTTGAGGTATAGATTAGGGAGATAGATCCAAGTTTGTTTGGGTTGTAAATAGCAAGCCAAGCTGAATGTAAGTGCACCGACCACATAAATGGAACTTTCAAGGAAAAACACAAGGGAGGGGAGGGGAGGGGAGGGATGATTAATTATAGTGAATGAAAATGTTTAATTTTGAGGATTTTTCAACCCTTCACTATGATATAATAGATAGATAGATATTCATAGGAGAATAAATAATTAATACGAGTAATAATTTTAGTTAGTCGTTAATTAGCACCCCCCCTTTTAATGAGTGATTGATCAAAGATAACTAACGCGGGAGTGTTAACTTTCTGAAATTTGATCATGTACGGAGAAAGATTAATAATACTTCCATAGGAAAATGTTTGGTGGGTGAAGATCAACTAAACATGACCCTTTCTTAAGACCCTTAAGATTCCATTCCACCGGGTTTGGATTAATTTTAAGGAAAAGTTGATTACATGAAGGTCACAGGGTTCCTTTATTTCTTGGTAGAAGTTGGTTACTCTTTGTTTTCAAATTCTTGGCTCAGCGAGAAAGAATATCCATCTCTTGCATCGTTTCCGAATTAGCACCCTCATCTTCTAAGATAATTAAAAACATGGACAGTTTTTATGTCCAGAAATTATTATTATTATTATTATAAATGGAAATATTAACATTCTTTGATGAAGTGAGGCTTTTGTATTGCTAGATTTTCCATTGACTTAACTTAAACAATGATTGATAATCTAGCTAGATCATTTCTAATAGTGCAGAAATAAATAAAAATTTATTTGGACGTGTACTTGGAAAAGAATTTTTTTTTAAAAATTTTGTAACATGTGGGCCGACTTGATGTCCAATTTAGGTTTTGAGTTTGTTATTACTTCCAGTACTAATATACAAATTACGTATATTACCATAAAGTATAAACCAAAACGTCTAGTGCAAGGGACCCAACTAACCTGGGAGGCCGATTTCAGTCAGAAAATTTCGAGCTATAGACTGTATAGTAGAACTTACTCAATTTATCATGCCTGCATGAAAATACTCTAATTATATACTCCTTTCATTTAAGGATAATTTCATATCACTAACATTAGTTAAGAATTTAGTAATGGTAATATTATATTTATATTTATATATAATAATAAAAATATAATGACAGATTCAGAACATCAGACCACCTTACATGACTAAAATGGGTGGGTTGTATAAGCAACCTGCTACTGCCCCCCCCCCCCCCCCCCCCTCTCCAACACACACACACACACACCGACATTTGCATCAATTTACAAATCACTCTTCCTCGATACAAATGCTCCCACATAAACTAGTCATGTCCTGTACTTGTACTTACTACTACTTCCAATCAATACCCAAATACTGGACCTAAACCTTAGCCGCCGTATTGGTTAAAAGTAACAATACAATAATGCATGGTAAAGACGTCAAAGCAGTAATCTTTTTCCCTCGTTATAGGCATGTCAAACTCATAATCATTCGCTCCTTGCACACTTGGACTTACCTGACAGATACAGATAACAACCAATTGCCATGAAATTACAACTAGTATTCTACAACTTTTGAGAAGAGAATTGTCCACAATGTAATTCTAAGATGCAAATAATTCAGTATAGTGTCTATTCAAGTTGAATCACAACTCCATTTTAATGCTAGCAAATTGAAGTATTCTGTCCGTTACATATCACAATTTATATAATCTTCAAAAAAGGTTTGAACGGAAAGGTTAACATCCTAAGCTAGAAACTTCTACAGAATAATTCAAGCTTTTCAACTTTATGCAGGAGGTGGGGGTGGGGGAGGTGGTGGCATTGACATGTGTTGCATTGGATGGTGGTGCCCACCAATCATATGCTGAGGGGGTGGCGGCGGCCTCCAAACAGGTGGAGCAGCCATTCCGGCTGGGGGAGGTGGAGGTCTGTTTAGCATTGGCGCCATTTGTGGAGGAGGTGGAGGCATGCTAGGTGGTGGCGGCCTGAAATGCTGAAGTGGTGGTGGCTGCATGACAGGTGGTTGCCCCGGTTGTTGTTGATGACCCTGCCAAGATGGTGGAGCGGACATTTGCATGGGTGGGAAGACCTGCGGTGGTGGCGGACGAAGTGCTGGAATTTGGCCCGAATGTAACGCACCATTTGAAAAAGGACGTGGAGGAACTGGACCACCCATTGCACCATTAGCCTGGGGAACATTGGTAAGCGACGGGGGCCCACTTGCAAACAAAGTGTGCGGTCTGCTTTTCTGGGTTCCTGGATTACTGGCAGCCAAAACTCTCTCTGTAGTCCATCAGTAGTAAAAATATTAATGTTATCTGAAACCAATTTCTTTTGATACATAAAAGAACATGGATAGATAGATTTCACATAAACAAATCGACAAATAATGTAGAACATAAATTTAAAGTGATTTTATGCAAACATGGGCTTTTAACCCCATAAAGCCTCCATATGTGGAATTATAAACCTATGCAGGTTCTACAAACAAACTTTTACCACCTTTAGATCTGTGAATTGTAATAAAGAGGGGAGCAAATGCACTACTACAACTTTGCCAGTACAAGGACGAGTGCAACTGCCGACCAGGTATCATTAGATGTGTAACAAAGTACAATCTCAGACTTCACTTGGATAAGTTCATCAATCAGAGAGAGAAATAAAACTTTTAAATCACATGAGATTAAACACAAGTATGTTTGTGCCTGTCATTATGCAAAAACTCGGTAAACCATAATGTCTAACCTGCTGGGGTACCATGACGCTCCCCTTTGGTGTCTTTCTTGTATGCATACGACACTGTTATCTGACGGTTGCAAAGATATTGTCCATTCATGGCCTGAAAAAGTAGAAGAAATTAACTCTTAATGAACCTCTAGTACTCAACTAAATGGAAACAGTAGGATATCAAGGCATAATGTAATATGTATGACTAACAACTAAACACTACTCAAAACTCAACGTTTTCTTTTATCCAAAACTAGCTGGGGTAGGCTGAAATTTTTTTTGATTAAATTTTGTAATTAAAGAAATATCCACAATTATTGTTCAAAATATGTGAAAAGGCAAATCTAAGAGGAAAATTGATCACATATACGTACCAAGTTTAGAATAACTGGAAGGACTTGTTGGTTTTGAAGAGAACTACCACAAAGAGAAGAATAATTGAACATAAGTAGGGTCCTTGCCACACTTATCAGTGATTTTCTTAAAAAATGGGAACTCGAAGCAATTAGGGTAACACAAACACACAGACCTTGCAAAATCATCATGAACATAAAAAAACAGCCAACCTAAGGAATTATGCCAACATTTCCTAAAGATATAGAAATTTCTATAGACGATATATGTACCTTGAAAATTTTATGTTGGTCATAAATGCATAAGACTCCTAAATAAAGATCTATCACTGTCAAAAAGAAGAAAAAAGAAGTTCCAATTGAGCATTCACCAAAAAAAAAGTCAAGAAAGCAAGGCTTCTACTATAGGTCGGTTAATCCACAAATCCTAGCAAATCCCTGAATTTCATATTCTATTCATCTGGATTCTTCAAGTGGACTCTTCCATGGTTATTTGTTATAACAAATTGTAAATATTACAACACTAAATACTACATTAATTAAATATAAATAATATTATCTACAAAATCAGTATAAGAATTAGTTAGTTTATATTTCCTATATTCCTGGATAATATTAGTATTTAAAAATTTTGATTCTTAAATATTTTACATTTTATCATGAATTAATTCTTATTAGTAATGAATTTTTAAAGTATGCATGTATATATATATATATAAAACCTCCATGTAATATGTAAAAATGTGCCGATCCAGAATTCCCTTTTTTGAGGTACGCCAAACTGCCAAATCCTTGTATAACTAACCCAAATCCTTGCCTCTTAGGGAAACAATGATTTATAGAAAATCAATACCAAGTGAACCTACTAAAGAAAATGTTGAGATTCTGGTTGGTATTTTTTAGATCTTTCTGCGTAAGTAAACAATTTTGTATGACATAAGGACCTTGTTTAGACAACGAAATTATAATTCAACTTTTGTGATCAATTGCTATAATAATATGATTGACCAGTTTTATGGTTTTTAATTTTTAAAATCCAATATTACAAAAAGTGAATTCAAAATCTCAAGACTCTTTAGCATAATCAAAGACTAGGGCATAAGGTTTCATTCCACTTCACATTTTATATGAAACAACATGGGTCAAATCCCGAGTCCGGAACAAATCTTAGGTCAAATCCCAGTCAGAATCGAATCAAATCCATCCAAACAATGCCTTAAACCACTACCACAATAGTATCTTCTTGGATCATCTTAGTCCACCAAAGGCTCACCCAAAAGATCATGACTGAATGTACTATTGTGAGTAACTTAATTCGTTATATATAGACAAATTTTTCTCATATCTTTTGATGTGGGACTTAAATTTCTAACGTTCCCGTTAGAACCAATCACACACACGGTCCACAAATATTTGCCTCTCTAGCCATTGTGGGATAATTGACAAGTGGAATTTATACCCACGAATCGATTATGTTTCTACTTAAGAAAATACTTGTTCTTACTACTTTATATTACTTTTATAATGCTTTGTATTATTCTTCTTAATATATGTTTTGTAGGAATTTACAGGTCATTTCCAACTTTTAGGGACAAAATGGGCATTTTGCTAGACACGGCGCTGCAGCGCCGCTTCCCAGTATAAATTTGGCACTGCAGCGCCAGTAGCCTTCAAAAGATCTGGTCATCTAGCGCCGCAGCGCCCCAAGCCTTTACAAACTGGCGCCGCAGCGCCAACTTAAAGACGGTGGAACAGAGCCAGCACCGCCCAAAGCCAAAAAGCTGGCGCCGCAGCGCCTACCCCTGTTTTCAGAAGATATTTTTGAAAAATGACATAGTAGCTGGTGGATGTGTGTATATATATATATATATATATATCATATAGGTTGCCACTTTGGGAGATAGGGAGAACTCCTTAGACTCTTTTCTTCTCTTTTGATAGTTAGATTGTTCATTAATCTAAGTTTCTTTCTAGATAATACTCTAGAACAGAAAGAAGCTTGGATATATTTCCTTCACTTTCTTCGTTTCTTAGTTTAGTTTGTACATATAGTTAGGATTAGATAGTGATTCCTTGGAGCTCAAGAGCGGCATAGCAACTCGAATCGGAAGGCGAATTGAAGAGAGTTCTGGAAGATTGAAGAAGCTTTAACAGAGTTTATTCTTCTCTAGTCTTTCCTTTGATTTTGTATTTATAGATGTTGCTATTGTTGCTACTTTTATTTAGTTTACTAGATATGAACTAAATATTTGCTCTAAGATTTTAATGGAACCTTTTGTCTATTTGAATTGATTTACTTTATCTCTTTGGTTGGCACCATATGGGTTGGTTCAATATATATGTTTATTGTGCAAATTGCTAAGGAATTAGTAATTGTTTGGTATTCTATGAGGATTGGAAATGAATCATAGATTTAGACCATTATATGTTGGCATGTGTTTATGAATTGTCTGTATGGACTGCATGATTTGCCTATAGGATATGAATATACATATATGCCATGTGTGACCTGTTAAGAACCTTTGCTTAATTCTTTGTTAGGGATAATTTGCTTAGGAATGAGTGATTATTCCCCTAGCTTGGATGTTCCTCTATTTCTATTCCCTTTTGGGTGGATTAGAGAAGATATGCTCATACATACCTTGAAAGAGGTGTGTGAGTACTTGTGAGTTCTTGGTCGACTAATCCGTCATGACCATTTAGACCAAAGAGAGAGGGTTAGGATATTTGATGAAACATAGCACACCAAGTGTTCGACAGAATGCTAGTGTGGGGTAATATTATAATCTTAGCTTGAATTGCCTTTAATACCTATCTTTATCCATTTACTTGCTTTGCTAGTTAGTTTTAACTAGTTTAATTACAAATCTTTCTATTTATTTTGTTCAGACCTGACTTAAGTGATATAAGGTCAATGCTTGATATATTTTAGAATTTAGTTTCTCGTGGGATCGACTTTTTCTTATCACTGTATTACTTGTTAGATCTCGTATACTTACACGTGTTCTTCGATCGGTTATCCGAGCAACAATAATACCGGCTGGCTTCGTGTCCCCATCTCCGGACCACCCTCTCCCCATTGTGGGATAATACCAGCACCCTTCGTATCCCCACCTCCGGCAACACGATTGGATAACTTGACTCGAGCTTTTGAAAACCTGCTCTAATACCATATGAAACAACCCCGATTAAATCCCGAGTCCGGAACAAATCTTAGATCAAATCCCAAGTCCAAGTCCAAATCTAATCAAATCCATCCTAACAAAACCTTAAACCACTAGCACAATAACATCTTCTTGAGTCATCTTAGCCTATCACAGGCTCACCCAAAAGGTCATGACTGAAGGTACTATTGTTAGTAACTTAATTATTTATATACAGACAATTTTTTTTCATATTTTTCGATGTGGGACTGTTGTGTTACATTATAGCAGAAAAAAAAGAAAAAAGAAAAAAAGAAAAAAGGAAAAAAAAAAGATAATAACCATTGAAATGACTCACTTTAGATAGTCATAGAGAACCCTCTATCTCTTTCTTCCCCTCTTTTATTCTCTTCTCACTTCATCACAACAGGGAGATCCATCCCCCTCCTTTAAATAATCTTCTCCAGTACATAACAAGTGAAATCTCTCTCTCTCACCTCTCTTTATAATCTTCTACCATTCATCACTTCATGAACTGTTGATTTGAACCTTAACAATAATCAATTGGATTTTGCATAGCATCATCACGAGGGGGTTTCATCACAAAATTCAAGACTCATGAATCTACTCTCCATATCTTGAACAACCAATGGTCACAATTCATGACATATTCAAACTTACCTATTTGATGGTGGCTTCAAATAAGCCGATAAAACCACGTTTATGAAAAATAAGTAGAGCTCTGATGAGTAGCAGACAGAGAAGATCACCTGGGCAGTTGTGTTTGGATACAGTTGGACAGAATAGAGACATGATATTTCTAAGTTTGGAATCTTTGGAGGCTTGTTTGGGTGAGAGACTCAATGAGAGGAAAAGAGGAAGCTATTGATGCTCCTTGGTTTGTGAGCCATGTTCTAGTTTTTGACATTTGTGTCCTACAAATACCTGTTTTCCTTGTATAGGGTGGGATCTTAGCCCCTTTGGGGCATAGGTGTACCTTTGTATTTCCCTATTCTTTGTCCACCGCATCTATGTGGATTTGGCCCCTTTTTGGCACTTCTAATGATATACTTGCTTGTAAAAAGTGAGAATTTAAACTGGCCAAACATATAATTTCAAATATAAAAGAACTTTAAGTTATTATTGCAATAAATAATTTGCAAACCAAATTCAAATAACTATCCAGGCAGAGCCTGAATTATTTTGATGTTTCACTCAAGAACAATGAAAAGCCAGTAAAGTCTAGCCTCGTACTAATAAGAGAAAAATACTTCAAAAGTCACAAGATGATAACAATCCTATCTATCTATTAACAATTACATATGTTACGTCATGACAGTAAAAAACAGGGCTTGCTAATTAAAACCCCTAAAAAATTCTATGTTTTTTTTTCATTCTACAATTTTGAGCTTCAATATTTCTACAACAAAGAAGCTGCCACAAGAAGTATACATAATTATCAGCAAAAGGCAAATACCTCAATAGCTGCGTCAGATGCCTCAAAAGAATCATAGCTGATGAAACCAAAACCACGAGAATTTCCAGTATCCGGATCTCTCATTATCTGGAATAGAGAAATAACAAATAACGAGAAACCAGTATGAATCAATACAGTTCACAAATAACAAGTTTATGTCCCTCCCTTATGTAATGCATATAAACGGAAGTAGAAACTGCTAATTGTGACATACAATGGGAAGGAAGGAATGTCAGAGTCCATTTGAAGCACACATATTATTATGAGGTAGGACATGCATACAGTCTAAACTATTCACTTCACCACATTTTCCCACAGTTAACCTAAGCAACATACTTATGACGCAGAAAATTGATTAAAAGAAAAACCCAAAGATGTTTAAAAAGTATATAAAGATATCCCATTGTTAAACACCACAGAATTTTCTATCTTGCATAAAAGGTTGGCTACTTTACTACCCAATGTGTAGAATGCAATCATACTTGCAATCTCTACGAAAAAAATATATAAATGACCTTACCTTAGGATTTGTAACAATGACTCCAAATGCACTGAAAGTATCATATAAGAGTTTCTCATCCACATCCTGCAAAGAATACTCGGTTAAGTTTAAGTTGAAAACTTGGTATAGGTGTATAACAAAATCAATGAGACAAAGGTATGGATCAATGATGTACAAAAGAAGCAAAGATGCTTGTCTGTCTATCTATGTATGTAAAGAGAAAGTGTTAAACAGATAACAGAGGGGTGTACAAGTTGCATTAAAAATTGAATTTCTTACTGGATCAAGGTTTCCAACAAAAAGGTTCGCTCCAACATCCAAGCTCTTCTTATCTTGAGATGCCTTGAACCGAAAAACAGAAAGTTAACAATCCTTGCATTTGAACCACACAAAGACTAGAAACTTGAGATCGTAACATGTTTCATAAGTTCATAGGCTGTGCAAGAAAGCCAAGAACCTCAGAAAATGATGTACATAAATATTAAATCCACACCTTATTCACTCGTATTGGTTTTCCATAAAGCTTAATCATATTCAAAACTTTGATTGCCTGCAAAATTGAAGAAAAAGATTAATAATTAAAAATAACTAAATGCACAATGTGGAAAGAAAAACTCAACAGATTCAAACACGCAAGTAAAGGAGGCATGAAAACATTAAAAAAAATACACAAAAACACTTACATAGTCAGCATCTTCTTCACTTCGAAATTCAACAAAACCATAACCTTGATGAAGATTAGTTACTCTATCTTTAGGAACATAAACATTAACTGTGACAAAATAAAAGAAATATATAAATGTGAAAGCAGCTGATAAAGTAGAAAGGAGATGATGGATAAGTTAGATGATATACTAAAAAAAAATTGTACATAAGAGTATCTGAATATGTTCCACAAGAGAATATCTATGTCTAAGCTCCCATGTCTCAAAAATCTTAATCCAAATTTGATTGCTAGTAAAAGTTTAAAGAAGAAACAATGCCAAATTGAGAGCATGGTATTAAAACTGGGTAATAAAATCCCTTAAAAGTTCAATAGCCAAAAAAAAGAAGGAAACTAATATATTCAAGAAGAAAATTATATAAAGTTAAGAATTTTGCACCAAGCCTTTTTCCTACACAATAATGTTGTTCTAGTAAGTAGTAATTACTATCAACACATATTTTCACCGAATAAGGATAAATTGATATTTATACAAATATAAATGCAACCAAATGGAGAAAAAAATTAAAAAAAAGAAGAAAATCATTGAAAAATAAAACCTTTTTTTTTATTGTTGTCATTAGCTAGAGGGTCAAGATATCTATTTACAAGAGTTCAATTCAAGGAGAGCATAAAGAATGAACCTTCACATCCCCTATTTGGACGAATTTCTATTCATCAATTTTAATCATAGGGTTCTCTCTTTTTTTACAAGTAATCACTAAACACAGCTACTCTCTTTTGACATAAATAACCACAGCTTCTCTTTCTTTTTATACAAGTAATTTTAACCATAGCTTTAAGAGCCACTAAGATCCATTATTTAAAGAACCAAACGAGCATACTAATGTTATGCAGTTTTTGGTCTATAAGGAATATCCACGACTGTGGGACAAAGTAAAGGTATAAAACCAGCCTCACAGTTGAGCATTGGAAACAAGGAGATCTAGTGGGAGGGTTTTATACCCACTCTTATAATGGGAGAGGAAAAACTAGTTGATGGCCTACAGCTGAGGTGGGACCATCATAATGTAATCCTTATACCAGAATATTCATCGCATTACGACCACTCAATCCTGACAAAACAGGTGTCAGTAAGCATAGAAGGGGTTAGGAAGAGAAGGCAAGGTTGATAGAAAAAATATATTGTATCTATTTAGTCTCTAGAAATATACTAGAAAAGTAGAAATACAAACTAGTAAAAATGAAATACTAGGAAGACGGAAAGAAGAGAGAAATATAACAAATAGTACAACATTAACTACAATAGAATGTCCAGTAGAGTACACAAACAATGAGTGATCCAAGCATGCTAATGATATGGCATATACAGTAATGAAAATCAACATTTCCCATAAAATTAATATCACCGAATAGTGATTATAACTATTAAAAAACTGGAACCTACCAACAGGGCCTGCTTGAACGAACAACTCCCATAATAGCTCTTCAGTTACCTGAAAGAAAACATTGAACAAGCATAAGGTCCACACAAGTTCAACCAATCAGAGATTATAAGTGTAGTTCTTTGGCAGTGAAATTTGTAAATACAACATAAAGCTTAAACGACCAAGTACAGTACTACACCAATTTTATACTGGAATATCAAGCAATTTGTACATATGAAAATTTTAAGAATATACAGCTCAGTTCAAGGTAGTGATTTAACATGTGTGTGTTAAATTACTGCATCATTCAAAGGAAAATAATAAAACCAAACAGACAAAAACACGAAACCCGTAAAAAAAAACCTTTTTTTCAAATAGAACCCTAAAGTTGGGCAACATATTGACCTATGGGAAAAACAGAAGAACCAAATAAATAGAACCACAGCAAACACGTAGTTTATTTCAGTGAATATTAAGTTTAGAATATTAGAGTCCTGTGCCCAGAATCAAAAGGCATATAAATATACAATGTGTACCCTAAATTAGAGATGGTAATATGGTAAATAGTAAAGGTAAGGGGGAAAAGGGAAACCTGAGGATCGAGATTGCCAACATAGGCGGTGGCGTCTTGGTTCCTCTCGGCGGAGTGCTGACCTAGCAGGTTCGCTCCCACTCCCGGAGCTATTCTAGTCGTCATCCTTTCTCTCTACTTGAGAGGAGTACTAAACTGTATTGGATTTTGGCGGCCACTGAAGAAAGACGTCCAATAAATAGAAACTCCGCCTCTCTCTTTTTCTTTATATTGGACATTAATAGCTATCGACTCTTGTTAAATATTGTAATTTTTTTAATTTATATTTCCTACCATTTTTAAATTCGACTTTTGATCGAATAAATTTACTTTGTTTACAAAAATATTTAACTAAATTATTATTGTGTATGAGACATTTTATTAACTTTTAGTAACTGAAGTCTAAAAGTTATGACAATAAAAGATTATTAAAAATTATTAATACAAAAGATTAGCTTTGACCACAAATAGTTGTTTCTATCATTGAATTTTTGTTGAATGATAAGAATTGGCATTGTAATGTGATATTTGTGTGTTATGCTAACATACAAACTTTTAAGACTTCAATACATATTAATATGTCAACTATTAACAAAGAGATTGTGAAGATATTTGAGTTTAAATATTGTTTAACCAAACAAGAACAAAAGGTTTATATGTCACTCATTTTTTATAATTGAGTCATAAATACTCCATTTCCTATTATTGAATTTTTCAAGTCAATTTAAAATATTTTTAAACTCAAAATTGACATTAATTCCTTTACTTTTAATTAATATAGTAATGAATATCGTAAACAATCTTAAAAATACTACTCCATTGTTTATTGTTTCACAATTTTTAAAGAATTCCAAAAGTTAATAATTTTAATAATATCACGACAAATGTCAATTTCGGTGTTATAATATTTCAAATATATAAATAATCAGTGGGATACCCCCTTTGCTTACAAATATAGTTTCTCATGAACCAGGTTGCAATTGCTCTTGATATTCAACACAATTCACAATGATACTGCAAAATGTCAAAACTCATCACATAGAAGATGTTGTTTGTTGTCCATTGACATCATCAACAAAGTGAGGCACAGCATGAAAGATATGTAACACATTGATTCTTTTATACAGAAAAAGGTAACAAAGACTAAGCAAGAACCACATATCCAGTCATTTAGCATGACAATACTTTCATCCCAACCAAAAGGCAGAGATTAGAAAAGTGAGAAAATAAAAGATGCAAATGCTAAGTTGAATTACATACATACATACAACTCGAGTTAAAAATTTTAATGTCCCCGGGTTGGTGCTACAAGACAACCAGGCAAAATCACCAAAAATTCCACATGAAAATATATTCATGAGAGGGAGGGGGTAAACTCCCACCAAGTAGCATACTGCTCTCCTGTATGTCACCAGACTTGGCACTAACCGTTAACCAAACCAAGCTCTTCCTCAACTTTCTTCCAAGCATTCAAAATATTACGAGGGAACTTTTCCTTCACAGTGCGGATTAAAGCTTTCGCGTCCTTTCTATTAGACATCTTCACCAACCCTTCCACCAAGTGCTTCAGAGTGCCAAAATCTGGTATCTGATTCACCTCCACACTAGTCTTAAACACCCTATACCCATACTCAAACATCTCATTCCTACACAAATAATAAGTCAAAGTCCTGAAAGTAGTCGCATTGGGAAGACACCCATTATCCTCCAATCCTTCATAAACCTTCATTGCTTCATCCATCATCTTATTCTTACAAAAACAAGTCATCAAATAATTATAACTTATAGTATCTGGTTTAATCCCAGCATCACTCATTTCCTCAATCAGTTTCTTCACACCCACAGGCTCGCCACCTTGAGCCTGCATTATCCGAACATTATAAGCCCCAACATCCGGTAAACACCCTTTACTTAGCATCTCATTCCAAATTCTCTCAGCTTCTTCAACACTCCCTTTCTTGTACAAAGAATGCAAAATTGTAGTATACGTGATACCAGTGATTTCAACTCCTTTGTCCTCCATTTCTTTCAATCTATCAATCCCCAATTCGGGCGAACCCAATTCGCAATACGCTTTAATCAGCATACCGTACGAAACTTTATCAGGCGAAAGCCCGTATTTTTGGGGAATTTCGTCGAACAGTTGAGGGACTTTCTTGAACAATTTTGAGTGATTACACGCTAAGAGAAGTCCATTAAATGATATGGTGGATCTAGGGGTGCCGAGCTCATCCATTTGATTGAATGTTTTGAGGGCGTGACCGAACATGCCTACGAGGCCGTATGATCGAATGAGAGTAGTGAGGAAAGGCTCTTGGTTGATTTTTGGGTCATTTTTGTGGGACTCGATAAGGGTTTCAATTTCATCGAATCTGCGAGCCTTAGCGAGACGCTTGACTGTAAGGTCTTGCGCGTAGCGAGAAGAGACAGGGGAAGTGTAGTGTTTGGAGACGGTGGAGTAGATTCCCACTGCTTTATCTGGGTCGTATTCGGATCTCAGTTTAAATTTGGCTCTGGATATAGAGATAGCTGTTGTGTCGGTGGTTGCAGCGAAATCCGCAGCCGTGGCTGCGGTTGATAAGTGGCGACCATGGCGGAAAGCAAGGGAAGAAGACATTTCTAGGGTTTTAGAGAGTAGATGATATCAGTATTAGGGTTTAAGGCTTTTAACTTGTTCCAAATGTAATTAGATTTCCCGGGAACTTACTATCAAATAAATTAAAAGAAAATGATATTATGTGTACTAATTTTGTGTGGAATGTGTTTTTTTTTACTCTTCTATATATTAAATGGGTTCTATAGTGACATTTTTTTGGGCTATAACGATGGTTTATCCGTCGTGAATCGTCGTCATAGACCAGAATAGCTATAGCGACGGATGAACCGTCGCTATAACCCAAAAAAACCGTCACCATAGGCGACTGTGTACTACAAAGCTGTGTATATATATTTTTTTAATATTAAATTTATCTTCATATATATAACACTCTAGATTAAAACGGAGATACCAAAGTCGTGATTAATAATATCCATCAAACGGTGAAAAAAATTAATTGAAAATAAAATTTTAATCTATTTCTCTTGTTTTTGTTGGTGAAGGGCGGTCACTTTCTCAATTTCTCTACTCAAACCGTCGTAGGTGGGGCAGAAGATTCGATCTACTTGTAGAGGGCAAAGAAGGCATTTGAATACGATAGGGTCGAGTCTGATACATCAACCGTCTACTCAATATGTTGAAAATTCATGTGAAAGTTGAAATAAGGTGTAAGCTAAAACTGCTGCTAAGAAACCAAGCAAGAAAGTAAAATTCAGTCAAAAAACATAATAATTCCATTTTTTGATTTTCCAGTAAGACGAGGAAGCGGAGCTGTCGTAGAAGAGGTATCTTCCCCCGACCGACTAAAAGAATAACTCATTTGAATGTCGAAACTCTTCGCTTCCTTCTTCCTCGAGTCTGCGCCGTCTGAAATGGTCTCGACGATCGTCCTTCCGACGATCTCACAACATGTTCTAGAATGAGCTCTGCAGATGCATTACCGGCTAATTATCAATTGAAAAATCGAAGGCTCAAGGGATTCCAACTCATCACGGGCCAAGATTTCGGCATCGGTTTGGTACCATCATCTCTTCCTGATCTGAAAAAGGATTTAACTGCGCCCCATACGAAATGCTTCTACGGTTAGCCTATAATGTATGACCATAGGTTAGATAGAAAAAGAAAATATATATTTTTACATGTTAAAATTATATTTTTACACGAGTTTCTTTCACATGAAGGTGAGACTCACTCACTACTCATGTGAGATAGATCATGTGGAAATATCAATTTTTATATGGAAATGTTAGTTTCCATAGAAGAAACCTAAGTTATTTTTCTAACTACAGGTTTTGTCCAAAAATAGGCAAATTTAGACAAATTGTTTAGCTATTGAACTAGTTCGTTTAAAGAGCACAAATGGTATGGATGAAGTTGAAATGGTCCAAAGGTGGAGGGACAGCAAAATTAGGTTTACGGGGTGTTTGATAAAAATTGAATGAATCTTAATTTGAATGAGCTGAATTTGAATTAAAAAAATTATTTGATGATTAACATGTCTGAAACATCTGAATGACATAATTTTATTATTTGACCCCTCTGAAAAAATTCAAAGTTGTTGTAAATTTATTTAATATAATAGTTAATATTTTTTAATTTTTTTTACTTTATTCAGCTGCTAATTCAGCCATTTAGCCAAAAAAATCTGACTTAGCCATTCAGCTCAATCATCTGACACATTCAGCCATTTAAACAGTTTTTTTCCCAAAACAAACGCACTTAATGGCTAACCGATTCAGTCATTCAGCCATTCAGATGTATTCAGTTCTAAACAAACAGCTCCTTAGCGCGTTTAAACCTTTAACTTTTGCATCTTAGGTCAAAATTTTCACCTCTTTTTACTTTTACTGTTTCTGTGTTCTATAAACATGTTGAACCGTAAAATTATAAATAAAAAAAATCACAAATTAATAATTCAAATCCCACATGCATAAAATCTCTAAGAACTCTTCAATTTCTCCCAGTCCCGACTCCTCAATGTAAAAACACAAATTTCAAAGAATCAAAGAGAAGGGCAGAGGAGAGAGATCAACTACAATTAGTGAGGAATATGGCTGTAAACGAGCCAAACGGTTCGGGCTCGATTCGTGCTCGACTCGAGCGAGACTCGGATTCGTTAATAATATGATCCAAATCTGAGCATTAAAAATAGTTTGAATAAAAATATGAATAGAATCTGAGCAAGGTTATACTCGACTCGTTTAAGATTCAAACTACTCGAATGCTTGAGTGTGATTCAATATATGCTCGATTGATACAAATTCGATTAGATACTCGATACATTCTCTTATAATATATACAAATTTAAATCAAATTAGAATAATTAATTATTATTATTATTATTATTTAATTTTAATTGTAATTTTATATTTGTAAAGTGTAATAGTAAATATATTTTCTCATTTCTAAGTAAAATAACAAATTCAATTTATAATTATATTTATTATAAAACTAATTATTATGTAGAGACTCAAATTCGAGCTTGAATTTGAAGTTCGCGAGTAGTTTGATTATAATTCGAACCGAGTCGGATCGAATTCGAGTAGTAAATATTCGAGTCGAGTCGAATCTGAGTAAAAATTTTCAAATACAATTCGAATTCGAGTACGAATTTATCATTTCAAGTCGAATTCGAATAGCTCTCTGTTCGCTTCGATTCGACTCGTTTACACTCTTAGTGAGGAATGAAATTTTAACTCATCCGGTTATTATTTTACAAATTAAAACTCAAAATCATTTTTGACATCTGATTTCTAAAACTACAAAAAAAATTCGAGGACCCATTTCATCTTTCCAAATCTCCGTTAAACCTTGAAATTTGACAAAATGAAATTAGGCCCGGAACGAGAGCTCATAATTAAAAGGAAGAAGACAAAAAAGGGGGGAAACGCAATAGTTGCAAGAAAAAGAAACGCAATTAAAGGGAAGAAATTGAGAGGTGAACTGGAGAGTTTAAACGTTTTATGTTCAATGTTCATCAACCAAGAAGCAAAGCATGTTAATATAGATGTACATATATGTTTAATTTCAAATATATTAATTTAATATATACCAAACCAAATATTTAGTGTACTAAAGTTGGAAGGAGTATAATATAATAGTAAAATAAACCAATCCGTATCAAACAGCTCACTAAACAAACACAATATATATCCAGATTCAATAGTCGGCTCATTCATACCTACTGTCCGGATTCAGTACTTGAAACATTTAATTAAACAAACATCCCCTATAAACATGCAATCTGCATTGACAAAAAAAACACAAACTCTAAAATACTATCTATATATATTAAAAAGATCTTGGTGATGGATCAATAACATTTGCCAAAGCTAAAAGCACAACAGTCGACTAGCCGTCATATTCCTGCTGAAGGAATTTGTTCTCCGGGTAAAAGACGGCAATAACTTGATTCCCTCCAAACTTTCTTCCATTCAACCCTGCCCGAGCTTTGGATGCACTTTCTACGTCAACATATTCAAGGAACACCTACGACAAGCACGACAATTTCATTAGCAACAGAACACGTCGTGATTTATAACAAAATCCAGGGAAATAATTACAAAACTAATGCTCTAAATGCTTCTTCAAGAACGTGAACAAATTGTATATTAAGGACTCGGTTGACAGAGACAAATAGCGCAAAGATAATAGGATTACATTAATACTGGTAACCAAACAGTATACAGTTTTGAACTAACCTTGCCAACCCCTGAAGATGGTTCCCCATTGGGATTTGGACGTGGGATAACTACATTCACTAAATCACCTGAAAAAGTTGAGAAACAGGAATAGAAAGTTGAGATCCACAGCAACCAAAATATACACACACAAACAAACAAAAAGTCTCATGCTGATAAAAGTTAGAAGGTTTGATGTCATCTGTCTGTATGTCCTAGGGGGCTGATTCTGTATAGCATAATGTGGGACTACAAAAGGCAGTAAAACAGAAAGATACGACCAAAAAAAATTAATAATTACTGCAAGAGGATTGTAATATCAAATAAAAAAAGGTCAAACAAGAATAGAAGTAGAAAGGAGATGGGCTTTGCTCAAAAGATTTACCAAATTTTCCACATTCTATTTTCATGTCTTCCAGTATGTCTTCGTAGTCCTCGTCATTTCTGAGTTCATCCTCAGTAACCACTTGGGTCAAGCATAAAACCTTGCCGGCTATTGAAGTAGGTTGTAATATGAGCTTCTGCAAAAGAACGTTGTTAAGAATTCAAAATACATAATGACATTCAGCTGCCACAATATGCACTGAAACATGCGACAAGAGCAATTTACAGGTTGTCAATGGATTAAAAAACTGCCTACAAAGGACAAATTTAAAGGCTCAAAGTACATACTCTCGAAAAGAATGTGCGAGTTTTCTCACCTGCAAAGCTATTTGTTGCTGGGCATGCAGCAATATACTCTCTTGCTCAGGCTTATGTTGTGTTACTCCCTGGTTAGCGCGCCTAACTGTAAGCGTTTTATCCCCCATTTTAATTCCATTAAGAGCAGCACAAGCAATATCTGTAACGGCAATATCCTGGTAGACACAAAATGCATAGCCTTTCGAGTTTCCAGTTTCTCTGTCCTTCACCAAGTCAAAACCGCGAAGAGGCCCAAAAGACTCCAAGAGCTCCCTAATCTGTGCCTCAGTGAAATAGTAGGGAAGACCACCCACAAAAATACGATCAGGGCCCTCGAGCCCACCAGCAGAACCTGGTGCTAGCCCAACTGCACTAAGATTTAGGTTAGGGTTTGGCTGGCTTGGTCCAAGAGTAGCAGCCAGTGAAGGATTGTAATCACTAGGTCTCCTAACCTTTACTGGTGCTCCCTGGACATGAAAGTAATGACAATCAGGTCAGGGATGGTCAAATGTAAAAGAAATCATATTGAAACAAAAGAATGACCTTAGCCCTCAAATAAATATATTGCAGGAAAAACTTAAGTTCCAATTTTAATGTAACTTCAAAAAATACTGGTAGCCTCCGCCTTAATTGAGAGAAATATATGACTCAAGTACCTCAAATATAATGCCATCTAACGCCATCGCATTACTGGCCTCCTCAACAGATCTCATCTCCACAAAAGCAAACTTCTTTTCATGGTTTATATAAACATTGACAACAGCATCTCCTGGTCATTCGAAAGAGGGTTTTCAGAAACAGAAATTTACAGGTAAAGTAAGCTACATAAGGAAAAAATTAAATATAACATCACTGACCTGGACCAGCAGTGTTCCCAGAAATTGCAGACATAACATGACTGAAGAAGGTTGCAACGGACTGCAACAAGGCAAAATACAATTTAAGTAAATCCATGTCATTTGAAACAACGGACTGCTAAACTATCATAAAAAGAAAAATCCAGTTGAAAACACTGAAAATTGCTCTATTATCTGGAATCTATTCATCAAAGCTACAAGTAGTAAAGTATAATAACAATTTATCATAGGTATCTCAAACCAATTTCCCAAGTACTGTGCCACTTGAAAGGTCAATTCCAAACAAGCAATTACTTGCTTTTTTGACAAGCAACTGAAATCAAGAAAAAGTAACATACAATATGGCTATTTAAACACGATCATTAGTTGCTCTTTAAAAAAAAAATTAGCATTAGTTAAAATCACCTCTTTGCACTCTAGAGAGTAAAACATGCCAAAAACAACAAGATAGGAGAAACACGACATTAAGATAGCCCTCGAATGAGTCAACAAACCTGCTCATTTGCAGTAGGAGGGAGCCCACCAACGTAAACCCGCCGAGCATGCCTGGTAGCCTGTAAAGTCACATTCCAGGTAATATTAATGAAGCAAAACACAAATGAGTAGAAATAATATAACAGATGGAAAAAACGAATAACAACCTGCTGCGTCATTGCCTGAACTGGCATAACTGGAAGAGCCCCAAACTGAACACAACAAAATGAAAGTACGGGGATAAAAATCAAAACCATTTGTGCAAGATAATCATGTCTAGATAGTGAAGAAAGTACCTGCCCAGATGCTAATGGGAACATGCTCGGAAACATTCCAGGAATGTATGAGGTGGTTCCAGGTATCTGACCTGTAAAGGCTTACATATTTAGACCACTCATAAAGCGAGAAACTTTTCATACTCTACAAGCTAATGACGACAACACAGTGAACTATACTTCCAATCTTGTTCAATAATTTAAGTAAATTTTAGACTCCTAAAATGAAATTTATCGACTGGAAAAAATACATCATATTCAAGTACTAAAGGAAATATTCATAAACTACCAAAACGAACAACTCTCGGTTGAAGATGAACAAAACCCATCAAACCGGTGCACTGATTCTCCCTTGTACAAAAAGGCTACAGAAGTCGGCTCACACCAATTGCACAAGTGGGGCTAGTAGCCCAACATTGCCTTCTTAAACATAAAACAAGACAGAGAAACAAACAAACACGAAACACAAGACAAAAAGAAAAACTCTCTCAGTTTCAGAATTATTTCACCAAGCAAACAATTACAAAAAAAATACAGACAATCTAATGATGATGACACTATCGCTACAGGTGCAAATAAAAGAACCAAGTACGCTTACCAAAATAACACCATGCATTGGATGGACTTTCCACACTATATCAAAAGAGAAAATAGCAGTTATCAAATATTCAGTTGTAATTACATATGACAAGACATGTACCTGCAGCAGCGATAGTAGCATCAACAGCAGCACTAACTAATATTGTAGAAGCAGGGGGGGCCATATCAAACCCACTAATTCTTTTGCTGCAGAAATACACCAGTAATATAAACAGCAAGTCTAAATTAAATCATGTCGAAAATTTCAACAAACAAAGAAAAACTAACGTAATTATAGTAAGAGTCAATTACAACAAGAATAGAGAACTTTATTTGATCTAGTAACGAGTGAGAGAACAATATATGTTTGAAGGAAACTCGTGTAATTATGATGAAAGTTGATTACAACATGAATAGAGATTTTTATTTGATCTTATCAACAAGTGATAGCACAATACTTTTTGAAGGGTCATTCAACAGTAAACTTTCCTTCACAAGTGCACATGCTATCAGCTATAGCATATTTATTAAGCTTTTATAATGAAGATAGAAGCATATTGCTTGTTCACTATGAATGGCATAGCATCACCTTTTCCAGACATTTAACTCATGTAATCACAATACAGGGATTAGCAATTTATATAATTATATGGAAAACTAGACTGGTCTCGGAAAAGTCCGGTATTTGTCACTGTCTTGAAACTCCTTTACCACCAGAACCCATATACATATAACACCCAACGGGCTGTTGCAAGTTCACTCGCATAATTCATAATAACAAGCATAATAAAGAGTTTATAGCAACCCACGTGTTCAGAGCTTCAAACTGTTGTCAGAATTGCAGTAATAGTATCAGAGTAACTTGAAATTTTAGCATCAGTGACTAGGGAATATAGTAGGCAGAAAACTTACAGTATAATGACAAGAGTATGAAAAGGTAAACTTCATAACAACTTACTTAACATTTATCATGCAGTCAGTACTATCTATTAAATAATACAGTAAATAGTTCCTCCAATATACACATGAAATCACAACTTAGGTATTAACGGCAGATCTATTTCCAAATAAAAGGTAAACCAACCTTTTTGAGCGTGAACGAGAACGAGATCTTGACTTTGATCTATGTTCAGATCTGCCCATAGGGTGAGACTCAGACCTATGTCTATGCCGCTCGTCTCTGTCTCTTCTCCTACAACCATATCCAACTTTAAAAAGAGATAACAAAATTGGATAATATAATCAAGGACAAAAGAATCTAAAAAAAAACGTTACTTTTCTATTACCTATCATATTCTTGGTTCCTGGGATAGTCATCATCACCTTTATCTCTACCCCATTCCCGTCTCTCACCCCGCTCCCTCTCCCTATAACGTTCTCGATCCCCATGGTGACGACCCCTTACCCTCTCTCTATCTCTATCCTTGTCCCTGCTTCTTTCATGTTCCCTATCCCTGTCTCTGCCCCTGCCCTTGTCTCTGTCCTTCTCCTTGTCCCTCCCTTTCTCCCTCTCCTTTTCCCTGCTTCTAGAAGACTCCCTTTCATTGTCCCGAGAACCAAGCTGCAAACGAAACATCAAGTTCAAACTTACAGAGCACAAAATCAACAACAAACTATTAACTATTGAAACAAAATAAAATAAAAAATAAAACTAACTCAATAAATAACAAAATAAAATTCAAAACTCTGATATACACATTAAAACTAACTCAAATTCTCTAAAAGTACCAAAAATAGGTGTAAGTCTCTACAAAATAATTATCAAAAGATAACAAAAATGGTTTCCCATGCAAAATGTATCTGCGGCAGAAAAATACATATACACAATCCTAGATTAACCAACCACCTAGGTATGTTACATGTGAAAACAGTTTCTCAAATTCCATGCAACAAAAATTCCAAATCCATCAATAACGGATAGTATCTAATTTTATTTTTATTTTTTGGGGGTTAAGCTCAAATCCTAACCTTTGATTACTCATCGTACACATCATATAGTTACTTTAAACTTTTTCAATGACATTTTTATTGGTTTTATTAATTAAACCATGCAGATGAACCTCTTCATAAGTTTTATTTTATTAGACAATTGTAAATGAAGTTTTAATACAACAGCAACAGCCAACAGTCTCCATTTGTTAGTGTCATGATGTCTTCGTGTATTTGTGTTTCTGTGAACTGTTTTCATACAACAACTTTATTTTTAATTAATTACTTTATTACTGTTTCAGGTACCAATTTTTTAGTGAATATAAATGCATTATTCTAACTTATCAATCTTTCCTTCCTGGCTTTGATTTTGTACATGTTTCTGTTATGAGCTCAAATGTAGTATGGGAAACTAGTGCGGAGTTGATATAGCCTACTCTCTCTTGGATAGAGAGCTTTTCTGTATGGCTCTCCCATGGCCATATCCATTACAGTTTCAATTATATGTTCTTTTTTAGAAACATTAAAATTTGTCTGGATGTTAGTATTCATAAAACCCTAACTTCACCACCCCGCTTCCAAAAGATACAGATTAAACAGATAGTGTATTTCAAACAAATTTTAAACATATTAAAAATATATATAATAAATAAATAAACTTTCACAAGCATATAAACAAATTTGTTAAGGAAATACCTGAGATTTTGAATCACTATAATCATCTATACCACCATTGCTGTTTCCTCTAGGCTGAGGATAAGAGCCATAATTATCGAGATCTTCCCCTTTTCCTTCATACCTTCCTTCGTAATCCGTCATCGTTAGATGTCGCTCTCTCGCGCTCTCTTCGACTATTTTTCTTATCGTTGCCTGGTTTAGAAATCTAGGGCTTGCGAAAAGGCTTTATGATTTCAATTTCTACCCTTTTATAATTGCAGTTAAATATTCTAGCATTTTCAGAAGGGAACATATATGTTTGCTATTTTCACATGCGCTCTTTTCAAGGTGGGACTCACTCCACTTTGACCTGAAAATCGATGATGTGAAAATATCAAATATATATTAAAATAATAATTTTTTAAGAAAAAATATTAAAGATAAATGCATTAGTTTTCAAAAAATGAAAAAGAATTTTGTCAACAAAAGAAAAAGAAAAACATGCATATAAATAAATTTACTTATTTAATGTTGCATACCCGAATGGTAATTAATATTATCTCCGTTTTAAAATTAGAGATATATTTTTATTTTTTAAAGTTAATTCACGAAATATTAATAATTATAATTTTTACTACAAAGTTATATTTTGACTTTTTAAAGTCAATTCGCAAAATATTAAAATTTTAAAATTGATATAATTTCGTTTAAATTTTGGAAACAACGAAGATGATAATTAGTAGTATTTTATAGTTAATTTACAATTGTTATATTTGTTTGTACACCTGGCAAACGGCCGGGCCGGGCCAAAACAGCCCGGCTTTTTATTGGCTGAAAAGTTAAGGCCCGTGGCCCAACCCGGGTCGGGCTGGCCTGCGGGCTTTTGCCTTATTTTATTTTTATTTTTTTTTGTAAAATTTATTTTTCACAATCTTTTTATGTCATAATTTTGCAAAACTCAAATTCCCTTAGCTTCATGAGTTAAGGATGTTTATTAATGCTACAACAAAACAAATCGAACTCTTTTTTTGGAATAAAATAAAGAGACAAATGGACTCTTTTTTTAGGAGCGGAGGGAGTAGGATTTAACATTTGTATGATTAACGTTTGGACGACTATTATACCTTACCAATAATAACATAATTGTTCAGTAGCACTGTTATCACTTATTCATATATTAGTTTCATTATAATATTAGGTTGGGACCAAATGTATGTTTACATGAATATTTGTTTCTTAATTAATGAAAACATACATTTTTTTGCGTTTATAAAATGTAAGTTGATTAAAAATATATGCTTACAAAATAATAGTGATATAAGAGGTTGAGATTAATTTGATCTAAAAAAATTTAGTCTCAAACAAGTAGTTGTTATAACTCAGTTGGTTTAACTCTTATTTAATAAGTTGGAGGTCTTATGTTCAACCCTCACAAGCATTATTGTTTTTTAAAAAAAACAAAAAAAAAACATGAACGGGCCACGGGCCGGGCCAAAAACGGGCCGGACCAAAATGGCCCAGCTTTTTTTTGGGCGGGTCGGGCTTGTTTTTGTCAGGTCTATTTGTTTGTATTAAAATTAAATAATTTCATATCAAGTTTGAATTTTAGAATTTCACGAATTAACTTTAAAAAATTAAAATGTATCTCTAATTTTGGAACGGAATGAGTAATAATCATGAATTTTTTAAATTTTATTTTTTAAGGAATACAATATAACTCATAATCAAGTAAATTATCAAGAGTCAATCAAGTCTCACTAGAAGAATAAAAAATAAACTCACTAAGTCTCACCACAAGAGTAAGAAATAAATTCACAAACTAAACAAAATAAATAAGTACAATATAATTCATAATCAAGTACATCATCAAGAGTCGATCAAGTCTCACTAGAAGAGTAAGAACTAAATTTATAAAACCTCACTAGAATAGTAAGAAAAATAAATCACAAACCAAACAAAATAAACTCACATAAGTGAAAATTGAACATTGGACCACATGATATTTGACCCATTGGTATGACTCGCCTCATGATATTCATGAGATAAAGAGTTCAATCATTGATGACAACAAGAGTGTGTGTGTTAATGTAACAAAAAAGAAAAGAAAAGTTGAACATAAGACATCTAAAGTTTAATCATTAACTAATACTTCATCGACAAAAATCATGGACTTGAATCCCCCTTCATAACACCTTCCCTCCAATTCCACCCCAATGCATCGTATTTTTATAAGTGTGGATAGTATAATTGAAATTAATACCATTCAACTAATTTATTATATTGAATATCATAATTGTTTACAAAATGAAAGTAATCTGATAATTTTTTACAATTTGAATATTTGATGAATATGTGAATTTTTTATCAAAATTTAAATAGATACAAATTCTTTTAAAATTTTAAGGTAAAAATATTTGTTTATGATTTTAATGTTTAGTTGTGTTGATCTTAATATCATCAACTATCCATTAATATTTTTTGATTATTACTAACAAAATTATTAAAATTAAATAATTGATGTATTTAATAAAATTAAAAGGAAGGTGTAGTGGCGAGCAGCTAAATTCAATAATCATGCACCGAAATTCATTTTATATGATGTATTATTTTGACCCAGACTAATATTATCGATTTGAAATATACAACAGTCATTCTAGGGGGTCGGGAACTTCCATTTTTTATTTTTTTTTGCTTTGACTCTCAAAAAATGTATAGTATTTATTTCAACTGAAATTTTTATAAAATTCAGTGATTTAAGTGTAATTTGAATACATATAAAAAGCAGTGTTGCACAGACTGTACAACACTATTTTTTATATGTATCCAAATTATACCTAGGATTATTGATATTACATACCCAAATTGAAACACTACATGTATATGAGAGCAGATCCTCTGTCCCCAAATCCCCTGTCCGCTTGTGTCCCACCACTTAAATGTTGACACTTGTATTTTTTTTAATTTTAAAATTAATTGGTGTTAAGTAAGAGGATATGTATCAACATTTAAGTGATGGGACACAAGGGGACAGGGAATTTAAGGACAGGTTGATTTGCTCTCCATGTATATAACCCAAACAAAACATAATCATTTTAACGGTTTGATTTGAGTTAGGTTATTCGGTTTGAACTTTTATGAAAAGTTACTTTTTACTTTGTGTATTTTATGTAATATTTACAAATCAATAATTATTATAAGATCACAATTGTTATAATTTGTAAATTTTGAAATATTTGTTATTAATAATTGCTTAAAAAGTATTTAAAGTATATTATATTTATTTATTTTTTATGTACTCAATTGGGTTCTATAAATTCAATTTAATCTAATGTTTAATTTAAATCAAACCAATTAACTTACATAACCCGACAATAAAGTAAATTGATTTAGTCTAATGTGTGACGACCCAAAATAGAGTTCACACAACTCAATTTGGGTCGTCAAAATATATACCACAACTATACATAAATACTCTTATTATAGTGGCGTATATAATACGACAATATCCACATCCAAATTATTACAATATTGTATAAGATACAACAACACATATTACAAGTTGTTAGCATGATTATTGTCACACTATTTTACAACATGGTGAATACTAATATAGTAACTATCTCGGACCATCACTCCACACCCCGGTTAGTCCTAACTACACTCTCATTTCCTAAGAAAAACAATGAAAAAAAAGTAAGCTCAAATAGTACAGTAAAGAATATCATGACTAAAATAATGAAGAATATGTTGTCTTTAGCCTTCAACAGTGAAAAATCTGATAGAATATAATAGACAACAAATTTTAGATCAACAACTGCAGCGGAAATAATAATCAATTAAGAGAGTAAAATAGATCATAATATTCACAATATTCTCCAATTTAAAAGTTCATCATCAATATTTTTTTTCTATAACACCAATCAATAGTTCATGATCACAATCATGCAAATCAACAGTTCATTTTTGCACTACGGGCCAAAAATATTCAATTGTAACACCAATGATTATGATAATGCCAATCAACAGTCTATATTTGCACTACGGACCAAAAAAAACTTTTCACCTCGTGTCATTGCCCTACATACCAAAAAATTCACCAATCATATTATCTTTGCACCAAGGCCAAATATATTCACAATAATTTGATTTTAATAACAATTATATTAAGGATGAACATAAGTTGTAAGAATAATAAGATAAAAGAATAAATATTCGGGATTTGACATTTAATTTGTCAAGAGTACAATAATGTCCAGAGTGCCAACATGATGACCAAAATATGTAGTCAAATTCAAGAATGATATTCAAGATTCATATTTCAAAGATAATGATTAAAATTTAATAATAAGGTTCAAGTAAATAAAATTTTTAAGTGAAATGATATTAGATAAAGCGTAAACCTCAAATAAATTTCTAACCATATCAGAAATTATAGAAACAACACTTACCATAGTAAGTTAGATTTAGGAGTATAAAATAAAATTACATCCCTTACCTCAATTAACAAGTGATGTGATGCTGCTTTCTATGAAGTTTATCAACCTAAATATATTTATAATTTAATTAGTAACTATCACATATGGTGTACACTAACTTGTATATTATGAAATTATCAAAAATGACTATATAGTATAAATTTGTGTAGTGTACAGAATAAACTTCAAAATAAAATATTACAAATATTTTTTTTCAAAATAACTCTTCTAAAGGAATAATTATAAATATCGTGTGATGTGTGTGGGTGCTTGACCAACTTTTATAGAAAGACTTATTTGAACAATACTTGTACTCTTACTGATCTTCACAAATACTCAAGATAGTATAACACACTTAGAGAGAACTTACGCTAAGAAATTTTTAAAGAGTGGAATGAAGTATAAACAAAGAAGTTAAGAAGTTCCTTATGTTAACCCCTCCTATTTATAGTCAAAAACCTACCACACTTTATAAATATCTTATTCATCCATTATTCCAGTTTATTCCATTCTCATTATTTATTCAAAAAGATTATTCCATTCTCATTATTTATTCAAAAAGATTAATCCATTATCAAAAAGATTAATTTATTATCAAAAAGATTATTTCATTATTATTATTTATTCAAAAATATTAATCCACTATCAAAAAGATTATTCCATTATCTTATTTATTCAAAAAGATTATATCATTATCATTATTTTTAATTATATTATCAGTATTCTATATTATTAACTTAATGTATTAATATCGCGGATATTACTATTCTTCAAATAATGAGTCGACATAACTACATAATACCCGTGACTTCTTTTTATGCAATTTTTCGTTACTACTTTTGTTACGATGTCAATTATTGGTTCAATAATATAAGATGTGACAATTATATATTGTCCCTAAAGTCATGTGCTTGTTACAGTGGACTGGTGCTCACTAATTTATTATGAGTATAGTTATTATAGACTTAGAATATTGACAATAAAATCCTTCCCCAAAAAGAGGGGGCCTTCCGTATAAACAACGCGCAATTAAATAAATAAAATACTATGCAGTTCTGTAACAATTATTGAATCTATAATATGAAGTACTGTGTAATACCGTGTGATACTGTGAAATGTCCTGTGCCACTGTAGAATACCGCGTACCACTGTACTTTTATCACTAGTTATTTAAACAGTTAAAAATGATAGTACTCATTGACAACTTTTTATTAAAAAATGTTATTTATATCATTTTTTGCATCCGACAATATTTCGTTGTGGGGCTACCAATAATTGGTTATTTCAACACCGTCGTACTTTTACTTAATATTTCCGACAAAACGAATATTCCCCGACAGAACGAATATTATCCGACAGAATGAATATTCCTCAACATGCTTTTATAATTTACACATATGGCCCTTAACTTTAACATTTTTATTAATTTAAATATTTATTGATTAGAATAATAATTATAAAAAAAATTAAATACTTTTATTTTATAAAAATCGGGGTCTTACATAATGTTTGTTTAATTTTTTTGAATCTATATTTTATGAAACTTTACTCATTTTATGAAAAAAATAAATTTTTTAATATTTGTTTATTGAAAATAATGTTAAAATATTAAATATTTTAAAAATAATGTTAAAATAATAATTATTTTTAAAATAATTTTAAACTTTTTAGTTGTTTAAAAAAAACAATAAATGAAACTGGCTCGAATCAAACTAGATTAGATTGGATTAAAATTTGGTCAAAATGAGTCGAGTTGGAGTTACATCGGATAAAAAGAAAGAAAACGTCAAAAAAATATTATTTTAAGAATTTAATTAGCCATAAATGAATTTTAAAAATAAAAAGTAAATGGTAACTTGTGGGCAGAGAAGCTGATATTGGGATTCAAAGTCCAAACATAATTTCTCTTACCTTTATTCTCACATTATTATATTCGGCTTACAAAAACTTTCCTCTCCTCAACTCCGGCATTCGGGTCGGTACGCTGTGGTAGGTTAGCGTTGCCACTCACAGACATGTGCATAGCAACAGGAGCTGACTAGATTTCGGTGTCTGAAAAATCATTTACTCTTTCACCTACCTCTGGTTCGTAAGAGTTGTTCTTTCACTCTATTTCAACCGTACTAAATCGTACGTACAGTAGTCTCCGAACTCCGAAGATCATTTTCCGGCTCTGGGTTAAAAGTAACTTGTTTTGAGTGATGAGTTTTGTCAATTAGCTTGTTTCTTTATCTGGGTTTTGGTCAGAACTTGGTGATAGATAGCTGTTAGGTGGGGACGGAAAGAGAACAAGATTGACTGGTTGATAGAGAGAAAACCTAGTAAAACTATTATCCCAATATTCTTCAACTTGAATACCCTAAACTTTCCCTTATAAAACCTCAAAAACCTCCTCACCACGATACCGGTGGATTTAGATAACTCCACCACCATGAATGAGTCCACCGCTTCCGGCGAAGCTAGCGTTTCATCATCCGGTAATCAAATTGCACCTCCAAAACCAGAGAAAAAGAAGCGAAATCTACCCGGAATGCCAGGTAATGTTTTTCACGCAACTCAGTAACTAAATAATTTATATACAAATGTCCAATTAAATGCTAAATTTTGGCTTATCATAGCAGCACGATTTCATAGAGATTCATGAATCTCGAAGTTAAGAAGGCGCATGGACAAAAGTAGTACTAGGATTACTGTGTTGAACCCTTTAAAATACTAATGAAAATAGCAACTAGGGTAATGAAATTTAAGTTATTTTGTTCTTATCGTTTCTAAGCAGATCCAGATTCAGAGGTTATTGCTCTGTCCCCAAAGACCCTGATGGCTACAAATCGATTTGTTTGTGGAATTTGCAATAAAGGGTTTCAGCGTGACCAAAATTTGCAGCTCCATAGAAGGGGACACAACCTTCCATGGAAGCTAAGGCAGAGGTCAGGCAAAGAGATTCACAAGCGTGTCTATGTCTGTCCAGAGGAGTCGTGTGTTCATCACGACCCTTCGCGAGCATTGGGTGATCTCACAGGGATAAAGAAGCATTTCTGCCGGAAACACGGTGAGAAGAAGTGGAAATGCAACAAGTGCTCAAAGAAATACGCTGTTCAATCTGACTGGAAATCTCACTCGAAGATTTGTGGAACTAGAGAGTATAAATGTGGTTGTGGGACTTTGTTTTCTAGGTAAACTCATGATCTTTCTCGGTCCTTGTTTTTGTGTTTTATTCTTTGGTCATCTCTATTTAAAGTTTCTGAAGTAGAATTTATTTTTCATTTTGTGAAGAAGGGATAATTTTATCACACACAGAGCATTCTGTGACGCATTAGCAGTGGAAAGTGCTGAAAAACAGCCACTAGTTGCACCTCCCAGTGTAGAAGAAGATCCGGACCCACAAACTGTGGCTTCTTCACCACCAGCAGCCCCATCTTCACTACCTGCATCAACTGCTGTTATATCTTCTGTTTTGCCTAATAAAACTCTAGGTGATTTGATCCGGAATTCGAATTTATTGGAATATTGAAAAGGGGTTGTCGAGTACAAATTAACAATGTCAGTTAAGAACCAACAAATTTATTTTTATTCTTTTTGTTTGATGTTAGACTTTTTTGTCTGCTAGTGATCTTTGTTTTCATCTGTGTATATTTTAGACTGACTTGTTTGTAATTTGGAGAAACTACAAAAGTAAAATACAGAGCTATTTAAGATTGGTTTTTAACGATTTAATTTAACCAATCTTGATAGATAACCAAATCAAAGTCGAGTGCTAAAAAAAAGACTAATATGGATTCTCTTTTCCCTTCACACTGAAATCCTTTATCAAGAAAAGTTCAAATTTCTTTCCTGCAGGTAACTAACCCTTTTCTCTTTCTCTTCTTTGCTTCTGATTGTTTCAGAGGTGCAAGAAAATCCCATTCCCAGTTCCGTACAGATTTTAGATGATACACATACACCATCCCAGGTGGTTGGTTTGACTGGAAGCGGTAGCAGTAGTAGCAGCTCAAGCAGCAGTGCAAGTACAAGCAGTACTGTGTTTGCGAGCTTGTTTGCTTCATCTACAGCTTCTGAAAATCTGCAGTCTCAAACAACTGGATTTACTGACTTAATTCGAGCCGTGACTCAACCTAATCATGTACCTGATCTGGCACCATCTTCTTCAACAGAACCTACTGACTTAATTCGAGCCGCTACTCAACCTAATCATGTACCTGATCAAGCACCATCTTCTTCAACAGAACCAATTTATCTTTGCCTTGCAACCAATCATGGGTCGTCAATTTTTGGAACAGCAGGGCAAGAGCGTCGGCAATATTCCCCACCACCCCAGCCGGCAATGTCTGCGACTGCGTTACTACAGAAAGCTGCTCAGATGGGTTCAGCCACAACAAATGCATCCTTACTTAGGGGGTTTGGAATTGTCTCTTCAACATCTTCCATTGGGCAGCAACAGTGGAATGGACAACAAGTTGAGCCAGAGAGTGCATCGCTGGCTGCAGGACTTGGACTTGGGGTGCCTTATGATGGGGGTCCTGGTTTGAAGGAATTGATGATGGAAACTGCATCTATGTTTGGTCCCAAACATACTACACTTGATCTTCTGGGGTTGGGGATGGCCGCTGGTGGCGGACCAACTAGTGGGTTATCGGCCTTAATGACATCTATTGGTGGTGGCCTTGATGTTGCAGCAACTTCATTTGGCGGTGCAGAATTTTCTGGAGAAGAAATGTAGAGGAGCTCGTGAGGGGAGTGGTTCAAAGTGGGAAAAGATTAATTTTCCATATGGACAAAAGGGGAACGTGTACATGATACAGGAGCATGATGAAGAAGCAGCGACAACGTTTGGTAAAACACAATACTAATGCTTTTACGAAAGCAAGCATTAGAACAGTTCACAGTTCAGATGCACCGAGGCAGTTGAATTTTTTAAATTTGTTCTCTGCCTTTCTATGTGATATTATATATTAAGGTCCATAGGCTTTTCCTTTACTGTGTTATGTAATGTCCCACTTAATTTAGTTATAGAAAGTTGGTTGTGAGATTAGTTAATGATAAAAACATAAACGGCACCAACACTGTGTATGTTAAGTGGGTGATCAATCTGTATATGCTAGTTCTCATATTTAAGAAGCTTATAGCTTGTGTGATTACCAGCATGGTGGTGAATGTGTATGAAAATCATCCAACTTTTAATTACAAGGGGTAAATTTGCGGCAGGTAGGATTTATGAATGTTCTGAGCCTGATTCACTGTGGGTAACAACTGCATAATGGGATCTAGTTTGGTACATCCTCAAACCTGGTAGAACAATTTAATGTCATATGGGATCTTCTAGCATGCGAGTTCATTTGACCAAACATTTAGATTGCTATGGGTTTTGAACATGCAACGCAAAAAATGTTAAATTACAAACTCTCATAGATCAATTTCAAACTTAATGTCTTTTACTAAATGTCATACGGGATTAACATGGATCAGCACAAAACAGTCTCTTATTGACCAACATAGACACATAAAACTACACTTGCTTCTTGCTTTCACATGAGAAGACATATCAACCCATCAACCTCTTCCTCAAAACTACTCTCCCTTCTCTGGGCCGCCAGGCCAAACTTGTGCCTCTTGTTGTCCAGCTTCTGTCTCTTCTTGTCCATGTGACCCTGCTCCCCCTTCCTGTTGCTGTTTCTCCCTCTCTTTTTGTTTTTACTGTTGTCCTCCCTCCCTTTCCTCCTCTTCTTGTTGCCCGGCCGCTTCTTTTCTTCCCTTCTCCTCTTGTTGTGCCTCTTCCTTTTCCTTCTTCCTAGCTGCTGCTTCTTGTCTTCTCTCCTCCTCCTCTCGTGCCTCATCCTCTTTCCGTCTTGCTTCTTCCTGCTTAGCTTCTGTCTCTTCTTGTCCTTGTGTCCCTCCTCCTCCCCCTTCCTGTTGTTGTTTCTCCCTCTCTTTTCTTTCTGTCGTCTATCTGGTCCACCTCCCTCTTCCTGCTGTTGTTTTTCCATCTCTTCTTCTTGCTGCCTAGCCGCTTCTTCTTCTCTGGTTGCTGCTTTTCTTCTCCTCTCATCCTCTCCTCTCTTCTTTGCTTCCTCTTCCTCGCTCTTTTTGGCCTTTTCCGCTTCCCTCCGTGCTTCTTCTGTTTTTCTCGCTTCCTCTTCCTCCTTTCTGGCCTTTTCTTCCTCTTTTTTCTTGGCCTTTTCCTCCTTTTTCTTTTCTTCCTCCCTCTTCCTAGCTTCCTCTTTTTCTTCTCAATTTCTTCCTCCAGTAATCTTTCTTCCTCCTCCGCACAAGATACACATTCTAGAATGATTGATTCATGCTGCGGGGCTAAAAGCTGGCCAATTGTTGAGTTGCTTACATTGAAGGATTCTGCCAAGACTTGTTTGTCCAGAGTTTGTAGAACCGAACTCTTTCCGGCCAGGAATTGAGGATGAGTGTTCCTGTTTGTTGTTGTGAATCCAACAAAACCAAACGAGCCATTGTTAAAGGACATTTGAGCCATGGGATGAAACCTTGGCACAACAAATACGTCGCCTTCTTCGACCCTAATCCTCTTGTTTTTACATTCTGTTTCACTTGCAGTGGTGCTAGGACAAACCACATGAACCATTCCTCGTCCTTCTAATACAATTGCTATCTCAGTAGCCATTGGATTCCAATGCGGCCCCATCATTGCTCCCTTAAAAGAGGCAACAAAAGCAAAAAATATTAGAGAACTCCCCAAGGATACAAACAAACCAAATTTCTATTTATCAATACTATCAACCGACCTTAGTCAGATTCACCATAAAAATGCCGATGCTGGTTCCCCTAAGCGAACGCAATTGTTTACTGGTTACTGTTGAGCTCCATCCATTGCAGTTGTGAACATCTCGATCTCCAGTCAGGAAATTGTAGCCACTTGATTTCCGCTTCTTTTTGTTGTCATCAAACATGTTATACTTCTTTCTGCCAAAAAGGGCTTCCACGAATTGGGCTTCAACCTCCCATAGTGTTCTACTTCTACTAGACTTTGGCTCCCCATGCACTATTGCAAGTGGCGTCTTTGAACTTGTTATTTCTTCTACAACTTCCTCAGGCACCTTGAAATGTTAATAATAACAATAATGGTAATAAATAAATAAAAATTAGAAATGATAGAGTATATATTTAGTATGTAAATATTCAGTGGTATTTGATTAATCAGGTTCTTAATTATAGCCTAGAATCAAGCATTGTAATCATGTATATATACTTAGTTTGTGAAATGAGAAGCACGGAAGATATTTCCTTCATGGTATCAGAGCCCAATAAACCCTAGTCGTTCCCTAGGTGTTCCTCTATTCCCCATCTCCTTCTTCTGCCTCATCTCATTTTTTTGTTTTTCTCCTCTCCTCTCATTCTCCATGGCCGATAATTCACGCTTCCATCCGGCCCTAGCTGTAAGCAACGTCAAGAACTTTATCCCAATTATTCTTGAGATGGAGAAAGGCCAATACTCGTCATGGGCGGAGCTCTTTAAGATCCATTGCCGTGCGTATCAGGTGATGGACCATATCATCCCCACGCCGCCCATGTCGTCTGACAAGGGTAAGGAGACGGCGACAGTTCGAGACAATGAATTGTGGTCTTGTTTGGATGCAATAGTCCTTCAATGGATTTATGGAACGATTTCGAACGATCTCCCACACACTATCTTGGAGCCTGACTCTTCGGCACAACAAGCATGGGAACGCTTGCAAAGCATTTTTCATGACAACAAACACTCACGGGCAGTTTACTTGGAAAATCAATTCACCCAAGTTCATATGGATGATTTTCCTAATGTCTCGGCATATTGCCAAGAACTCAAGATGCTTGCGGATCAACTGTCAAATGTTGGGGCTCCGGTTAATAATCACAGGTTGGTTCTCCAATTGATTGCGGGGGTAAATGAGAACTATGATAGTGTGGCTACGTTCATACAATAAAGTGACCCATTACCTCCGTTTTACGAAGCTCGATCGAAACTAATTCTCGAAGAGACGCGCAAAGCCAAACAAGTGGTTATGGCGTCAGGTGGCTCCGGCACCGCTCTCGTAACAACCAACACCGGCAACGAAGAGACACACGGTTCTGGACGGGGGACAAGCCATGGTAATGGTAAAAATCGAAACAATACCGGTGGACGTGGGAAGAACAATAATAGCCAGAACAATAGTACTAATAATAGTGGGAAGAATAATAACGGACGCGGTCGAGGAAAGGGTGGTCAAAACCAGTCCTTCGGAGGCGGCAACCACCAACAGGCCACCCATCCCCGTCCATGGCAGCATCCGCCACCATGGTGGCAGTATAACGCCGGTTGGGCTCCATCGGGTTGGGCAATGCCTCCATGCCCGTACCCATCATCTTCCGGGACACGCCCCCCATCTGTACGTCAACCGGGAATTTTAGGACAACGTCCGCAGCAGGCTTACAGCGCTCAGGTGTCCAGCTCCCCCTCCTATGCACCCACGGATATTGAAGCAGCAATGCATACTATGTCTCTCAACGTTCCCGATGACAATTGGTACATGGACACTGGTGCTACTTTGCATATGACGGCGTCGCAAGGTACTCTTTCGTCTTATTTTAATTTGAGTCATAATAAAAATATAATTGTTGGAAGTGGTCATGTTATTCCGATTCGTGGTTATGGACAAAAATCACTATCTCCACCTCATCCACCCCTAACACTGTCCAATGTCCTCCATGCCCCCAAACTTAATTAAAAACTTGGTTTGTGTTCGTCGTTTCACAACTGATAATCATGTTTCTGTTGAATTTGATCCTTTTGGATTTTCTGTGAAGGATATGCAGACGGGGATTCCCATAATGAGATGTGATAGCACCGGGGACTTATACCCCTTATCCACTACCACGAGTCCTCCCGCCACCACTCCATCAACTTTTGCTGCTCTTTCTCCTACTTTATGGCATAATCGTTTGGGCCACCCGGGAGCATCAGTTTTTCGCTCTCTTTGCAATAATAAATTGATTGAATGTAAACAATCTTCATGCACTAGTATTTGTGTTTCGTGTATTTTTGGGAAACATGTTAGGTTGCCATTTTATCCATCTACTTCTTGTACTACTATGCCATTTGACATTATTCATAGTGACTTGTGGACATCTCCCGTTTTAAGTTCAGCAGGACACAAGTATTATATTTTTTTTCTTGATGATTATTCTAATTTTCTGTGGTCGTTTCCTATTGGCAAGAAATCGCAAGTCTATACCAGTTTCCTTTCCTTTAGCGCTTATATTAAAACTCAATTTGAGAAGGAAATTAAATGTTTTCAAAGTGATAACGGGAGGGAATTTGATAATGAACAATTCCAATCTTTTTGTCGCAACCATGGTATGAGTTTTCGGTTCTCGTGTCCCCACACCTCCTCTCAAAACGGGAAAACCGAACGTAAAATTCGAACCATAAACAACTTGATTTAAACCCTTCTTGCTCACTCATCTATGCCACCGTCATTCTGGCATCATACTTTACATATGACAACTTATTTATTAAACATTCTCCCAAATAAAAATCTTAAACACTTTTCTCCTACTCAAATTCTCTACTTTCGGGATCACTCCTATGCACATTTAAGAGTATTTGGTTGCTTGTGCTTTCCTATTCTTCCCCCCACCAATATTAATAAACTCCAAGCTCGTTCTAACCCGTGTGTTTTTCTGGGCTACCCACAAAACCATAGAGGATATAAGTGTTATGACCTCTCGAGTCGCAAAATAATTATCTCTCGACATGTTGTGTTTGATGAGACTAAATTTCCCTTTGCTAATTTTCATACGCCTCCATCACATTCCTATGAATTTCTTGATGATGAAATCCATCTCGTGTTACATGAGCTCGCTATGCTTCCTGCTCCCACCATCATCCCGCAAATTGGGCCCAGCTCAATTCTCATCAATCGATCCCCAAGTCCTCCACCTGGCCCACTGCAATCCCCTTTTCCAGCAAACAGTCCTACACCCGGCCCAGGAAACTCCCCATTTTTTCGTAGCCCATCAAGCTCACAGCCCAACCCGCCCACATCCCCGCCAGATCCACACATACACCACTCCAATCCAAACCAAAACCGTTCCATGGCCACACGCACCATGCATGGGATCTTTAAACCCAAACGTCATTTTAATTTAACTTCTTCGGTTTCACAATCCCCTCTGCCATCTAACCCCAAAACTGCGTTGTTCGACCCGAATTGGAAAGCGGCCATGTTGGATGAATATGATGCTCTTATTAAAAATAAGGCGTGGGAGTTAGTGCCCCGTCCGTCTAATGTGAATATTATTCGGTGTATGTGGATTTTTTGTCATAAAAAGAAGTCTGATGGATCTTTTGAGCGACATAAAGCCCGTCTTGTTGGTGATGGCAGGTCTCAACAGGTTGGTGTCGACTGTGGTCAAACATTCAACCCAGTCGTGAAACCCGCTACAATTTGCACCGTGCTCAGTTTGGCTTTATCGAATTCTTGGTCCATACATCAACTGGATGTCAAGAATGCATTTTTGCACGGTCAATTACAGGAAACTGTCTACATGCATCAACCTATGGGTTTCCGCTACCCGAACTATCCAGACTATGTATGCTTGCTCAAGAAGTCTCTGTATGGCCTCAAACAGGCACCCCGGGCGTGGTATAATCGGTTTACGGATTTTGTCTCTACAATGGGGTTTACGCATAGTAAATCGGATCATTCTTTGTTTATATATTGCAAAGGAAATGACATGGCATACATTCTTCTCTATGTTGACGACATAATCCTTACCACATCATCTGAGGCTCTTCGTCGACATATCATGTCTATTTTGGCATCAGAATTTGCTATGAAAGATTTGGGTCCCTTACATTATTTCTTGGGAATTGCTGTGACCCATCACGAAAGAGGTTTATTTCTGTGCCAAAAGAAATATGCTGAAGACATCATTAAGAGGGCAGGTATGTCTTCATGCAAGCCGTCACCCACCCCTGTGGATACGAAGGCAAAATTGAGCAATTCGGGTGGAGCACCTTATGAAGACCCCACGCACTATCGCAGCTTAGCTGGAGCCTTGCAATATCTTATGTTTACACGCCCAGATATCTCATATGCGGTCCAGCAGGTATGTTTGCATATGCATGACCCCAAGAGCGAACACATGACTGCACTTAAAAGAATCCTGCGCTATCTTCGTGGATCGCTCGACTTCGGCTTGCATCTATACAAATCCAAGTTTTCTGTTCTCACTGGCTATACGGATGCGGATTGGGGAGGGTGTCCTGACACTCGACGATCAACATTCGATTACTGTGTATTTCTTGGAGATAATTTGATTGCTTGGTCGTCTAAGCGACAACCCACCTTATCTCGGTCTAGTGCTGAAGCTGAGTATAGAGGTGTTGCCAATTTTGTTGCCGAATCATGTTGGCTTCGAAATCTACTGTTAGAATTACATGTTCCGATCAAGAAGGCAACGTTGGTGTACTGTGATAATGTCAGTGCCATCTATCTTTCCAGTAATCCTGTACAACATCAACGTACTAAGCATATTGAGATGGATATCTTATTTGTCTGAGAGAAAGTTGAAAGAGGACAAGTTCGTGTGCTTCATGTCCCATCTCGCTACCAGATAGCTGATATTTTCACGAAAGGGCTTCCGCGCATACTTTTTGATGATTTTCGGAACAGTCTCAACGTACGACAGCCTCCTGCTTCGACTGCGGGGGTATGATAGAGAATATATTTAGTATGTAAATATTCAGTGGTATTTGATTAATCAGGTCCTTAATTATAGCCTAGAATCAAGCATTGTAATCATGTATTTGATTAATCATGTCCTTAATTATAGTCTAGAATCAAGCATTGTAATCATGTATATATACTTAGTTTGTGAAATGAGAAGCACGGAAGATATTTCCTTCAAGAAATACTGTATATGGGACAGACCATGGTTGCCAGTTCCATTGTATTTGGAACAGGAAATTTCTGATTGAAATTTTAATTTGAAAACATACCAACAGAAATAGCAAGAGGTATACCTGAAAGGCTGAGATGTCTCCATATTCTGTTGAAACAAGTGACCGCCGTTGATCTCTCGGTACAAAAGGTCCCACTTTACTATCCCAAGCTTCCTCATCATCATCAAAAGAAGCTGCTGCTGCTGCATCCACTTTACATGATATAACTAGTACGGATACAGCAAAGCATAACAAGATAATGCATAATGGAAATGCTGAAAATAAATAATCTGATTTCTTCTTTGTAAACATTGCTTAATTTTGTCCAACACACAATGTATGTGATCAGAGACAGGCGTGAAATGTTGTGGGCTGTGTGTGGATGGATTATCTAACTAGGACGGGACTCACTGCGCTACGTGGCTTCACGTACTGTTCATATCATACGTGTATGTTTGGGGTGGCACGTGGCAGCTGCTTGAGTTGAGGCTGCTGAGAGTATTTCCAATTCTGCATGCAGCGGGGGTTAATGAGTCATTTCAGCGCCAACGCATGCACTGTTTTTGAGTTTGGGACCAAAAAGAAAAACTTATTTTTTAATTTAAAGGAAAAGAATAAAAAAAAATTCGCCTTGTTATTAAGTAAGTTTATAAATGAAAAGAAAAGAAAATTTAAATTTCATATTTAAGTTATTAAGTTACCTCTAAATTAATTTTATTATATTTATAATAGGAATTATAAAAGATGATATTATATAATTTAGTTTTTTGTCTAAATTCGTCTATTTTAGACAGAAAAGTTTGACAATAAAAACGTTTAAATTTTTCAAGCCAATTTTTTTATTCATTTACTTTATTGTTTATTTCTTTTCTTTTCCGTCTATTTTATAATGAGTCAGAACTCATTTAAATTTTTGGCTTTTTTTCCAGTATAGACCATCCGTGATTATGTTGATGGGCCTATAAAATTGGGCTTCACTGGCTTGTGAAATTGGGCTTCACTGGCTTGTGATGGGATTTTCATTCGTCTCAAAAATGAGTTATTTTTGGAGGAGTACAAACAAGTCATTAACGGATACACGTTTTAATTAAATTCAACTCCTGGAATAGGATTTAAAGAATTAAATTCAATATTAATATTAAAAAATCAGAAGTCTATTACACACGACACGGGTCATGCGCTCCTAACCAAGTGCAGCATCAAAGATTTCTTTTTACTTTTTAGGCTCAACTTTTATGCCAAATGAATCAACAAGTATTTTCCCAAAGCAAAACCAACATATCCTAAGGATCGTATCCATACCTTATTTTACTAGCTATGAAATGGATCACCTAAAGAAAGTACAAACATATTCTATATATCCATTTTAAAATATAAATATAAGATTAGTATTAATTTTTTAAAATTAATTTAATATATATGACTTAATTTTATTTTGAATAATATAATTATAAAAATGGTAAATCATCTAAAACATATACTTATTTTTATTTTTCAAAAATTACATAAATCACATTAATATTAAATTTAAAAATATCAAATTTTAATTTCAAAAAGTCAAATTTGATCTTATATATATATATATATATATATCAAAAGAGAGAGTATATATAGAATAAATTTATTGCAAGGCTGATATATTTTACCAATAAAAGATGCCCCTGGTCTTCCCTCTCCAAGTGTCATGCTCATACAGGCTATAAAGCATGCATGGCTAAATTAATCACCTCCACAATGTTCTTTTTAGAGTATAGAGGGTAATGATTCATTTATGAATTTTTATACAGCATATGCTATTTATATTATTAAAAATAATAAGAAATGATCAAAATTAAAAATTAAAAATTGAAAATTAATGTTCGTTATTAATAGTAGTGGACCGTAAAAAACACACGTCCGTTGCTATTAGTAAGGAACATTAATCAGAATAAGAGTTTGACTTATGAAGGGTTTAGGATTTATTAATCAGGATTAGAGTTTATTAACTAGAGTTTATAAACCAAAGTTTAGGATTTATTAATCAAGGTGTAATGTTTATTAAAGTTGAGAAATTATAAGTTGCGGATATATAATTGTAAAATCTAAACTCTGATTAATAAACGCTAAACATTTAGTGATAAAACCAAATTCATTCTAATAAGCGTTTTCTACTAATAATAGCGAATATTAATTTTTAATTTTTAATTTTTAATCATAATTCTTTTTTTTTTATTTTTAATTATATAAATGATATATGCGGTATAAGTATCCTTAATAACTAACTGTGCGACAATCTTTATCTTTTTTCTGGAATGATGTACATCAGAATCTCTTCTTTCTTTTGTATCCTACAAGCTTTATATCTCCTTTCGATCTCTCGATTTCTCATATCGCGTGCATCCCGTGTAGTAGTATGTTAGAACCTTAACTCCTAAGTATTTGATCACATAATATTCCCGGACAATACTTCTGTACTTAACACTGCTAAATTAAATTATTCACGTTTAGTCCTAAATTAATACTCATTAATTATACTAATTAATTATTATGTACGTTTCGTAGGCTAGCTAGGTTTAATTAATTTGTGCCTGCGTTTTTTTTCTTCTTCTAAAGAGTATCATCTATATATTTAATTTACCCCTTTTTTAATTAATTATATTACTCCTTCCGTCCAAGAACAAAAGTTCTTATTACTGTTTTAGGTAATCTCAAGTTAAATGTCTACTTACCTTAAATTAATAATTTAATTTTTACAATAATTTGCCTATAATATCATTAGTATTAAATGTTATATTTATATTATATATACATATTTATGGAGCATCAAGCCATCAATAGTCATGTGCTGAAAATTATGTAATTGAAAGAGAATTTAAATATGAATAATTTTGTCATTTTATCTTTTTTCTTAATATATATAAAAAATAAATTAAAACTTTTATCTTGAGAAAAAGGGAGTATTTTTTATGTTACTCCATCCCTCCGTTCTACAATTAAAGATGAATAGAGCTTTTTTTTAAAAATTTTTGGTACAAACAATTATATATAATTGTTATAAATCCTCTATTAAAAAGAATTATTAATTGTTAGAATATGTTTTTTGTTTTCAGAATTTAAACAGATTTATAATAATTTGAATATACGTATTTTAAAAAGTTAAAATGTATCTATAATTTTAAAAAGAAAATAGTAACTTACAACTTACAAGAATATTTTCAGGATCCGATCGAGCTACCTCATATTCGGTACGTCATTGATATGCATTATTAAAGTTTTTTTGAATGTAATATTCCAAATTAAAAATGCAGATTAATTCAGGTGCTTAAATTAAATGCTACCAGTCAACTATATCTGAATGAAAATGTGCTAAATATAAATTGCTCTCACCGTCACAAATGAAATGACAAATTAACACTAGCTTAACTTGTCCACCATAATTTTGATAACAGGCCAAGTGGTGACTTAATAGCCATTAGAAATTTAATTACGTATCATCTCAATCATTACTTTCCAAGTAATTAAAACAACATGTTTGAATATTAAACCTTTTTAAATCGAAATTTTCTTGTTTCCAGCTCGTGATTTAGATTTAGAATTTATGGATTAATTAAAGTTAATTGTACTAATGTTGTACTTCAAGAGTCATCACCTTAATATTTCTAGATTAATGGTTTCATATTTAATTTGGTATTTAAGTAAACATATAACAATGTGCTAGCTAGCTATTTAATTTGCTTCAATAATAGGAAGCTACAGATGAAAAGATGGCTAGCTTCTGAACATTCTACGTACTTTGTAAACTTAGGGTTCCAACTTAATCGAGCTCTGGTCGAACCAAACCCTTAATTAAAGTTAAGGCTATAAATGCGATTCGGGTTGGACTTGAAAAAATACGAACGAGACTCGAATTCGTTAATAAGATGATCCAAATCTGAGCATAAAAAATAGTTCGAATAACAATATGAGTAAAATCTGGGCAAAGTTATATTCGACTCGTTTAAGATTCAAACTATTCGAATTTTAGATTGTGATTCGATACATATTCGATTGATACATAGTTGATTAGATACTCGATACATTTTCTTATAATATATACAAAATTAAATCAAATTAGGACAATTAATTATTATTATTTTGTTTTGTTTATAATTTTAATTGTAATTTTATATTTGTAAAGTGTAATAGTAAATATATATTCTCATTTCTAAGTAAAATAACAAATTTAATTTATAATTATATTTATTATAAGATAGTTACTATGTGAAAATTTGAATTCGAGTTTGAATTTAAAGTTTGCGAGTAGTTTGAATATAATTTATCCGAGTCGGATCGAATTCGAGTGATAAATATATTCGAGTCTAATCGAATCTGAGTAGAATTTTTTAAAAATAATTCGAGTATGAATTTAATATTTCGAGTCGAATTCGAGCAACTCTCAATTTACTTCGATTTGAGTCGTTTACACGATTAATTAAACCTCACATTAAGCACAATATATATAATATATATGTATGTATGTTAATGTTAATATTGAGTGAGAAAGAAAAAAGATAATATGTTCTTGTCCGTTGTTCAATACTAAACTGACAGCATTTGGATTTATCGGTGTTGTTTTGGTTTCTACACATTAAAGATTAGCTAATTAATAATGAATGGTCTAATTAAATTGCAGGCAGCTTGCTCTATATATATTTTAACTAATGGCTGCTGCAATTTTGGCTTTACTACTTGGCAAAAAAAAAAAACTTTGGCTTTACTATAAAGTTTTTTATTTTTTGGACAGTGCATGCTTTACTATAAAGATTGAATGCACTCAAAACAAGAAGATAGTTAAAAGAAAAGTTAAACATCATATATATATATATATATATATAAAATCTTGAAAAGGGTTGCTAAAATGTCACTACATCGGATCCGTTTTTAAGCATTCACACCATAAAGCAATAAATTAAATAGGGTAATCACTAATCAATCGAGTTGATCATGATTAACACATAATTAATTAAGTGTTTTGCATGATTACGACATGAGTGAAATGCATGTATAATGTTTACTATTTACATATAGGAATTTCACCGACCATGATCTTAGTCATTAATTATGATAATAAAGGATGAAGATTGATATTAATATTAATATTACCATTAATATTATTAATGTTAATATTAATATTAGATTTAATATTAATATTAAGTTCGATATTAATATTAATATTAAGTCTACTTTTTTCTAACAACTGATATATATATATATATATATATATATAAAGAGAGATAAAGAAATCTTTTAGAAGGTGGCAAACTTTCCTCTCAAAGGGCATAAAAGGTGGTAGAGATATTGGGGGATCGAGGTGTCTTAAGCTTTCTGGAACGGAAAATGGAAATGGAAATGGAGGGATGAATAGGCGGATTAATAATGCAATCTATCACCAGCAAGAACATATTCCTTTTCCCTTAGTCAGCCAAAGTCATTTTTACTTTCCTTGGTGGCCGTGATTTCTATACATATACATATATATATATATATATATATATATATATATATATATATATATGTGGACTATATGATCGATGATTGATCACACTGCAAGTAGTAGTGTTTGATGTAGCCATGCATGCATATATTACAGACAAAAGTCGCCCAGAAGGTTCAATTGTGGGACAGCTACTTTCTGTATCTGGTCAATTTATAGGGTTCCCATATAAGAAAGATTCATTTTACAACTACTTTCCTATTTACAATTTTCCCCCAAACATATTAAGGTTTTAGTACAAGTTTTAACATATTTAGAGATAATTTTTGATATCGTTTTGTATTTTGTTAATAAATTTATATGTAAATGCTTTTTAGACAAACCTTAATTATGTAAATAGATATTAAAAATATGTCAATGTTCTATGTTTTGAAACGTACACCAATTAAATCATCTTGAAAAAAAATAGAGTTGAAGAAGAAATTGTACTCTGAGTGAAACAATTCCGGGACAAATTTCAAGTCCGAAACAAATCAAATCGGTGATCCAATAGTATCTTCTTGGGTCATCTTAGCCCACCAAATGTCCAAAATAGTACTATTGTTAGTAACTTAATTCCTTATATAAAGACAAAATTTTCTTATATCTTTCACGTGCAACTGAAGTGTTACACTAAATCTGAGTAATAAATGATAAGTTGACTAAATTAGTGCCCAATAAAAATAAAATACACTTTGACTTGATGAGTTGTTTGTTGTCTTGGGTTAAAAAGCCCATCAGTACTTATTTATTTTGGCAAAAGGAATGAGTATTACTAGTTCAAGCAAAGCCCTACTAGTTGTACACTTGTACCTCAAAGAAGTTAAGAAATGCGGAGCTCTACCACGTAACATAATTTATATCTCCTTTTTTAATTTGACAGGCGTATGACTGGTACTACCACATGACTACAAGAGAAATGCTTTTGTTCACTTCTTTTTATTTCTTTTTGTGCCAATTACACTAAAACAAGTAAGTTCATCAATTCAATCACGGAATTAAGTCAGTTCATCAATTGTACTGGTTTATATTACTCCCTCCAGTTCCTTAAAGAGTGCAGTTTTAGTCTAAAAAAATTATTACTTAAAGAATGCAGTTTTAGGAACCCAAAGCTTCTTTTTTTAAATATGCTCTTGTTTTAATTAATGCACTAAATGAGGAAAGTTAATGCACTAAAGGAAGAAAAGGGTTGACTTTGTCATTTTATTCCACTTATTGATTTGTGCGCTTTTAACTAAAACTGCACTCTTTAAGGAACGGAGGGAGTAATGAAATTAATATGAGTTGTAGTATTTGGATACGTAGTTCATTAAATAGGATTAATATTGATGTCGAATTTTACTTGTAGTAAAGCTTCGACATATAAAGTAAAATATATAGATTAATTGAGTATATTATATGTCGATATAAAGTTATCACCACACAAATAATGTACGATTAATCAATTATAATAGGTATTCAAACCTTAAAAACATCCAAATTTAGACTGAAACAAAAAAAAACTTGATAAAATTCAATTGAACATCGTGATTATTACTTTCAAGTCTCTAACAACATCAGTAATTGAATACTTGAACATATAAAAATGTCACAAATATATATATATATATATATATATATATATATATATATATATATATATATCATAAAACTCGGCAAATTAAAAACAATAATGGTAGATTTATTAGAAAAACTCGCCAATACTCTTCCTCATAAAAACTTTACTTTGGGAGTATTAATAATTTAGTAATATAACAAAAGAAAGAAACAATTAAAGCTGAGAATCAAAGAAAGTAGTGGGGGAGGTAGTAGTATGACACCATACATACTATGTCCGTCAGTTGAGGCATGCTTCAACAATAAGCTTCGCTTTCGATGAAGATACACCAATCAATATTTTCTCTCCGATCCTGTTCCTCATGCAACGCAGTTCATCTACATGCATCCTCCCCTATATACTAATCTTCACCCTTTTTCGATGTCTCAATTTGTGCTGAATCTTATTATCATATGTACTAATATTAAATAAGTAATATTTTAGTCATTCAATTTATTAAAAAAAATTAATCATAAATAAATAGTTTAATTACACACCATAACAATACATAAAATAAGGCAACAACTCATATTTAAGTGGCGTCTTAGTTGTTCTCTAATTGTATTTGGGACATTTGAAGACGATATATATATATATATATATATATATATGTGTGTGTGTGTGTTTAAAATTTATACATACATATATAAATTAAAATATTAAATAAATTGTGTTTAGAATTTATAAATTCATTTATAAGTTAAATAGATTGTGTGTGCAACGTACGAGTTTCACAAACAAAGGTAAAGGGTTAGACAGCAAAGCAGTAACCGCCCCCACCTCCTTCCATGCAAAGCCAATCAGGTACGCAACCATAAAAAGGGCAGCAATCATAGCTCCTAAAAGCCCCCTTCCCGTCATTTCCAATTCCCATTAATCCACTACTTATTCATTACTATCACCTTAACCCTACTACCAGAAAAAACTGCACACAAACGTATACAAGGAGACGCAGAAAGAAGAGAGGAATTAAGGAGAAGAACGCCGTACGTGAAAAATTAGTAAGGAGATGAAAGTACCCTTTACCAGCACTCCGCACTTCGAAACCACAAAGTACTACGAACCCAAATCAGTCCTTGACCTCCGCCGCAGCCCCAGTCCTCCCACCGATAAGCCGGTGCCGGCTCTCCTCCAATACTACTCCGACGTTGACCCTCTTCACCTGGACGAACATGTGCTGAACCACTTTGAAGACTGGGATTCTTTGATGAGAGAGTTGGGCCTCCATGACGATTCTGCCCTTACTTCCAAATCGATTCCCCAATTCACCCCTCACTCCGTCGACCCACCATCACTTCTCCCGGACCTTCCACCATCTAATAACTCCTTCGATCCAACTCCCTTCGCTCCCTCCTTAGATTTCACCCACTTTGATTTCTCCAACGAGCCCAATCTCTTGAACCAGTATAACCATGCTTTTGATTTCGTGGACGAGTTGATCCGACTCGCCGAGTGCTTCGAGACCAACTCACCCCAACTCTCCCACACGATATTGGCGCGGCTCAATCGCCGCCTCCGCTCTCCCTCGGGAAAGCCACTCCAACGAGCTGCTTTCTACTTCAAAGAAGCGCTCCAGTCTCTGCTCACCGGATCAACTCGCCCTTCTACTTCTTTAGAAATAGTTCAATCCATCAAGGCATACAAAACCTTCTCCAATGTCTCACCAATCCCGATGTTCTCCAATTTCACTGCCAATCAAGCAATTCTCGAGGCCGTGGACGGCTCCATGATCGTCCACGTCATCGATTTTGACATTGGCCTCGGAGGCCACTGGGCGTCCTTCGTGAGAGAGATTGCTGATAAAGCCGAGAACCGGAAGGCTAGCCCGCCGGTTATTCGAATCACTGCCGTTGTTCCGGAAGAGTACGCCATGGAATCCAGATTGATGAGAGAGAATTTGTGCCAGTTCGCGCGCGAACTCAAAATCGGATTTGAAATTGAATTCGTTTCAATTCGTACGTTTGAATTCTTATCGTTCAAAGCTATTAAGTTTGCAGATGGAGAGAAGATCGCTGTCCTGCTATCGCCGACGATTTTCCGCCTCATCGGTGCCGGTTTTATGAATGATCTCCGGAGAGTTTCGCCGCACGTGGTTGTGCACATCGATTTTGAAGGCCTGATAACGTCGTCGTCGTTTCGTCAGACTGTAATCGACGGACTCGAGTTCTATTCCACGATTTTGGAATCGTTGGAGGCCGCGAATGGTGGCGGTTCTGGCAGCGACTGGATTCGGAAAATTGAGATGTTTGTGCTGCTTCCAAAAATAACTGCGGCAGTTGAGGCGGCCAGCCGCCGTTCGACTCCGTGGAGGGAGGTGTTCACCGGCGCCGGGATGAGGCCGGTCGTGTTAAGCCAGTTCGCGGACTACCAGGCTGAGTGTTTACTGACGAGGGTACAGGTCAGGGGATTCCACGTGGCAAAGCGGCAAGCGGAAATGGTGCTGTGCTGGCATGATAGGGCCCTTGTTGCCACGTCAGCTTGGAGGTGTTAGTCTAGAACTGGATTATTATGTATGATGTTTGGATCTATCTTAATGTATTTTAACGGTTCATCCTTTAATACATCTTAAGAGTCTATATATTTGTATTAAGAGGTCATCTGAATCATTAAAATATAAATATGAGTCTAAATTATTCAGATGATCTCTTAATATAAAAATATAGACTCTTAAGATATATTAAGAGGTGAGTTATTAAGATTGATTAAGATACAATGCACCAACTATCAATTACTATATAGATAGATTATTGTAAGATAAGGTTAGGGATGTTAATAATTAAAATGTATTGTGTCCCAACCTCTTTTTTATGTTTTATTTTGGGGGTTCAGTTGAAAAGTGGGGTAGCTTTCTTGCTAGTATGACCTTCGTGTTGATGAATTATATATGCTTTAGATAATGGACTTTGGCTTGTTTCCAAAAACAATAAAAAAGGAAAAGGAAATGTTTGAGAAACTTAAACTATGCAATCAATTATGACATAAAATGTTTGAAGACACAACTAATTTAATTGGTTTAAATATGGATTTATAAATCAAGAGTATTAACCCCATATCAATGTGCTGCCCACATATGAGATTTAAAAAATGAATGACAAATTATATTGTGGATTTATGTTGTACTCCCTCTCTTCTATAAAAGTCCCATTTAACTGAGTATTGGCTTTTAAATTTTCTTACTCATTAAGGTAAATTTAAGACATTTCAGAGGTGATAGTTTATTGATAAACTTTTTTTTTTCGTGCAACAATTTTGTAACTAAAACACGAGTACATAGGTCAGTAGATGATAAAATAATATGACAAAATATGTGCATAATAATTGATATACATGTCAGAATATGTAATTAGTTGATAATTTATTATACATAATTATGTTAAATAATTATAATCAATCATCGTCATAAAGGTCATTTTTTAAGTAAGTTATTGTATACAATCTTAGACACATATAACATTAGTGAAAAAAAATGAAATTAGGAAATAAATTTTGTATTCATGTTAAGTTATATATGTTGCTATTTATTATTTTATCCGTCTAAGTTTATTTGTCTTCATTTTTTTTAGTTTGTCCAAATCTATTTGTTTTCTTTTTTTTTAATACTATTTTGCCCTTACTTTTCAATAATATCCTCATTTAACTTTTAAAAAAATTCATTGAAAACAACATGACATACATTGAAAAAAGTAACACTATTAACTTTGACATTAAAAATATAACCACACTCCTTTTTCTCTCCTCTATTTTAAAGTTCCAAGAAAAAGTTGAGAGATTAAAAAAATGATAATAGAAGAATTAAGATGAATAATTTGAAGATAAAAAGATTCAACATGTACTCTCAAATTAAGACAAATAAAATTAGACGGAGTACTGGACTTAGCAATAGGATGGATACGGTTTAAGAAAATTCTTTTAAATACCCGAATCATTAATTTATTGTTTTCTCCCATACCGAACCCGTCCTGGAAATAATATCTCATACCGGTTCCGCTCACAACTTGAAACTAGAATTCTTTTGTGATTGCCCCCAATTTAAATGTATTTAAATTCTTTTATTTTATTTTTATACAACTATTTTTAATTCAGAAGAAATAAATATACAACAGTTACTTTACTAACAACACCTTATTTGGAGTCTTAATGAAACAACCTAAATGAATATATAATTATATAAACACAAAAATTTAATTTTAAAAATAATTATACATATATATATATAGAAAAATCATCCGTGGCAACCGATTGCCCATTGCACTGTTTCAGCAACCAAATTTATAGCCGTTGACCAGATGAATTAAAAGTTCAGATTAAAAAAAAATCTCCCCCTGCCGCTTAAATCTAAAAAAGAGTCCGCATTTACTTTATTGCCCCTCCTTCCTCAATATATATTTATCCTCCTCCTGCCCCAACAGCCTCTCACTGCAGGGCCCCACTTTATTACTGTTCACGGATTACTTTATGACACTTCATGACTATGTTGATTTCACCCATCATAATATTGAATAACAATGTAAAAATAACAAGCATGTTTAATGCTCATTTGATCCATCTTTAGTACTACAGTTTTCATATAAATTAAAATAATATAAATGACATTGAGAAAAAAAAAATTCAATTGTACCCATAATAAACCCTAGACTTGAAAAACGGGGGCTCGGTCAAAACGGGACGGGCCATTGTACAGGCCAAAAAGGTCCAGCTTTTGTTGGACTAAAAATGTACAGCCCAAAGCTAGGCCCGTGGCGGGCGGGCCGGCCCAGCCGCGGACTTGGATCAATTTATGCCTACATTTTATTATTTTTTTTTGTTTGACCCAAACGGGCCGGGTCGTCGGCGGGCGGGCGGGCCAAAAAGGCCCAGCTTTTGCTAGGCTTAAAATGTATAGCCCAAAGCCCGGCCCGTGGCGGGCGGGGCCTAGTTTGCCAGGTATAATAAACCCTACACAATACAATATAATTTTCTGTTAAAAAAATAATAGATCCGAGTTATTTTTTTAAAATTAAAATAACTTCTATATAATATTTTAAATTTAAGCTATAAAAAAAATATTTGAGCTTGATAGCATCACTCAGAAATAAAATACCAAACTTATATATGAAATTTTTTAAAACAAAAGAATAAAGAAAATAGTTGAAAAAGCTTTTCCATAAAGTGGGCCCCTGTCGAGGGAGGCTCTTGCAACAGGAGGAGGATAAATATATATTGAGGAAGAAGGGTAAATAAATTAAAAACGTATTGCTTTTTGGAATTAAGTGGTTGTCGCTACAGCCTGTAGCGGTAAGGAGAGATTTTTTTTAATATGAGCATTTCATTTATCTGATCAACGGCTATAAACTTGGTTGTCGAAATTAATTGGTAAATTTGCTATTTAATCTCCCAAATATGAATGTGATATGATCGCAGATTAATTCTATTGAACCTTAGTTTCATCCTAGTTAATTTCCATGAATTTTTACTTTTTTTGAGTTGCTATTTATTTCTGCCTCTCTAATCTGGTTAGTTTTCCTTTTTTATTCTATTTATTTATAGAAAAAATAACCAAGTATTTCTGTGATTAGAGTGACCAAAGTTACTTGCATTCCGAGATAAAGGATTGAATGTTGGTGTATCATGCATCATGATTTTTCTATATATGCTTGGCATCCACAACTTTTTACTTGTTGCTTGCTCTGTGAGGGACATGTAGTGTACTCCTTAATATGTGACTAGTGGAGCATGATAATTTCTTCTAAGAGTTGCGTCGGAAAGCAAGATGAACACTCCTAAACTTTCCAACACTCTAATATATATTTATCTTTTCTTTCATGTTGCCAGTATATTTTGTGACATCCCCAAATTCGGGTACTTCAATTTCACGAAATTTGGTGTTCACTGTACAAATATCATCTATCTATCTACCCATAATAAATGCAAACCATGCAATAGATAGGAATAAATCCTCCCCTTATGGGGTTACAACATCTGAATATAAATACATCAATCCCAGGTCATTCTAACCTTAAACATCTGTGCGGAACATAAACAAATAAATAGCCTTACACAACTTTAACATAAAGCTGAAACATAAACATATAAAATAAACAACAAGTCTTCATCACTTGTTGACCTTGCCCTTGCCTTTGCTAGTAGAAGGCTCTTCGGACCTTTCGTTCTTAACTGCAATGTTATTATTACGCAAGAGTTAGCACAATTGCCCACAAGTATAATAATATAACAACAATATAATAACATGCGAGTGAATCAAAGACTTCTGAATAAGAAACTCGACTTTTGAATCAAGAGTGAATAATGAGAATCAAAAGAACATCTGAGGGTCATAAGACCTTGAACTATATCCTAGGTTGTAAAGTGTTTATACTTTAAACCTTTAACAGTCATAAGACTATGGACTCTACTTCTCGTACTTAGGGGGATCAGCCCTTAGTACCATACTGTGCACAATATCTCAACGCTAAAGTGTAAATAATCCCCTTTACCGGGTTATTCATCTCAGTTTTGACATCAGAGTCCGCACCAAAGAAAGTTTGGTTTGGATAAGCTCAATAAGTATTTTAGAATTTAGAACGTACATCAACTATGGACTAGTCGAATAAATAAGGGTTCACTAGTCCTATAAGTTCAACAATAATATCGATATTCAACTTAAATGGTAAATCTCAAGAGTATACAATCGAATAAGTATTGTATAGCTGAATCATTCTAAAAAGAGTTATAGCATCAAATATGAAACCTTTGAACTTGAACAATTAAAAACAAGAGCTCGCTCGATATAAAACACAAGTCTAAGACTTGATAAATGAATAACTTAGAATTTTAAGAAACTTGCTTTATAACAATAAGTTAGAGATAGTATACTTGCTCAATGTAAAAGTAAGGTTTGAGTTTAGAAAACTTACCTCTTGCACAAGCTACAATTTATAATTCACGTTCTTTATTAAATCCTACATATCAATACGTTCACAATACACATTAATCAATAACTCGATATACGTATCGAATCACACACATCAGTCTTGAGCACGTTATTGGACTATACAATTAATGATTCAAGTCATGTAATTAACTTATTAATTACTCACGTAATATAAGTTATTAACCTCTTATTATATGTTTAATCATGTCTTCATGTTTATTACATTAGGTTCCAATTACATTTCCTGGACTTGAACAATTAAAATCTCATTTCTGGGCAAAATCTGCCAAGTGGCGCTGCAGCTCGGACTTTAAGTTTAAGTTTGGCACTGCAGCCCCAATCTTAGGCTTAAAGCTGGCGCTGCAGCCCCACTTTTAGGCTTAAAGCTGGCGCTGCAGCTCCACACGCCAGTTTCAGAATCTGCAGTTCACGAATAATAGAGAACCAGGCCCAGAATTCACCATTTAATTTTACCATAACAATTTAATTGCTACCCATGAAGTATGGACTTCACAGAAATACTATACAACACATTTAGCATGATCTTAGCATTCTAAATCACGTAATTACACAAGTTATAGCAATCAAATTCACTGTTTTTCATACTTTATAAAGTTTTAAAAGAAAAACAAGAAATTCAACGTTACGGATTCGTTATAACATCGAATTCGTTCGTTTAACTTCCGTTTTGTTCGTTTAAACGTGTATAATTATATTACATCGTCAATTTAAGTTAAATAAACGTGTAAGGTATGTAAATTTGGTACATAAGGGCTATTCTTATGTTCTGAAACTTTGAAAATCTCAATTACCACATAATTACATGAAATTAACCACTGTAATTTATGCATATATGATATACAACATGTTATGAACATCAATTAATATATATATAGCCATATCATAAACAAATGTAAATTTTTCCATTCTCAGAGAATTTTAAAACACGTAAATGAAAAATTCTGTAACTTTTCAAATCTTTAATTAAAGCATATATTCATGATTTTAATTACTCTAATTCGCATACAAATCATATAAAATTAGATTATACATGCCAATAAACATATATAATCAATTTCTTAACAAATTGGCCATCAAACTCACTTTACAGAGAACTAAAATAACTTTCATGGAGAAGGTATATGAGCATGAACTTAAGAGTTTAGTTTGAATAATTTACCCTTGCTACTTGTTAAGATGATTCAAGGATGATGATCCCTCACTAATTCTTCTTCAATTCACTATTTTTCTCACAATTTCTCTCTCAGATTCTCTCTAGCCTTTCTCTGATGAAAATAATAGTAATACGTATATGATATAAGATATAAGCTATAAGGTCTAATATGCATATACGTATATAATAGTAGTGGAGTCATGGGTCGTCAGTTAATCCTATAATGGGTTAACTGACCCCAACCCCAATAAGGCTTTATTTATTTGTCCCTTATTCCTCCTTTTCATTTAATTTAATTAAAGCTTTTATTGTATACTTAATTAATGTCACACCCAATTTAATCAAATAATGTTATTTACATCAATTAAAAAATAGCATAAATCCACATTAAATCACCTAGTCACATAATTAAATTCTTATTTATTAATTATGTCAAATCATTAATTTTCTAATTAATTATTAAATTAATTAGAATAACATTATGCTTATTAATTAATATATTAAATCAATTAAGCTCAATTAAATGCATCATTGAATATAAAAATTTTTTACATTAATTTAATCAATGTAACACATATAATTAAATTAATCTACCATAAATTCATCAATTAATTATTTAACTCAATCATTAAACCATCAAAAAATATTTATTTAATTCAATAAATATTCAAATTAAATTACAAAAATCTCGTTCGTCACATATTTATTCAAGCTTGGTTATTTTTCATAATTTATTTAATCTATTTTTTTATCTGATTAGAATATATTTAATAACTTTATGGCATCATCGTTTATTTATCATATATTTAATACTTATTTGAGGATCTTATATATGATATGAATATGTGTGTGTATATATTATTCTTTTTGTGACCTTGGTGTTTTTGTGCTTTATTTTTTAGGATTCACATCTCATATTTCAAGGCTGCATGTCCCAAAACTCTTGTGTTGATCATATAAACAGGTCAATGTGGTTCAACTATTATTTTTCTTGGGTAGATTCATTTTATTTTGACCTTGTCTTGTTTTGTCCGAATATTTTAGGAATTTCCTTGTGTGCATATCATTATTGTTATATATATGCCTTGATACCTAGCTGGTGTCAAAGGACCGGTTAACAGCAGCGAACCCTTAGTTGGCTTCAAGACACTAAATTAGCCCTGTAAAGGCAACTCTAGTTAACAATGTCTTATTCTTATGAGAGAAGAGGGGCAATTAATTAGTCCTTTTCCATGCTCTTTTGATAGAATTTGATCTAAATCTTTGTCTTTAATGTATTTCCATGGGCAGTGTAAAGTGATTTTACGAAGAGGAAATTGCAAAGAAGTTCGATTTGAGGGTAAAATTGTGAGTTCTTCATCTTATACTTTATGTTTGTTTTGATCCTAATGAGTTAGAATATCAAAGATTTGTTCCTTCTCACATTACCTCTTTATGGGATTTTTTATAAATGGTTTAATACTTGACATTGTGTTGAATTTGTAGGTAAGATATGGATATTAATCCCGGACCTTTTGATCTTATTGTCTTATGGGACCAAGAAAATCATGTATCTTCCGACTTATGACAAAATATTGTAATTTTATTAATGTATAACAAAATTATGTTATTTTGTTAGAAACTTTCATGTTGTGATAATTTATTGAGTATCTGTTAGAGTTTATGCCCTAGAGGCTAATTCTTTGATGTAATTGCTTAAATATTTTTGATATTATATTTGATTGAATAAATGAATTATTTTATTATGGTTTTATTTACTGCGTTATATAAATGTTAACATAATAAAAGTCCTTAGAATAGTGATACAAATTATATGGCTTCAAGTATGTGACTTGAACATGAGATCATATAGTTACAATTAGTATCATTACTCTTAAATATCCCTAGTCGAGTGTCATTGTTAATGGGACAACAATGATACATTGAGACTAGTATGTGGATTGACTGATGGCCAAATCTCATTGGTCATAAATATATGAGATATTGAGTCAATGCATAGGTACATGTTAGTGAACAATGTACTGGGCAGACCCACCATGAAAATTCTACGTGGAGCATTATGCAAAGTGTCATAAGTAATTCTCATAGTGACAATGATGTAATGATCCTCCGACCTGAAATCACTATATTACTACACGAGAATTTATGTACTTTGATATCATCAAAGGCCACCTTTAATAGGTGGACGATAAAGGTGATTATTGGGTACATCATGAATCGTGTGAGGAATATGAGTGATCTAGATGAAATTTAACCCTCCTATATATTAGGGGTGATATCCATAGGCCTCTTGATTGAGTAGGACTATGAAATGCATGGCCATGCTCAAATAGTGATTTGTTTCATATAGTCTACTCATCGATCAAGAAAACTCAGATTAAATTATGAAGAGGATGACACATTCCATGCCTCGAGTTTAATCTAGAATGTCAAGGTTAAAAGGATTAAATTACATTGAAACATTGGTCACGAAAAGGTTGTATCGAATCACCGATCTTATTATTATTTGGGTAGCAGTGATGCATTACTAGATGCCGCTCACTGTTTATAATATTATAATATGAATTTAAAATTATTGCCAACATAATAATAGCCTATAGGGTCACACACTTAGAACGTAATTAAAAGGGAATTAATTTAAATTGTATGGATTTAAATATATCAATATGATTGATAGTATTTAAATTATGAATTTAAATTAATAGGATAATTTGTGTATATATATATATGTATATTAATTAAGTAAGACTTAATTAAGATATAATATATATATATATATATATATATATAAATTCGGATTTTATATTTTTAATTGGATTAGGTTTTGGTTAATTCCTTTAACTGCTATATATATGATATATCAGTCGTTTAGGGTATCATCGATATCAAAACCCTAGCCGCTTTTAGAGAGAGACTAGAGAGAAAAATTTCGAAAAGTCCAGATCCTTGGCGGCTAGTACCGCAGCTTTCCTTGCTGCAGATCGTGTGACGATTCGCGGGACGTTCGTGTAGATACCGTAGAGGCGCAGTTCCGTTGGATTGCGTTGAGGATTCGAAGCAGTTCCAGAATCTCCATCGTCTCCTTTCAGGCTTGAATAATCGGTAAAACATATCTTAACCTCTGAATTAATATGTTTTCTCATGGATCCTGTTTTAGGGTTTCGAAAATTTTTAATTTCCGCTGCGTTTATGTGCCGAAAACCCCTCAGTATCTTCTGTTTGACTTGTAGGATAGGGGTGCGTTAGAAATATGTCAAATGTCTGTAAAATTAATTGAATGGAACTTGACTGAACAACAAGAATATCTACTGGAATAATTAGGCTTCGGTATATTTTGTCATCAAGATGTAGTGTCGAAGATTAATGCATCTCTTGTATCTGCTTTTGTTGAGCGTTGGAGGAGTGAAACAAATACGTTTCACTTAAAATGTGGAGAGGTTGGCATTACTGTAGAGGATGTGACATTTATATTCGGGTTGCCTATATTAGGAAAACCTTTGACTTGCGGATAACTAGAACATCCCAAAAGCTATTTTATAAGGGTTTTTAGGCAACAATCTGCAGTAGAGGATTGGGAACAATGCTATAAAAGGGGGGGCATAAGTTTACCTTGGTTAAGAGATAGATATAGACAAGTACCTAAAGATGTCATTTCAGATGATGTGGTAAAACATACTAAGGCATATATGTTGTACTTGTGTGGCGCTATTTTGTTTCCAATCCTAGGTATTTGTTGTTGTTGGAAAGATTGGAAGACATAATTACATATGCTTGGGGGGCAGCAGTTTTAGGGCATTTGTGTAGGAGTTTGCATGATGCTACTTGCAAAACAGCGAAAAAAATCGTAGGATGTGCAACCCTGCTTATGATGTGGGCTCACTAAAGGTTCAACATTGGTCGTCCTACCCCTAGGCCTAAGTCCCAGAAGTTGATACCTAGGGCATTATCTTGGGCATACTCTTCTTTTGATCCTGATTTAAAACATTATTAGCGCCGCAAAAATCCACGTCACCATCTTGTGTTCTATCTAGGAGAGTTTGATAATATGTTGGAAACAGATTGGGTGTGGCGTCCATATCATTTATTTGATAGCCGTTTGGCTTGGGATTTCTTTGAGGCAAGGTTAGGTGGAGCTGCTCGTATACCTTTGATACATTACGACATCGTTGAGTTTCAAATGCCTGACAGATTTATGAGGCAATTTGGATACTTGCAGTCATATCCATCTAATGCTGAAAATATGGTGGAATTGAGGAAGGAACATAAATTGTTTGAGAGAATAAATTTTGAAAACCATAGAGCCAGTTATATTGGATTGTGGGAGGCCTACATGGAGGGTTTAGAAGGGCAAGTGTTGGAGGGTTTGCAGCAGATATTTACCGAGGATTATATGACATGGTACAAAGAAATTACTAGGAGATGGATACACCATCCTCGACCCTTTAGGTGTCAAGGGGAAGATTATGAGCCACGGGCATTGATTAACCAATATATGGCTGTAAACACTGTAAGTTTTTAAATAAATAATATTTATGTACTATTTTTGTGTTATAAATTGTTGACCTTATTTTACTAATAAAATTTACTTTTTTTAATTATAGATTGAGACTGCAAAAGCTATATTTGTAAAGTTTATGTCAATTGAACTGCCAGCTGAGTTAAGAACCGTGTATGAGTCATGGTACAATATACTGTACCAGCCGTTCATGAATGATTACAGAGGGGTTCCAACCAAACAAAATCCAACGCAACCTCAAGTTGGATAAATGGAGATTGACATGACGGGACCCCAACCTACAGTTCAAGAAACTCAGGGTAGCGTTGGTCCTTATAATCAACATAGTAGGAAATTGCAGGTTAGAAGGAGAGAGGGAACAAAGCACACTCACCTTGTTAAGTATTTAAAGATTGAGAAAATCACTTGGTTAAATCACAATTGGTTTAGTCCAACTCACGACCCATCATACTTTCCTCATATCCATCCAGGCGGTCATTACAATTTAGAGTTTAAGGATGTGAATTACCTGAGACCTAATGGTTGGTTATGGGCGCATGTATTGAATGTATATTTGTTGTTGTTGAGAGACAGAGAAGCTAAGATGAGGAGTGAAGGTATCCAACGATGGGCTATTTTTTATTTCATGCCAATGTACTTTGCAGGTTTGGGTACCTAAAACTTACCAAGTGCCGGAGTAAGCAATGCAACCGCACGCAAATTTTTAACAAGTTACATCAATCCTCCAGTTGGTCCCCCAGTACATGAGTGTGAATACATATTTGTTCCATTCATCAACGAAAGCAACAGTCATTTCTGTCTATTTATTTGGAGTGTCAATAAGTGGAAAGTAATGCTATTTGACCCACTTAATGATGACAAACCCTTAATGCCATTGTCACAATTATATCAAAACTTCTTTGCGGTTGTGGTGAGTTCATTAATATATTACTTATTTTTCATGTCATTACACAAACATATGAGGTTTTGGGAATTAAATGATTGTTTTGTGGTTTATAGGTGGAGTTAATTCCTTTGTTGCTTCGTCTAGCAAATCCTAAAACAAAATGGCCAAGATCGAAGCCGAAAGTTGAAGTCTGTGTGAATAGGCCGAGACAATGGAATTCAGACGATTGTGGCGTTTACGTTGCAAAGTACGTAGATTTCTTTTTGCACCGGATAAACATCATGAAGGAACCGAGGTGGACTCCAAACGAGGCTTATAACTTTAGATTTAGAATAGCACACGAGCTTAGGATGTGCAAAGCTAGGGATATTCCTGAAAAATATGTTTGTAACGACAAAACTTTAGATTCGGATTCAAATGAAGACTAGTGAATGTAATCAACTTTTTTGTGGTGAAATGGAATCAACATTTTTTTATCATGTGATTTATGTATAAATGTGTTAGTATTTCGGATTGATTCTTCTTGATTTATCGTGTGATTTATGTATAAAGTGTGTTTCTATATGGTGGTGGAAATGTGTGTCTATATGTTGGATATAATGAAATTACTATATGTTGGTGGTATATAGTGGAAGTATACTGTCAGACTGTATAGATTGAAATTACTTTAATTTGAGATATATTAGACTATACAGTGGAAGTATACTGTCACTGATGGGTTAATCTTTGGTTTAATCTTTTTTGTTTTCTTACTATACAGTGGAACTAGCCTGCATTGGTTTAATCTTTTTTGTTTTCTTACTTAACTATTCGGATAATTACAGCTGAATTTTGATACTAAGTGCTTGTATAAAAAAATATTTTATTGTATCTGATGAAATTTGATTTGTTAGTAATAGACGTCAAATATATCATGCCTTGTCATTCTGCTTTCAGGAGATAAAAAACCATATTGTGACATCGAATTTCAGAGAGGAAGCTTAATTTAGTGGGTTGAATCTGTTAAATTTCACATGAGGGATTAGTTATTTGATGCCAGAGCATCACCAATATGCTTTGGATAATTTTGAAAGCTGGCTGTGTAAAGAAAAAGTAGAAATTTCAGATGAGGGATTAGTTATTTGATGGTTTGCATAGTGTAGCCTTACTGAATATTTGTTGATTTAGTCAAGATTCCCAAGTGTTCGCTTAAATGAGACTCTATTTTGTCAAACTGAACTACTTACAAAAACATTATGGTTTCGGTCTCGTTGTGCATATATGTTAAATATTTTTGGTGGGATTGGTGTGCAGGAGGGCATATAAATCAGGCGGTGACATTTGGGCTGTTTTTGGCAAGGAAGTTGACTTTGACAAGGGCGCTGTTCTACATGGTGATGCAGTGTTTGGGTGCCATCTGTGGTGCTGGGGTAGTAAAGGGGTTCGAGGGAAAGAGGGAGTACAAGCGCAGCGCCAGAGATTCTCACGTCCCTGTAAGCCACCACAATCTCTAATAGCTCCATGTCTGTTAGTTCTATGTCCCAGATTTTGAGTTCCATTCGTATGAATAGAGTAAAAATGAAGATGAAAATCTTAAAATTAAACTAAAATATTGTGAGTTTAGAGATGGATCTTGTGAGTTTTGAGATTAGGATCCAGCACACCAGTAACATACCAACTTTATGTCACTTTTGTCTTCCAAATTTAGAGTCCCGCTTGTATAAAGGCATTATGATAGTTTCGAAATGAGTGGTCTCATTTCAGATTCAAATTTCATTACAAAGAAGATAACCATGGAACTTTTATCAATGGTATATACAGTCTGCATTCTACTTGACTTATAATAGACTATTTAGTTTTTCTTAATTCATTAAGGAGATTGTTGTCAGTTATATGTTTGAGCTCCGTCATATGATGTGACTATTATGGGTGGGAAGTAAAGCAAAGTGTTTTACTACTGATTCTTTTAATTTACCAGGTGTTGACAGTAGGATTTGCACTTAATTCCTACTTATTAATAACTATTAATACTGTGGTTATTTTTTAATAACAATTACATTATGTTAACTACATTTGATTGGAAGTTGATTTCTCTCTCTCCAAGATACAAAGTATTCTTACAAAATGTGAAATTGATTTGTGGGATTCTAATTATGATGCATAATACAAATTAAAGATTAATAAATTTAATTAGCTATTGAGATTTTAAAATTTCTTATGAATGGTTTGCCTATCTCTCATGTTAAATCTCTGCCACTGGTGGCCTTAGAGTTATGAATTTTTGGTGCAGATCTGGTGTTGTGATTGTGTTCTTTCTTAAGAGAACCATCAGGCTATCTGTTTTAGTCCTTATTCACTGTAAGTTAATTGACAATACTTATTAGTGTATCCATTCTTTATTAGTATAGAAAGAGAATGAGAATGGTTTATTTTGTTTATTACCAATATAAAAGCAAATTTAAAAAATTATACAACCAAAAATAAATATAAACCATTGTGATCAATCAAATTGTATGACCAAAATGTTATACTTTCGTAATTTAATAATCATACAACCTCATATAAAGAAAACTTCAAACACCCGATTTTTTTTGGGCCAAAACTTTGTAGTGGTTCCACTTATCGTGATTGGTCATCATATTGCATATTGCACACTTTCTCAGTTGCTTACGACTCGCACCCTCTTCGATCCCAATCTTTATTCTTGTTGCTTTTTTGCGCCCCTTTGTTTGAGAACAAATAGGATCCAATAACAGCTCATCTTCAACGGGCTCATCATCATCTACTTGAATTTTTGTCACCTCTTTTGCATTAATTTTATCAGGGTCAAAGTTTTCAACTATGGGTCGATTTTCAATGCACAACTGTACGACATGCTTAAAACCATTAATTGAGCATGATCCTGTATAAGCTAATCGTAAGAGCAGTGTCACCAAATAATTGTAACGCATCGTCTGAGATTCCTCGTAATTGGACATTTTCGTCAAAATCTTTGGTAATTCAGCATTTACTTTATTACCATCTCTACACCACCGACTTAAAATGTATTTATCAGGTATCTTTGTAGTACTTTTGGCAATCATATGTCTTAGAATGTGTCTACAAAGCATACCAGAGTGTTCAAATTTTTTACAATTACAATTTATATCTCCAGTTTGAACATTACCAACAACAGTAAAGTACCTTTTTGATTCTTCGATGGTGTTTGACTTGTACAATGCATACAACTTTGTATCCAGTGTTGTTAGATGTTGAAGCTTCTTCATTATATATTTATGAGATTTTACAATCTCAATCTGAAACCTTCTAAACATTTCCTTTGTATAAACAGTTGCTCCATGAGTTTTCAACGGTGATTCAATAGTCATAGTTCGCGTCCGATGACAAGTTGCGTAGTCAGCTTGTCTCTCCCTCATAACTTGTTTCTCAAGGGCTTTTTCTGAGTTTACGATAAATTCCTTGATGCTCGTTGTCGCATTCACATACTCACTGAATAAACTGTGCATTCCCTCACTCCTGGATGTAGTTGTCATTCCCGCTGCAAAAAAATTCTTTGTTTACGCCATGACCCATTTATGCTTAACCTCATAAAGTGATTGAAGCCAATCATGCTCATGCAGTTCGTAATCTATCATCAGTTTTTCCCATCGCTCCTCAAAATCCGCAAAAGTCAATGATTTATACACACCAATTAAAATCTTGTTTAAATATTGGGTACTCATCATACAATGTATGTAACTTTTCTAGAAATTTGTTACTAATATGCCATGTGCAAAGTGCATGGTGTGTTTCAGAAGAACCCTAGCAATCGCATTGCTCATAGCTTCATCCTGATCAGTTATAATAGTAATCGGTGCCTTATTGTTCATCGCTTGAAGCCAAGTCTCAAAAACCCATACAAAAGTATCCTCTGTTTCATCTTTAATTAGTGCAAACCCAAACAAGACAGAATGATAATGATGATTTACCCCCGTGAACGGAACAAACGGCATGGAATACTTGTTCGTCCGATAAGTAGTATCAAATGTCACTACATCCCCAAAGTTTTTGTAAGCTATCATTGATCGATAATCTATCCACAAAATGCATGCGATACGATTATCTTCATCTCGTTTGATATCGAAAAAAAATAGAGAATTTTTCGCCAAAAGTTTTTTCAAATACTGCAACGCTGCTTGGCCATCATTTGAATCTATTGTGTCAAGTCTTATATCTCGCACAACATTCCGAATATCCTTATCACTGAAATTGACATTTTCACCCCTCCTCCTAGTTCACTAAAAACATTCAACATTTTATTTGGCCCAATTCCAGAACTGTTTAAAGTTTCGATCAATGTTCGAGCAACAGGAGTTATATTTTTCAGTGTCTGAATGAACTTTTTCTTGCTCGGAGTCACCAAATCATGATTATAAGTCAACTCAAGTATTGAAACTTTCCATATATCTTCTTTCTTTAGATGAACAACAGGCATTCTAGCTTTGCACATCGTGCGACCTATTGAATCCTTTTTTCTTTTGACTTTACTACCCTCAACTTTATCAACGTCCTGTTTCTATCTTTCAATTGGTTTTCTAGCTTTGATACATGTAAAAAGTCTGTTTGACAAGTTGTTTGAGCGGGCATATTTATGACTTGCTCCAATTTTTATTTAAAATCCAATACTTCGTGCATAAGTTCTATAAAATTCTTCAGCCTCTTAGATAGTAGAAAAAATCTGGCCCTCGTATGGACTTTTTGAATCGTTAATATGCGATTGGGTCATGTTATGAACACCAATATTATCCATGTCAATATTATCATGAGAATAATTTGAATAACTAGAATTAAACATATCTTCAGCCATAATTGAAAACTTACCACGACGATTTCGAGGTGCAAAGTCTTGCTTGATTAATTGTGTATTTTTCGTCCTTGATGTCAATTGAAGGCGGCTATAATATTTTGGTTACCTTGGTAAGTCAAAAATTTAATAAGAATAATACCCAATCTATCTCCTAATTTATTAGTTTTGTATAATATAATTTCTTCTGTTAACTTGGAATAGGATTTATAGATTCTGTGATTTGGCTTAAAACTGTTGCTGATTTTATTTATATCTTCTATGATTTGGCTTAATCTGTTGCAGATTAGATTTTGGTGTGTTATTGAATTAGTAGAGATGTTGCAGCGCTAGGACTGTTGATGATATGAAGGGTTGTGATAGTTCATACTGTGATATGGTGATGATATGATTTACTATCATATTGAATTGATTTGGCTGTGATATTTCCTTCCTTTTGCTGCGATATGATTTGCTGTCATATTGAGTTGATTTGGCTGCTGTGTTTTGGATGTCCTTTTCCTGTGATATGGGCTGCTGTGATAATGTATTTCTTTTTCCTGTGATATATTGAGTTCCTTTCTTTTGGTTGCTGTGATACTGTGATACGTCCTTTTCCTGTGCGCTAACTAAGAATAAACATTGCGTCCGCTAGTATGTCTAGCGGACTTGGTAATTTTTTCCATTTGACCTATTTGACTTAGCTAAATGGGGGCAAAAATGAAAACAATTTATACTAACTACGTCCGTTAGTACTAGTAGCGGACGGCTTGTTCCGCTTTTCAATCTGGCCCGGTCGTTTATTGAATGGAAGGTTAAGATGCTATATGCCACTTTTTCATCCATAGTAAATAGATGTTATGGATCATTCCCCTATATATATATATATACATACATACAGTCCCTTCAGTTAAGGGATCCCTCAAATAGTGTTATTTGAGGGATGAGTCAACAACCGTTGGATCTGTTTGTGGTGGGTCAGGAGTGTCTGAGATTGTTTTATATCTTTTAACCATTTTTCATCCTGTCCCACCACAAACAGATCCAACGGTTGTTGACCCATTCCTCAAATAATACTATTTGAGGGATCTCTCAACTGAAGAGGACTGATATATATATATATATATATATATATATATATATATATATATATATATAAATGATCAAGTCCGGACTCCCGGATTTTCTTAAAATACGGATTTTTTTTTTAAACTAATAAAAATGTATAATATTTTATGGAACTGAATTTTTTTCATAATACAGTGTTTTGGGTGTGATTTGGATACATATAAACTGTACAGACCTGTTTTGTTATATGTATCCAAATCACAACCAAAACACTGTATTATGAAAAATTTTCAATTCCATAAAATATTATACATTTTTTATTAGTTGTTTTATAAAAAAAAGCAAAAAAAAATAAAAAATCCCATGTTTTAGCTCGGTCCGGACATCCGTACCTAATCCGGCCTCTCTCTCTCTCTCTCTCTCTCTCTCTCTCTCTCTCTCTTTTTATATATATATATACACGAGACTTTTTGGTGAGAAAAATTGTAAACAAATTAATTAAAAGCTCACCCGAAGAAAAGGAAAGTAAGTGTCTGATTTTAACAACCATAGAGAATTTTAGTCTTTATTACAAATGTTGCATCTTTCTATATCTCCTCTCCCTCTCTTCTCATGCTGGAAAAGAGCCGGAAATCTTCCTAATATCGGTGATTGATTTGATTTGAATACGAAATTTCTTCATGCTCGATCTCTGTTTTCGGTTTTACTGTGAAATTGCAGATACTGATATTAAAATTATCTGATGGCTCTACTTGGATCCAGCATCGCAAGCGAGGTAATGCATTATTTTCTTAACCAATTCAATTCAATTCAATAGTATCATCATTATTTCATAATTGAAAGAGATTCTGAAGTTACAGTAATATATTAATCACGCTGTAGAATGTATGTCGATGTTTGTATAATTGTTTATATGGCAAAAGATACTTGAGAATTTGGATCAATTTCCATATCTTTTCATTTAAATCAAATTACTCGTCCAAATTAAGCATGAAATAAATAATATCATTAAAATTTTGGAAATCATTAAAGTGCTAGTGTATGCAATTTAAAACTAATACAACAAGCTGTTATATTGTGTTTTTAAAATAATCTGAGCGGTTTTGATGATCGACACTCAAAAAGTATGATTCTATAATGTGAAATTATTATTTTCAGGATTACGGATGTAGTGATGTATCTAAAACTAAGTTTATGGACTGTTAATAATAGATGCGTTGTTGTTTTTTATGAAGTTTTGACTGCTGTCTGTTGTGGTTTGTAAATAAAAGTTTGGCTGAAAGGTCTAAATCATAGGGATCCGGTTACCATGGAGTTAACTTCATGGTAAGTTAGTCAATTGACCAATACAGTGCTGACACGCAGAAAGAGATCATCTCCCAGCCTATGTGTCGACACTGTATTGGTCAATTGACCAAAGTTAACTTCATGCTAACCACTTTCAAATCATAGGTATATCTCTATGGTTAATAGCGACTACAACTAAAGGAGCCGAAGGACGTGAAACAGACGTATATAACTTGTCCGTTGATTGATTTTGGAAAATGATGATGCAAAATAACTAAAATGGTGTTATGAGTTAAGTAATTACTTTCACTGGGGTTATTATAGAGATTGGCTAAATTTTTGGACTCTTACAGTCTTAGACAGGGTGACTTGTTCTTTATGAAACCCTTTTGTTATGATTATGTGCATTGAGAGGTCTAAACAAAAGTTGTATCATCTTTTTGTGTCTTACTGTTCCTAGTAGGAGGTGATGGAAATCTTGAAGATTCATGTGATGCAGGTTTCAGAAATTGAAGATAATATATTTTTGGCTAATTTATACAACTTGCTTTTATTAGCTTCTGCAAGTGTGCAAGAGCGGTAACTATGGTGATTCTATTGTTTTGAGGAATAAGAATCTGTGTGAATGTCAGTACTTTGAGAACAACTATATTAATATATTATTCTTTTGATGCAGGTTGGGCTGCGGTTGCTTCTTTGCCCACTTAATTCGAACATTGTGATGCGAACAGCATGGTAAGTATTAATGTTGACCTTGTTCTTGTACCTATCAGAAGCTTGCTGGTTTATTTTCAAATTTGAAGACAAATATCCTTGATATGCCTTTATCAATATTTTTCTGTGAAACTTTATGATTCAAAGGAATACTAAATTGATGATACCCCCCTCCCTAAACTTCTTTCATATTGGGTTAGCTAGCAATATTTGTGGTTTCTTTTAAATGTGCAGCTGCTCTGTTGGAATTGTTTTACCTGTATACTCTACAGTTAAGGCTATTGAGACGATAGATCAACAAGAACAGCAAAAGTGGCTCATATATTGGACAGGTTTTCCTCCTCTTACTATGATTTTTTATTCTAGCCGTAGATGTGAATGCCCAAACTCATCTTATTCTGTTGGTAAAAATAACTTCTTCGTCTGAATAAGACACTATCCCTTTCATATATAGGAACTTCTGTTAATCGTAAGTCCTCTATTAACATTTTCCACAAGGCCATGAACGTGATTAAAGATACTTGAATCATATGTCCAAAGAAATTTTATGGTTTTAGGTTTAAGATGATCTGCAGCTTGTGGGCCTAATTCTTAAGTTTATGAGCTTGTGTTGCAACTTAGTGAGAATCTTGTAGAATGTCCCTTCCTCATATTGTAGCATGAATACTCATATTCTTGTACTTCAAGGCTTGTAGTTGACTATCTAATTGCTATAGTGAAAAGGAGAGTAATAGGCGGCATGATATCGAAATTTGCAATCACGTTATCTGGTAAAGTTGATGAGGGTTAATAATTTGAATTTGTGCTATAGATAACCATATAAATATATTATCATCAGGTACAACTTGAGAAAACTATTCTAGACAACTACAATTTGTTTCAGTTCTAGCTGTAAATTTAGCATTTAGCCTAGCAATTAGTTGTTAAGATCCTTGTCTAAATTGTGAAATTATTGGAGGTGTGGAAACCCTTTTATACAGCATTTTGATCGGTGTTATTCTAATGAGAGAATTGTCATCATACTGTTTGGCTGCTTGTGGTGTTTAATCCAATAGGTTATGAATATTCACTCCGGATATGTATATTATCACATTAATACTTTTCTTAAGCTGAAAATTGTGGAGTCTATGGACTAAATAAGATAGTTAATGCAAGCTCTTTTTAATCCATTTATATCAATGTCTTGACATTATTTTAATTTTCTTGATTTCCTATAAATGCTTATTGTGGACTGTGGACCATAACAAGTTGTTCATATTTATTATCGTGAAACAATCATGAAATTATTTATTCTGCCTCTTTAGTGTGCATTTTTCTGCATAATTTTATTTTCCTCAATATTGCAGCTTATGGAACCTTCAGTGTGATAGAAGTTTTTTCGGACAAACTCTTTTCCTGGTACAGTCCCAAGTCCATTGCATTGACCTGGAAAATTTGTGTGTGATATGTAGGACCATTTTTACACTTTACACAGGTCCTTTACATAATTTTGGAAACTGCTTTCTTTTTATCTCTGTTTACTTGGCTGGAATTTTTGAACATTTAGCACTCGTATGTCAGAGTTTATACTTTGGTCCGAGAGTTTTCCTTTTTTCCTCCTCTTTCTCTAGTAGCGCATGCATTACCATTTGCAAAGACGTACATAAATTCTGAGTGCTGAAACATATTTCCTTTAGCATGAAATGATTCTGTATGCAAGTGATTGCTTCTCATAACCCTTTCCTTCAAAAGCAGACTCAAGTGAAGTTTCAAAACTCTAGCAGCTATAGATAGAAAACTATATTGAAAAAATAGTTCGAATTTTTCTTGCAGGGATATATATTTTCTGTTGGATCTACTTGAAATTAACTTGTTACAAAATGTTTTTGTTTTTTCCGTCCGGGAAAATGATTGAAATGATTTCATGAAAAATTGTAGATGCTAACAAAAGTAATGACCTGATAATTTCCTTTGAAACAGGCTAAAGCTAAAGAAATTCTTGACCAATAACTTGAGCACTTTCCTTTCATCGCTACGAGTTGGTTTTAAAATAAGGCAGTAGGCTGCAAAACCATGATCCCCAACTCTTATTTGAATGTTGTGAAAGCATTCCGACTCACATTGGGGCGAGTTCCCAGGTGGCGCTCCAACTCTGTGTGTGTGTGTGTGTGTGAAGAAGGTATAGTGGTATACCAAACTTCTCTACACGAACTGATGAACTATTAACTATTTCTGGCTGAACCACATTCTAGGACCCCCTATAGACTTGGTTGTGCTTTCTCCTTGAAGAGATCATCACTTCCCATAATTCCATGAAATTATACCGATAATCATGAAAGTAATTGAAGAAATGATAAGAACACATGGAAAACAACGTACTTGAAAAACGTGGTGGAGGAATAATGTTGTGCTTAACCATTACTTCTTCCTTAGTCGAACTTTGTAGAGACTGATATCAACCATTCTACTATCATGAAATTTCACCAAATAGGTAAGTTGTTTTTTGTTTCTTCTACATTTTCTCGTTCAATTGAATGTCCTTGTAGTAATTTTAAATGCGCAATTGATGGACAAAACTGTTTCTACACATACATTATTAAAATCTGTGTGGTTTAATTCTCCGGAAGTCTTGAAATCTTGGTGCTGTTGATTTCTAATAATAGCATCTACATATTTTGTGTGCTTAATTAGTCTTTCGGTCCTTATGCAGGTTTCCCTCATACCATTACTTGAAGTTGGCATTTCTTATTTGGCTTCAACTCCCAGATATTCATGTAAGTTCAAAATAAAGCTGTTTGCATTGGTTTGATGCATCTCGAGTTGGGAGAGCATATTACTCTCTTGCAGGAAATTCAGGAATGAATGTGGACTAAACATGGTATCGTTATTAGAATCATAATACTTTTTATAGCCTGTGTGTTGGTTAAGAAGCCACCATTATATACCCCTCCAGAAAGTAGTATGTTGGTATTTTTATACGACAGTGCTGGCTTTCATCAGGGTGCAAGGATGTTGTATAAAAATCACCTGCAACCCTTCTTTACAAGACACCAAGCTAGAGTAGATCGGATATTGGGCTTGACAAATGTTGAGATGGTAATTCCTGTGATCATCTTTTCTTATTCCTATTCTACCATGCAATTGAACTCTGTATATGTGTCTGATCTGGTTCTAAAAAGTTATATGGATGACTCATACAAGAGGAATATTGGTACAGAAAAGAGATCAATTAAAAACTAATCTGCTCATGCGTACTCTAAAGATCAAATATGAGAATCACGCCTTAATTGTGTTCTGCATCAGGGCCATGTGTACCTCTTGTAGGTTTGCCTGCGATAAGTGCATTCATGTGAGAGTGGTGTTTAGGTCCAACTGACGAATAGTGTGGCTCAGTCCTGTTTCATCAATATGCAGGTTAAATTCATCAGCTCACACCAGGCGGAGATAGAGTATGCTAGATCCATGCTGATGAAGATCACATCACCTCGTAAGTTTAAGTTATGCAGTGTAAATTGGTTTTACCAGACTCTAATACATCTTTGTGTATTAGTTGGCAAAGCGTCAAGGAACACCGTAAACCCAGCACAACCTGAAGTGCCTTCTGTAATTGATGGCCAAACAAGAGTACTCTCAAATGCAGAATACGTCCATGATGACTGATACACTTCTTACATTGAAGACGAATAGCGAAAGTAGGGTGGTATATTAAAATAACAAAAATTTCTTTATAATAATTGTCAAATGTAATCTAATAAAATAGTAATATATTCCCTCCGTCCGACTTTACTTGTTCTAATTGATTTTTTATGTTCAAATTGACCAATTTTAAGATTAATAGTTAAACAAATGTATTAAAAATTTTGAAATCAACTAAGTTAACTTTAATAGTATTCTTAATGTACTTTCTTATAATATTAATTTTGTGTCTATATCTAATTTTGATTCTAAATACGATTAATTTGATTATAAAAAGTTAAAGCTGGACGGAGGGAATACTTTTTAAAGTTAAAATTTACTTTCAAAAGTCGTAAATACAAAAAGTATATTTTGTCGCCAAACTCACAAACACACTATTACCTACTTTGGAGAGTTTTTTTTTTTTTTAAAAGGAGGATATTTTCACAATATCCAACCCTCATAAGGTCCTCATGAACAAGACGTGGGTTTTGATCCATAATTACATAATTTACATTACATGTGCCCTTGTGAGAATTATCTTTTTCATTTTTTAAGGATAACAGTTATCGTTTTTTACGGATGTTTCACTTTGTTAACTAAACTATTAAACTAAGTTGCCCAAATCTTACAAGTATATACTGTATAATTATTTATAAAACAATGTAGGGAAATGAAATCGACATTCTCACGCCTACAGATATGTGTGAGATACTGATGAAAATATTATTATTTTTCAGTTTCCAACGCTATATAGTGCTCTGCATGTATTTCTTATGTGGCCTTAAATTTCTAGTCTCCCTGGCAGGCTTCACTCAAATTCTAATTCTTGTGATTTTATCCAGACTAACGGGACATTACTTGATAAGAAAAAAGTGCATTTAGCCTCACCTGAGGTGCAATGCATGTTTGACTAATCCCCCCAAGTCTCATTCTAGTTTTACTATTAATGAATTTTTAGATTCTCTCTTTTCTTTATCCTCGCCCACCTTTCTACTCTCCGTAGGACGGCAGCACCAATGCTCCATCTCAAATCATGGCACATCCAAGTCACTCGCTACATCTATAATCACAAAGCTTACTACCTCACTCCCACGCTAAACATGACTAATCTGAGAACGTGAACAAGACTTCGTTTTTGACCAATTCAAACCATCTCAGTACACACCCCTCTTCATATAACTTGAGACTGCTTGATTGTTTGTGGACAACACTAACCCATAAAAAGGGGGCCTTTCCCATTCATTTCATTGCCCTTGAATCACTCTGACCTCTTGGCTTGATCTGCATATTTTAAGTGGTTGAGCCTTCACCCCAACCTCAGCCATTTGAATCAGTTGGTGCAAAAGGAATACATAAGCAACACATGAATCAGTAGGTGCCAAATACATAAAGCTACAACCGACTGAAAGGCCAAAGAAAGTGAAATTCTTGAAAGATGCAACAAAAGGAGTCCTTCCAATTCAGACATTAAGAAACAATTCCAAACAGTGTCTTTAAAGTTTCATTGTTTACAACAAGAAGCACAAGTTCAGAGCTTTCTCTCATGTTAGTAATCCATAGATAATGTAGCAGTTTACACAGGAAAGGTTTAGTATATAGATTAGTGAGGACAACAAACATTGTTTGCTAATCAAACCTAAAGCCATTGGTTATGCAAGGAACTTGAAGAAGTTTCTGCTCCACTCTAAAAGAATTAAAAACTTTTGAAATGTCTTAACCTTAACTGTTACCTTCGTCACCATGCGACAGAATATCAAGTCTAGATACTTCATCTGCTCCGCAAAATCTAATTAATTCTTCCTGTTTCAACAGCAAAAACCATTTGCGTCGTCATAGTTCAGTTTTTAGAGATCACATTATAGAAATTGATATGACGTCTGTTTAGATATTTGAACAATGTAGAGAAAGGACAGCAGCAAGGAAGTGGTACATATCGATATGAAAATTCTTTCTTTTCTTTCGCCTGGGGTGGGGTTTAATTGGTAGATGGTTGAGGAGGAACTGCTCTGGATATCATTCCCTGTCGCTAATGTTTCTATAAACTTATACTACTGGCAGGATAACTTGGAATCTCTTTAAACTAGCCCAATCAACAAGATTTCAATTTAGAATTACATTAAAAACAATATTACTTTCTTTTTTAAAACAAATGAACAAGGCCTTCGGTGAAACTTAGAGAAAAAGAGGGGGTGGAAAACCTTTATGGAATTATTTTCAGATGTTATCCTCTCGCATTCCTCGGACAGCCTCTGCAGCTCATCTCTGAGTGTACGATTTTCATTATTTAACGTCTCTACCCTTCCCTGTAGCTCCTCACACTCGGCCTGGTGCAAACAAGAAATGAAAACCAATGTTAATGACTATACCATTTCAATATGATAACAGAAACTGTGACATAAGAGCATAAATATTATTCTTTTATTTGCTTCTCTTTATCTCGGAACTTAATTTTCATTTTTACTGTACTCTCTTAACAAAAGGTAGTGCACAAAGTGTTCACCTCAGGACCAAAGGTCGGTCAATTAAATCACTATTTCTCATTAGCTGTAAATTATGTTCAACAAAAAGGGCCAGCTTTCAGCTGTAAGTCATTGCATCATCCCCCAATCATAAAGCTTAAGCACATCTTTTTGTCACAAGTCGAAACATATTTATACAAACTTAAGAAAATTAGATTATCACATACAACTCATATCCGATAATGCTAATTGGACTATTGATATGAACAGAGCCAGGGCATTAAACCTAGTTACAAGTCTGAGGAATTAAGTACATCCTACCTGCTTGCGTAATCTTGATCTCCTAGCCGACTCCCTGTTAGATTGCTTCCTCTTCTGTCTTTTCAGTTCACGTTCATCCTGCTAATCCACCCATTATATGATTCCATATCGTGTTCACAAACAGTAGGACACCACATTAACTTAAACAAACAGAAGTTCTTTTCCATAAAATTATATTTGTATCGTGTAAAGTAAAAAATATAGAAAAAATAAGGAGATTGAAAGGCTTCATACATGAACCCATTGTTCAGGCATCATTCCATCACGTGCAATCACTGTTCCTGGAGCAACAGTACCAGAAGGATTTGGTCGCACTTTCATAGATCCAGTGCCAGCAGACGAAGCATTCCACAAGTCCATCCCAATATTCAAATTAGTTGTGGGCATAGAGACCACAGGATTCCCAGGGACTGAAGTCTGAAGATTAGCCCCAGCTGTACTATTCTGTGCATTGGCTCCTGACAATTTAAGGAAATTACTAGATCAAAAAATACAGAACTGAGAAAATAATCCGGCTGAAAGTGAGAAAGATTACCATCTGCAAGCATCTGGTGGAAACTTCCTTTCTTACTGCCAGCAAATTCCTATGGATAACAAAATAATAATTGTTTTAATAAAAGAAAACTTCACTTAAACATACTTCTGACTATCAAATTAGAACGGAAAAATGATATCAGCTACTTTTACGAAATTTTGGGTGTTCTTTGGTAACTATTTTTGTTAGTTGTATTTTTTTTTTACAAAGAGAGAGTTTGAAATTTTGTTGTTAACAAGATTCGATGTCTAGACCTCATCAAAGTTGGAAAGGCTCCTTGTGTTGCCAAAATTGAAGAAACAACTTTTTTGTGTTTTCACTTTTTCTACAGCCAAAGTGGATTTTGCTTTCACTTTTTTCAATGCAGAAACAGTTACCAAACACTATTTTTTGCTTCTAATTTCAAAAAAGTAGAAATAGAAACAAAAATTTGGAAGCAAAAACAGTTACCAAACGTACCCTTAACTTTAGAATTAGAAATATGAACACAACTCTTACGAATTTTGAAGTACTATTCAATAACACATTGGCACTAAATAGTAAAGTATGCGTAGATAATATGTAAAAGTCAAAAACATACATGGTTAGTATTCTCGTCACTTGCATCTGATGAACCATCACTTCCACTTTCCGCACTGTGTATATCAAATTATATAGTCAGTGAAGCAGATTACAAAATTACAGAAGTAGTGATATACCCCATGCTCGAGCAGAAGGAACAAAAAATTGAGAAAAATAATCTTACTAAATTGAGTTTAACAAACCTTTGAGTGGCGCCATCATTTCCTGAACTCGAGGCTGCCTTCCCACTCTCTCCAGCCTTACCACCATTGAAACTAGTGTTGGCTGAAGCTCCCTTAGATTTTTTGTTTTGAGTCCTCTCCTTTCCATCAGTTGCTTTTCCTTCTGATTCTCCAGCTGTTGGTGCTAAACTTGGAATCTAAAGGATTCATAAACATGCAAATTTCTAAGGACCAACTTTAAAAAAATTCAAAAGCTAAAATGGTATTTTATGCTAATGCACAAGAAAGAATCATTTCCATTTTTCAACACATTCAACTGAAAGTTTCTCCCATGAAAAAATGACAGGGTTGACTCTGGAGTGTATAGTGAACTCAACTGCTACATGTCAAAAGATTAAAATTAATCTAATTACCGTGGCCATACTAGGATGAGCATAAACTCCCCCTGGAGGATATAAAGCTGGGTATGGAACTGGAGTCCCATATGGAGGCATTAAAGGATGCTGAATCATCATATAAAAGCTAATTAAGTCTCATACCAAGAAAACAATCAGAAACTCATAACTAAACAAATAATACAGATATTTACCTGACCTCCCCACAAATAGGGATGGGGGGTTGGAGAAGCGACAGTTGAGGCATAGAAAGTAGGACCGGCTCCAGTACCATAATAGGCCTAATTAAGAAACGGAGTTATCAAGTAAAGATAATATATGCCAGGATGTTATGATGACATCCATGGATACACTTGAGAAAAGATTATCAGCGAAGCTGAATTTTATTATACACCTGCATAGAGCTTGACCAATCAGGATATGAAGGTGTTGTTGGCGCTTCCTGCATATTAACATGAGAAAGATGAAACATATGTAATAACATATACTCCTCAGTTACATATTTTAAGAGAGAACCTTTCCCTTCTGGGACATCCTATAATGTTTGTCAATTTTACAAAACCAAGGTAACTTTGATAGGAATAGACTATATCAGCCTGTCAAAAATAAGAAAGAAAATCCCATGAACACCATCATATATTGAAGGGAGGGGCGGCAATTGTGTAGTTAAAGGTCCAAATTTCCTCTCCTTGAAATATGTTCAAAAAATATGTGACAATTTGAGGACACAGAAATGAGACCGAGGGAATATACGCACACACATGACATACATGTGTGTTTGCGTGGGACAACATTTACATATATAAATGTGTATGAATTAACAAATATGTGTGTATATGAGTATATCAAGACAGAGAGAAAGATACCTGAACTGAAGAGGTCGGTTTAGAATGCTTAGTAGGTGTGCTCTCTTCCCCAGCCCCCATCGGATCAGAACAAAAACTCAGTAGTAAACCTTAACTTTCGCTGTTGTCAAAAGATCATCGATATCCTCAACTCCGATCGATGAAGCACCTGAAGACATCAGATTTCATTCACTAGTAAGATTTGAACTTATAAAACAATAAATATAGGATCCGCACAATCTGCAACATCAGTTACTTAAGAATCAAAATTAATGAATTCACTTATTATTTTGGAAGTAGATAACTTAAATCTTGCATAATAGTTAAGATGATGCTAATGAATACATAAGCAACCATATATTCATAAGTAGGGTCTGTAACATCAATAACTTCACCAGGAAAGTGACACTAAAAGATCAAACAATTACCGGTAAAAGAAATTTTACATGCAGTGGCGGATCTAGGACTCGATCACATGCAGGGTCGGTCTGTTAATACTTGCCACTTGACCACTTAGTTGTTCGGAATCCTGGACAGTCAATGGTGTCTCGATGTTGAGAGAAGGGTCTTCTTCCAATTGAATTGAAAAGTGAGAGAAGAATAGAGGGTTTGTTGGGCAATATAAACAAAACCAAATATAGAAAAAGTATATTTTCTACAATTTATGGTTGGAGTCAAACAAATAATTACTTATAATATATAGTACTAAAACTAAATTTTCTACAAAAGAAAAAAGAAACAAAAAAAAAATGAGTGGGGCCTGGGACCAGCAATTGGTTACAATTATAGTGATTGAGAGGACACTATGCTCCCATCATGCTTTGCGGAACTGGTATGCGCGTAAACACGGAGGACAAGCATACCAATATTGCAAAGCACGATGGCAGGTAACAGTTACTAAATCACTATTGGTCTAATAAATCACAAGTACTCTTAACAATCTTCAAGGGGAAAGATACATGTAGGCATTTATTATTTTTTGGTCTTATAACTGTTTACTCTAATCTACCACCCTACCTCACGCTCAACATAAGTGTCGTGTTGACTGAATGGCAACGAGTATCATGTGAAGAATGGAAAGAAAAGCGATAAATAAGAAATCCCATTCATTGCATGTGTAGAACGGTTATAGCTGAATTAAATTATATCTTCATAATTAGGCTATATTAACAAGTCGAGTAGTAAAAGGGATAAAGGTAGTACATAAGGGACATAATAGGTAGAAAAGCAGTTGAAGGGGAAAATAAATTAAAGCATCCATAGGACATATTAGCTTTAAACTATAATAAAAAATTACAATAAGACATAAAAGCTATCACATATGAGCTAAAGCTTACGTAATACCCAAAAAAAGTATCAAAGTAAGTCCCACCAATATCCTAATCACAAATTGCTATTGGTGGCAACAATCGAGAACTGTAATGTCCTAATAAAGTAAAAGAACTAAGTTCAAGGATTAAAGCACAACATAATAATTATTAACAGCATTGTCTTAAGTAAAAGCTCACGAGGATACACATGAAAATTTAGAAGAAGTATTGATGTGCAATGACTTTTGTACAATATATGGTAAAAAGAGTGGCATTATAAATTTATAATTGTATGAATTGTCACTAAAAGTCAATATTGTGACTTATTTACACAGGGTAAAGAGGTGTCATAAAACACTTTGAAGCATAAAACTAGAATATAAATGACTACCAAGATCACTTATTAGCTATAAGGAAAAATAACAAATGCATTAACTACTATTTGGCATAGTAGTTATTACTATTCCCAGCTTCAAATGGGCTCCTAGTTTAAGAAACGAAAGAAAACTTTGTAGTTACTAAAAAAATAGGATTAAGGTGTGTCACAAATCATTGTGTTCCACAATTGTTCCTTATTTAACACTCCTGATTGGATCCACAAGTTATTCTTTATCATCTGATATACCAATGGGCTACAATATATTTCTAAAGGATTAAAAAAGATAGATACTCCCTCCGTCCCATTAATATTGTAACACGACTTTTTGCAAAACTTATAAGAAAATGTTAAACTCTTATTTGATTTCCTAATTGACCCCTCTGAAATGAGTAGTTGAGAATGCTCTAAGAATACGAACCAAACAATTTTTAATTAGTGAAGTGACTTGCTATATATTCAAATTACAAAAGATACATCACTATGGGTAAAGTAGTCATATAACTTCACAAAAGTTACCCAAAAAAAAATGTTGCAATTTTTGTGAGACTTCCTAAAAACGAATGCGTTGAAATATTTTATGGGACAGAGGGATGAGTCTGTATAAAATTAGTATGATGCCATAAAATTAGGAGGAAAAAAATTATGAATAATGCTGGACGTTTTATGATTAGTCTAAGGATGACACTGGAAAATTGATTGTATAATATCTAACTTATAATTTATAATCATATCCAGTAATAAGAAGTAGGCACTATACTACGACTATCTATCTAATAGTCAATGGTTAAGATAAAACATAAATAAATAAAAATGCGTGTATGTGTGTGTATTATAAAGGCCTTGATGGGTATTGTGGTTAAATTTTAAGAGAGAATATGACAATGTAATGTTAATATATGTAATCAAAGATGAATTGAGGAAAGAACAAACAGTAGGATGGGTGAAATATATATATATATATATACACACACACACACACACACTCGCACACATACATACATAACCGTAAAAATAATTTCTTTCGAAAATATTATTAACCACCGCGAACATAATTGATTATTTTAGAATTTGATAAACTTAAGTAATAAAAAGTCTTTATTACTTAGATGGGATGTGCTCAATGACAGAAAATATCAACACAATGAACAATTTTTTTTATATATATAAACATTAAATTTAAAATTTGTTGGACAGTCCAGTGAAGTTATATAGTTTGGCTTCTCTTCCAGGTAGTGATATACACAAGCTTATATCCATTTGTGTTTATCAGCACTTGTTGCACGCCGTGATCTATGCTCCAAAAAATGATAATCATTTCACTGTTTAACTTCTTATACTTGGTTAAAATAGCAGAAATATCATAGGCCATGATATCAAATAAGTGTACCATGCTATATACACGAGAGCTCTTCAAATTAATTGGGGATGTGCAATATTACTTTGTGCCTATTATTTCTAAAATATGATTTATCATGTCATTACAACCGAAATTGATGTGAAAAATTAGACAAATGTTCCTCAAATGTCAATAAATTGCGGCTCCTCCGACAATCTTTGCATGTACATCTGGAGAGCTTTTAAGTAACAAGTTTTTACTTTGGGCAATACAGTTCTTAACAGAAAGCAAAGCCCGCTCAAACCTACGACGTTCAGTGGTAATTATTTGAAATTAAGTTTTGTATTAGTGATTTATTTCCCTTACTTGTGAAGATTTTGAGGTGTAATTTGTTATCAGAGTAGAAATTGGTTGAAAATAAAAGTGAAAACTTCCTAACAAACTAAACGTTAACCGAATTCCAAGCAATTTACAACAAGTCAGCTCCAAAATTACTAAAACAGCTGCCTAATTTGAGATCCGAAGCCTAAACTTGAACACTTAACACTTAAACATACATCCAAAAACTGGAAAAAAAAAACACATGCAAATAAATACAAGTAACGTAAATTATTATATATAAAAATAGAGAGAGAGAGAGAGAGAGAGAGAGAGAGAAGTGAACTGACCTGTACAGACAGCGTTGGAGGAGGAAGGATGAGGTGGAAGTCCAAGTCGGACGGAGGAAAAACTCCGAAACAAACAAACGGCTCTCCTCCTTCCTTCAGTTAATTTGTATTGTAATTTTGGGAAAGGAAGATATAGATCCAACGGTGAAGAAGAAGAGAGGTTAGTTATTCTACTGTCTAACTAGAAATCTGTGCAGTTCGTGTTATATCCACAACGACAAAAACTACAAGAAGAAGCAGCAGCAGCTGGAAAAATCAAAAAGGGAATTTTAGAGAGAGAAAGATAAAAAGAGGAGAGAGAAATCTTGAGTTGTTTGGGGTGGCTTTGTCCGATAGGGGGAAGTTATTGTTGTGAGTCATCGATGAGGAGAGTAGGGTTTCGAAGGTGACACGTGAGGCGGAAGCGGAATCCAGCTGTCGGTTTTTAAGTGGATAAACTTGACTAGGCTAAACTATCAACTATGTTTGTTTGGTGTCTCACTCACAGTCATACCTAATTCGGAACGGATAAACTTCTTTAATTAAATTACACCCCCACCACTCCCCCACCTAAAAATACCATGGCCCATGGGCTTTGCTTTCTTATCTCTTTCACATTATTCCAATCCCTTTGTGCTCTGCTACCATAATAATTATATTCCACTAAATTGTGGTGGTTATCTAAATTTATTTATTTTACAAAACTAATGTTTAGTATCCTTAGAAATTGAAAGCTAATTTCAGGTGTCAATGTAGTCTTAGTAGGATTTTGGTTAATGAGGAGATTTGTGAACTTTAAATCTCAGAATTCAAATTTAATTATCACTTTTGTGTAAATTTATGGTTAATTGTTATAATTGTGATTGCTATTACCATAATTTATTGTGAGAATTAATTGATATTTTCACAAAATCTCCCTCACATAGATGTGGGACCCATTTACTATTCAGCGGAAGAAATATCAATTCCCTTTATTGTTCTCAAGAAGTTGGTCTAGAAAAATAAATTTTGAAGAGAATAGAAAAAATTAGGTGTATTCCTTTTCAGTTTTTCAAGGACTTAAAATAAATGTTTAAAATCTAAAAAGTTAATTTAGATTTCAAAAAATTGGTTCATTTGACTTGTTTCGAATTCAAAATTTGCATTATGTGAATTTAAATACTTTGTTAAAATATATCAACAATTAATTAAAGTATTTCAATAATTTATTCATAAATATAAACAAAAAATAATGATGAAATTCGGAGAATGCCTCATATCTTTGTGGGGTCTGCCGGCATATCATGAGTAAATTTCATAGGATTAGAATCTGTATCATGGATGTAACTTCTAATTTTCGAGCATAATTTAGATCTATTTCTTCACAAGGAAACCAAACCCAATGGCGAAGGACCGGGGTACTCAGGCAGAGGCCCACCTTCATTTAATTCCTTTTTAACTTTACGGATCAACTACTACATGGGCCCCCGTATATATTCTCACTAGAAGTAGTAGTAGTAGTAGTGACTCTTGGGCCTAGGCCGAACTCCAAATCCTAGGAAAACAACCCATAAGGAATCTATAATATCTATGTAAAGCAATTTCCTGAGCTATGCATAATGCATGCTTCTTACTACTACAAACAAACCCAAGTTTCTCTAATCAAGTTACACGAAAATGAACTTTTTTTTCATGTACCTGATGAAATCCTGATCACTAACCAGCTAACTCAGGGAAGATCAAATAATTGGAAATTATTAATTAGATGGAACCAAAAAAAAATTGGACAAGAAGAAACTGGAAAAAGAAATGGAATTGGACTACTAAAAACTTTAGCTTTATTTCCTTGTCTTTTATTATCATTTTATACAACGCAGTTTTATTGAGTATACATGTGCCTCGACACCATGTTCCATGCATATACATATACATATACATGTGTGTGTATATATATATGTATGTACATATGTATATATATATAGGAGAATATAGATGTGTACGGCCGTGTAACTTATAAAGTTACACAGTCTACGATAATAGAACTCTGCTATCGTAGGGTAGTTACTCCACGATTTGAGAATTCAGTCCACGTTCGACGGTATTGCTCTACGATAGTAGAGTGAGTTCACTCTACTATCGTAGAGTGTGTAACTTTAAAATTTACACAGCTGTGCACCTCCATTTTTACCATATATATATTTATATATATATATATATATATATATGACAAGCGACTACAAGTAAACAGCGATTTACAACACTTTCTAATTACCCAAGAGGAGAGGAATCACTCCGTCAATTTATCCGAGCAGGCACAAAAGCAACTGAAGCAATGGCTGCATGGCTTCCTTGTCTTTTTGTTATTTTGTTTAGGCTTTTCCATTGAATGATCAGTGCATTGAGAATTTCTATTTCTACGCACATTGCTTTCTGTGGGACGTTCCATCTCAACCATCCTCGGTGCTGCGGTCTCTATTGGACGCAAGTAGTGCATTAAGTTTTCAAGAAAGTGCTTAATTTGAATGAATTCAGGCCGGTCCGCGGGGTCTTCTGCCCAACAGGACTCCAGGAGGGGCACTATTTCCTGTGGAACGTTATTCGTGCTAGGCCTCAAGTTCTGGGAACAAAAGTAAAATCAGTTGCAATGTATTCAAGTCATCCAACCACTAGAAACTTGTTTGGTTCAATGTTAACTCGGCTATTGTAAGCCTTGATGGTAACACATTTGTGCTATATATTTTTCAATTATATTTATTATAGATGAAGATATAATATAGACATGTTTTCAGCATGTCTTAAAATCCATGCCCAACATCACTTAGCAGCGCAGAGTGAGTATTTAGTGGTAGAAAATGTCATGCAGAAATACGTACTATAGCTGCAGCATATGCTGCCGTTATGCTGCTCCTCCCCTTGAATGGAGTTCTGTTTGTCAAAAGCTCCCAGAGAACCATTGAGAAGCTGTAGACATCCACCTTGTGATCATACCGTTTCTTATTTCCCTTTCCATCTAAGTTGAACATCTGATTTATGTAAAGAGTAAGGCTTATATTATGATTTAGACTATACTTCATATATATATATATATATATATATATATATATATATATTGTGATTTGAAAAGGTCAAGTCTAATACCTCAGGAGCCATCCAGCGGTATGTTCCAGCTTCAGTAGACATATCGCCTATTATCTCCTCTCTAGCTAACCCAAAGTCAGCTATTTTGACCTTATTCTTGTCTTCAGATAGAAGCATATTGCCTACAATTTTCACAGAGTCTCGCTCAGAAGTAAAATATAATTGAACCCAAAAATTTCAACAAAATTCCAACAACAAAAAAGGGTAATGAAACTATCATCTAAGATAAAACAGGTGAAGTTAACCACTTGGACCTTCACAGCTGTTTCAAGTCAACTGAGAGTTAAGGCCACTTCACTGGATAAAAATAAAGAACACATAACCCCTACATGGCTAAGCTATTTGTGCTTTATTTCTTCTTCCTTCATTTGGTTTCTCAACCATAAATTTTTGGATTATGTTTCTGTGTTTGATTCCCAGTTATTATGGTTACGTTGAATCAATCATAGTCCCAAAACAAAGGAATTTTATAACCAAATGATGACTAGGTAATTATGTCTATTCCTATTTCCTAACAGTGAACCAAATAAAAAACTTCTATCATGTCCACAAAAACATGAAAAGGTAAAAACTAACATTCAGATGTATCAGTATTAAGAAAATACTATAACAACCACAGCTGATCACTAAAAGCTAAAGCAAAAAATCATGGTTGAAAATTGGAGATTACTGGGCTTCAAATCGCGGTGAATTATGCCTTTTGCATGCAAATAAATCATGGCTTCAGAGATTTCCAATGCAAAACGTAGTGATAACTCCAGATCTGGACAGTTTGGACGCGTGCCCAACAAGTACTTCAGAAGTGTACCGCCTCTCATAAGCTCTGTGATAATCATCAAGGCCGGCTCAACAGAGGCGCCAATGAACTGTTTCAGCAAATCAGAAGATATCATTAGGTACGCAATTGAGCAAGATACTTTATATCCTTTGTATCAAGCTTCAGAGAAAGTAAATAACCTAAGAAGTTGAGCATAAGTAAAACATGTATTTGAAAATTAATAACATTGATAGAAAATATATAATAATAATGAAAGCTTTATTTTCAGTAATGCTTTTGTCTTCTAAACGTTTATGAAACCATCAGCCTTAATCTGGTTATATGAGGTTGGTCGAGCAAATTCTGCTCTACCACTCTTCAAAAGTTTAGCCAAGTTAGTGTCAGCCTGTAGCCTGATATTATTAGTTCAAGATGGAATCACGTTTCTAATAAATTAGGGAAGTAATATTCAAAAACAATGTAGTGATGCTGAGCGTAAATTTACTTCGAATGAATGTATATAATTCAGTTCTTGTAAGGCGAGGTGAATTCAAACATAATTTCACCTCAAACAACATAGCATTAACCATTTGCAATAGCAAAATGCCAGCACCTAAGGCAGATTATGGATTATGAAACAGGATGTGGGTGTTAGGAGGAGCCGAAGTGAGATTGTTGTTAAAGTTAATTGTAAGAGAAAAGCCAAGGTACGTTACATGTAAACTCTGAGGAATATATAATTTGACTGACGGACCAATGATGAGCAAAATGCAAGTCATCCAACAATTCAGAATGGGCACTTATATAAACTTCACAGTTTAAAATTTTCCAATTCTATCAACTGTCAAGCATATGCTACATAGTCATTCTCATAACACTTGACTGTAAAGCTGAATTTCATTGTAAACAGTACAAATACAAATTTTGAAAGATATAAGTTATATTTTGTCACCATGTATTCTAGAATTTCATTGAGTATGACAGTCAATAAGTTAATTATTGCAGCCATAACAATTATAAGAAAGTACACCCTTTTACATAAACAATAAGATCTGTGATATGTCCCATAACTTGCAAGGTAGCACAAAAATAAGATATGCTAGACATAAGCTGCATATTTATTTCAAAACTATCAGAACAGAGGCTCAAAATAATAAATCCATCGTCCAGAAAATGTGTTAAATGGCAAGAGTCAGCCAATACCCAATAGTTTGGACTAAGTCTATTAATTGAAAGTTGTTGTTTAGTGCCCCCTTTGGTAGAGCGCGCAGTGAGCTAAAAATATTTTTAATACAAAATTATGTTTTAAGAGTGTCTGGTAACATAACAAGAGTACCTTAAACATTAGAGTATTTGATGTTAAAGTATTTTTGGGAGAAGTTAAAATTTGGTGCTTTAGAAATTATGTTTACATTGAAACTTAAAAACTTACCACAATATCTCTATAATTTTATTTTATTTTGGAAATCATTTACCAAACATTTTTTGTTCTTTATATGAAACCTTTTTCTCTAATAGCTCTACTAGTAAAAGTGTTTTGTCCAACTGCACTTCTCCAATAAACAAGCATTCAATATGGTAAGGAAACCTTACAATGAAGGACCTACTCGCAAAGTAATGGAACAATTATATGTTTTGTAACACCCCAGTCCCACATCGAAAGATATAGAAAAAATTCTACTGTGTATAAAGAAATTAAGTTGTTACCAATAGTACCTTCAAGTCATGACCTTTTGGGTGAGCCTGTGGTGGGCTAAGATGACTCAAGAAAATACTATTGAGTCAGTGAGTTAAGGCTTTATTTGGATGAATTTGATTTGTTCCGACCTCGAGATTTGACCCAAGTTGTTTCACATGGTATCAAAGCCGACTCTCGAAAGGTCAGATCGGGTCATCTAATCAGGTTGTTGGAGGTAAGGACACGAAGGCTGATGGTATTATCCCACAATGGAGAGAAAAATGTCAGGAGGTGGGGACACGAAACCAGCCAATATTATCCCACAATGGCTAAAGCAAAGATCTGTGGACCGTGTGATTGGTTCTGACGGGGACATCAGAAATTTAAGTTGGGGAGTTTATAACACTCTAGTCCCACATCGAAAGATATGGAAAAAATTCTTCTATGTATAAAGAAATTAAGTTGCTACCAATAGTACCTTCAAGTCATAACCTTTTGGGTGAGCCTATGGTGGGCTAAGATGACTCAAGAAGATACTATTGGATCAGTGGTTTAAGGCTTTATTTGGATGGATTTCATTCGATTCGGACTTGGGATTTGACACTAAAAATCCATTCTACATATACATCTTAAAATTATATAATGACATTTGCTTTCTACTTAACTTACTGACATTAATCTTGATTGAACAATTAATGTGTCCAAGTGGGAAGAATTATATTAAAAGAATTTGCAGAAAGTAAATGCACGCGTACAAACATGATAGAAGAAACGCGATAATACAAATATAGATGCAGAATTTCATGTTCATTACCTTCGTGACTCTTTTTTTTCCTTCTTTTACATAATTCTTGTACAAGAGAAAAAAGTATACCTTCACAATATTATCATTTCTGGCTCTAGAATGCACTGTAACCTCTCTCTCAAATTTATCTTTGCCTTTAGAATTGAATGCTGGTAATTTGTCTGGCTTTATTACTTTTATCGCATTGTCTGGCTTTATTACTTTTATCGCAACAGGCTCGGATTTATAGCTGTAAATAATAATTTAATGTTAAGCAGTCATCCAACATTCAAAAAAATAATCACATATTGATACTAGCAGAAAGTCGGTGCACATAATCTACCATAGTGGCCTTGTAGACATGTTCAACCTGACAAATAGTGTATCCATGAACAGTGATACTAACTAATATCAGAAACTAACTCTACAAAGCATTTCTCTGAGCAAAGATTAGAGTTTGCATAACCATTTACATATTCACTCACGTTAAAAATTAGATTGGGAAGTCACATAAGATTGTATATAATATTTACCTAAGGGAAGAACAGGTTATGCCTACTTAAGACGGACATATTATATTTATTTCACTAATTTATTATTTTACTCCTTATGGTTATGTGGCATGAAAAGAAACTTATTAGAGGAAAGATATACATTGGCATTTGTTTCTACTTCTGAATTTAAGTTAAACTATGTCAATAAAGTGTACCATAGGCTTCCCCTCCAATAATATCAATGTGGTAGTTATAACTGACAAGAAGTATATAGTTCAGAGGAAAAGTATTGTGCTTCAACTTAATACAGAAATGAAAAATGAATAAACTATCTGTTTGAAACCATTAAACTGTCTATTTTAAAACATTAAAAATGCCAAGTTCCTCCTCAACTTATCCCATTCCTTTATGACCCTGCCAAGACTATGAGGACAGTTGTGTCTACTGCATTTTATTCACTTTATATCTCCCACTTCCTAACCTGAAACATTTGATGGAACTATGCATTCAAATTGCAAAGTGATTTACCATGAAATCATACAGTTATTTGTCAATATTTTTTAAGATAGCATTGGTCCACTGTTAGGACTTCATAATCAATTTAATTTGAATCACACATGAAATATTATACAAGTAACTGCCCGAAGTTTACTATGCATGTTCAGTAATATACTAACAAAGCATGATGTCTGACACTCAGTAATTGTTGATTCTAGTAATCAATAAACACAAGTTTCCAATAAATTCCGCATAGATAGTGGAGATCTAGTAATACTTCCAATAGTTCCAATTGGTAATTCAGACTTATCACTAGTAATTTATTTAATTATTATGCAAGTTCAAGAAATCTTGGTAAGATAGAATTCATAATTCTTCGCATCGGAAGTTACAAATTGTTGCTTACACCTTTTATCAGCATTGTCACTAGTAATTTATTAAAATGTTATACAAGTTCCACAAAGTCTCAGCAAGTTAGCTGAGCATTGTCGCTAGCTAAGAATTGTCGCTTACCTCTTTATATCATCTTGCGCAATACGATCCAAGAGCCAGTAGATAAGTGTGATAGGTCGTCAATGAAACAGCATGCAAAAGACAACACGTGTTTTGTTGCCAAAAAAATGCATGTTTAGACCGTGATCTACTTGAATTCATCTTCTAAACCAAAATCAAAATTATACACACGTGTTCATTTGCCAGAAAATGCATGCTTAGACTGTGAACTACTTGAATTAATTCTAACAAAATTCAAAATTATATAACACGTGTTCGCTTGCCAAAAAAAGTATGCCTAGATCGTGAACAACTTGAATTCATTCTAAACAACAATCCAAATTATACATTGCATGCTCGATGCTTGTCATCAACATAGAAATTTATAAATGACACGCAACTTCTGCAATTCTTTTCTATGTACCACCAATCCTAAATTGTATCTAGCAAAATACTTGGGCTATTTCTTTCTGTGTTTCATTAGGTTAGTAAATGTTACTGCCAAACTATTCATAAATTCAACAAATTTAGTATATCCTCTTTCCTTAGCACACTTCTCATGAACAAATTAGTCTCTTGCTTCTTTAAGCAATTTTTTTAGATAACACGGATTAAATGGCAATCAACATGTTAATTAACAAATTAAACAAAGCCCACAAAGCAAATAACCCCATTTAGACAAGCACCCACAACGAGACCAAGAAACCACTAATCATATCATAACAAAAAATAGGGTTTATCACTGAACAAATTCAACCAAGCATCTTATGAATGAGACGAACCAACACAGATAAATTGAAATGCATGACACTATAATGAGCAAAGAAAAAGTTTTAAGAGTTGAAAAGGAACTCACAGTCCTTCAAAAACAATGGAGTGTGAACTGTTAAAGATCTTATGCCCAAAAATTAGCTGGTCGAGATCAATTAGTAATTGGTTGTCTATTTTGAGCCCATGGTCAGTGTTTCCTTTATTAGAATGACAAAGTTCGAAGAGCTCACCGCCAGGAGCGAAAGGATCCGCCATTTTTGTAAAATGTAAACCAAAACTTGTACTAAACAAGAGATAAAAGAATAGAGCAGAGTGCGGATAGAGATACAGAGATTATACAAAGTATAGCATACGAGGGGGGCTTCTTTGAAAGAGAGAAACTGAAAGTGATATGAACGAGAGGGAAAAATGGGAAACGGAGTATAAATAATTAGATGGATTTATCAGCTGCAGCCGCTTTAAATGAGGAGAAAATGAAAAACTATCTGCATGACGACACGTGTAGCAGTTAATTTAAGTTAGGACTCGGACAGTAGTAATAATTTAACAGTGCGGTATAATACTCTTTCTGTTTGTTGACTTTTATTAAGTTGATACCACTTTCAACATTTTAGCTGTTTGTAGGTTTTGTTTTGGATGGATACAAAGGATGAGAAGGTAAAGTTATTCTCATAAACACGAATAAGATGCTCTTTGAATGGAGTAAAATGAAGATAATTGTTTCTCTAATACGTATATTTTATTATTTTAATTTATGACCAAATTTATTATATAATTATAAATAAATAATGTTATTTAAAAAAATTAAATATAAATTTTTGAACAATCTTCAATGAAGTATACTATTATTAATATAATTTTAAGAATAAATACTACTTTTTTTTAATAACATTTTATCAATCCATAAAACTAAAATAAAATACTACAACAACATTCATTAAATTAGTTATTGATCAATTTGTTAAAAAATAAAAAATAATTTGTACATAACAAACATTATTTACAATAGTGAAAAAATGATGGATATTAAATGTATTTTTTAATTATCTACGAGGGTAAGTAAGTAAAAATATTATTCAACACTACTTCTTACTGATTCGACTACAATTTTCTGGATGAATCGTTCAGACGCATTCAGAGTTTAAAAATTATAAAACAAACGGTTTGAATGACTTATTTAGTCATATTCAAAGTCATTCAAATCTAAACAAGCAGTCCCTAATTTTGTGTCTTACTATAATATTTCCTCCCTTCCGAATCATATGAATATTTTGGCTTTAAAGTATAAAAACACATATATTTATAAAATATAAAACACTTTCTCTATTTCTAATTATAAGATTATTATTGATTTTTGAAAATTAATTTAAATATTTTTTAGCTTAAAATATAGATTATTCGTTAAGAGTTATAAGCAATAAACTTTGCAATGAGTAATATTTTTTAAATTTTATAATATTCATTGTTATATTGACTAAAATTAATGTCAATTTTGAATTTAAAAATATATTGAATTAACTTCAAAAAAGTAATAATGATCTTATATTTTTGTACGGATGAAATATTTTAAAACAAATATAATATTCCCTCTGATATATATTATTTGATTGTTGTTGATTTTTTAAAGTCAACTTAAGAGATTTTTAAACTAAAAAATTGACATAATTTTTTAAAAATTTTAATCAATACAATGATAAATATTGTAAGCTATTTACAAAATATTACTTATTGTAAGTTTTATTATTTCATAATTTTTAATGAATTATCTCAATTTTTAATTTAAAAATATCTTAAATTAACTTTTAAAAGTTAATAATAATTATATAAATTGAAATGGATAAAGTATTACCTATTAAGTAACTAATAGCAGTTGATAAAATTATATTAAATCCTCGCAAGTCGCAACATTTTGAGTCACACTTATATTTTTATCACCCCTTAAAAATCATGCTCAAAATTCTTAATCATGACAGCTAAATTAATAGATATATTAAAAATTATTAATGATGTATTGTTACTTATAACTTTCTTTTACCAATATTCCATCCATTCTTCAATTATAAATATATTTGTAAAAAGAATTTATTAACATGTGCCCTTAAGATACATGCTGAGCACACAGTTCAAGAAAATATTTCCTTGAATTGTGTGCATATTCTCTTGAACTTAGTGTAAATACAAAAAATTGAGAGAATATACACACAGTTTAAAGGAATATTCTCTTAAACTGTGTGCTTAACATGTGCCCTTAGGGCTCTCAAATACATAACCTTAATAATAGTTATAAATTCAGTTGTAATTGTGTGATATTGAAAATGATAATAAAAAAAATAATGACTAAAAATTTTAAAATAAAAATATATCTCTTTTATTAACTCGTAATAAAAAATTGACATATAAAGTCGTAATATATACTATTTTATTTTTGTTGAGAAAAGATGAAAAATTAAATATTGTACCTTGTAAAGAGTCTTGCTATGTCTTGCAATAAATTTATGATAAATTATAATTGTGAAATTCATTAATATATGAGATTTGTAGGAATTATATAAAATCATTAGTTATTACACATATCCCCAAACAAATTTATTACTATTACTACTACTACATCCATTCTATAATAACCGTATTTTTAGTTTCATGCACATTAATTAATAAATTCATTTAATACTATCATTTAAGAATTAAAATTTGTAGAAAATTCCATCACTACCCCTTTATAGGAAATTGAAAACTATTAACACAAGAAAGAAAATTTATTGGAATAATGAGAAAAGTTAGGGGTGATATAAGAAAATAAATAATATACTCTCCTAGAAAGTTGTAAACGACAAAAAAATTAAAATAATTTTTTTTCTCTAAAAAGTCAGTTATTAGGGAATGGAAGGTAGTAATATTTATCCTCAAAATTGACAATCAAAAAATTAACATAAAAATTCGTACTATATTCTCTCCCCGTTATCCCCGTTTTATAATAACTGTCGTTTTAGTTTCATACATATGGATCAAGAAAGTTATTTAATACTATCATTTAATAATTAAAATTTGCGTGAAATTTCATCACTACCCCATATGGGAAGTTGAAAACTATTAATACAAGGGAAAAAAATTATTGGGACAATGAGTGAAGGTAAGGGTGATATAGGAAAGTAAATAATTTATTATTTTAGAAAGTTGTAAACGATAAATAAATTATTTTTTATTTTTTTTTAAAACGTCATTTATTTAGGAACGGAGAGAGTATCATTTTCCTATTGTAAAATAAATACTCTCTAGATAAGGATTGTCTACTAATATAATTTTTTTTTATTCTTATATTTTGAAATAGGACTGTAGGAGTAGCATAGAGTACATAGTTGTAGTGTACAAAATTGGATATATACAATAGTAGAAATTAAGGGCGGAAATGAACTGAGTCGAACCGAGTATTGAGTTGTTCAGATTTGGTTGACAAGATTTATCGAGTATAAAATAAGATTTGATTGATGCTCGTTTAACTATCGAGTCCAGTACGTCTCGAATTGAATCCGATCAGTTTAAATTTTTTAAACAAATATAAAATATGACCCAAATATCAATAAAAAATTATAATTTAAACAAGTTCAAAATATTTAAATGATTTATATTTTGAGTTAACTGTTTACTCATCTTACATTTAGTACAAATAAAAAAAAGGCCACCCAAAATCCAAAACTACGGCGAGGGAAATTTAAAAGAGGAAAAAACAAACCCGAAGACAAAAGGATGAGATTTCGTCCCTGCGAGTAAGTGGGGTTTAGGAATACAGAAGATTAAGAAGGATGATCATGTCTTACAAAATTACATGCATCGGTTCGCTGAGCGAGAAGCTCTATTCAGCCGATATTATGAGCCAATGGGGTATTCTAGAGCATTTGGTCACACAAACAGGCTCGTTTTTATTATTCCGATTCATTGAACAATGCCATCAATCATTGAGCCAGTTCTATTTCAGAGCAACTAAGGTAATGGGTCCATTCTTCTGACTGATTTCTTTGCTTGTACACATTTTTTTGTTTGCTAATTTTGCTTGTACACATTTGTTCTTACTACACATGTTGTGGGATTTTGTGGTGTTGGTTTATTTTATTAATTTATGTTGGCGTTGTTGTTTATCAACTATGTAATGCTGGTCATATGTATGTCGGTTTAGCTTAAATACAATTATTTTATTTATGATTAAATAGATACAACGGGGTCGAAATGTGCTATTCGGGATAAGAAGTTCAAATTGAAAACCTGGTATTATGTTGAGGATAGTATAATCTCATAAAAAATTAGGAAGTATAATTTGTGTTGTCAGGACTCATTGCCAAGTAGTTTGGAAAGGGTTGTTTTGAGTGAAATAGACAAATGTATTTGATCAATCTCATTGTATATCTGGCAGAGGATCTTTCTACACTAAAATTGGACATTATCAAACAATCTCAGTGTTCACAACTGTTATAAACATGCCTGGAAATTATAATTTTAGATATGCAATGGTCTACATGGTTACAAGTGAATGGTTAAAATATTGAATGGATATTTTAGGCAAAATAAAAGAATTTAAAATTCAAATGACTATCCAAGTTGATCAATAATTTTTTTTGGAGCTTACGTGGTCAGTTTCTTAAGGCAGGATATACTATGCCACTGATAAAATTTAATATTCCAAAGTTGAACAGAAATAGTGGAAGTGTGTCGACAAAATTTCAAACATTTAATCCTTTGTATTTTGAAAAATTTATTGGTTGTCACCAGTTTTCTCCTGAATAATCTGCACCTGAATACTTTATATAAGCAGTACAATCCAGTGTTTACTTGAGTCGAGCAAAAAGATTCATAAAGCTTCTGAACTGGATCTAAAAGATCCAGCGTAACACTCCCCTCGCAATCACACAAGTAAACACAGTAGAGTGAAGGAAAAAGAAAATAAACAAAGAAAGAAATTACTTAACTCCACCTATATAAGTATTTACTCAATAGGTAGCCTGATATCCTCAACTGTTTTCTCAGAGAGTATTCCCAGCTTCCTAATGACAGTTAAACATTTTGAGACCTATAAGCCACTAATTTGCAACTTTCACATCGGTCAGTAATGATCCTGAATGTAAGAACAGAACTTCACATTTATATTTGGATTTGCACAATTTTTTTGAGTGTTTGCAAGTGTTGGAACTGGCAAGGGTTCAAGGGGTGAATAGCTTTTCAGCATTTGTGATGGCAGTAATACTTGGTAAGTGTTGATAAAGCACTTCTGTGTAGTCCACCTTAGCAAACTTGGTATACCTAATTACCTATATTGATTTCATGGTGGGTTTTTGGTTATTGAAAGCTTCTAAGGTCAGGGTTTGATGAGGTAAGTATGCCCAGGGTATTTCCCACTTTACCCTTATTGTGCATATCTATATTATATTTCAGCGCATTGCATTACATGCGGTGTTTATGTGGCTGGCAGTGCAGCTGTGCTCAGGTGCAGGTGGTGTTGGTGACTCTAGTTATATGATACTCCAAGTGGTTAAATTTTGGTGACAAGTAATGAGAATGGGATTAAAGGTGACAATAGTTCTACCAATAAAGGTTGCTTAAGGATGAGGGTAGTGGTGCCATTAATCCGCCTCAGTTGAGAATTGGTGGTGGCATGTGAAGGGCCATTGAAAGCAATGGCGACTTTTGTACACAAAATTGGCGTGTCTCCTGATGTGGCTTGCATCTGCGTGGTAGGTCTGTCTTTGATGACAGATTGATCAGCTTAGTCTTCATGCATGCCATGGAAAGAAATATTCAGCAGTCCAAATCAATGCGAGCCAAATAATATCAAATTATAGTTCAAGTGGGCTGACCCAATTGACTAAATTCAGCATGTGGACCGGGTACACGGATTTTTACCAATTCGAAATTAGCATCAAAGTGGGCAGCAAGTTAAAACATATTCATGTGGGTCTTTCTTTCTCATACACGAATTAAATCAAGCCTATTATTATCATGAGGGCTGATCTCGATAACTAGGCCTACATATTCAAGACTTAACATTACATTAAAACATGTGGGTAGTATTACATCAAGTAATTGATTACTTGTATATATAATAACGTGGGCAGCATCAAATGTGGCAATTAAAGAAAATATCATGGCATGAAAAAGGATGGTGAACATATTCGGCAAGTACAAAGTTTAAACATACACATATCATCCACGGATTCAACTGGGTTTCACGCGGCAAGAAGGATTCCGATTGCGGCAAGGATTATTTTGAATTCTAGAAATTAGTTTTAATACTAATGTAATTAGGATTTTATTTAGTTAGAATTTCAATTCCAATTTTAAATTGGATTGTTATTTCTTTTATTATTAGAATTAGAATAAGTTGTTACTATTCCTATAAAGATTAGGATAATTTGTTACTATTGCTATTAGGATTAGAATTTTTGCAACTAGTATAAATAAGGGTTACTTCTATTGTATTAGACATTATTCATTATTCAATATATTTGTGAGGTTATTCTCTACTTTTGGTTTTTTGAAGAATTCCTAAGTTATTTTCTTAGTTTTTCTTTGGGATTAAACTTTGACTTATCATACAACAATACATAGTTGTGTGTGGCGTCTTCTACCGCATCAATCGTCGATTGTACCGAGATTACCGCTTCAATATAAGCGAGGGGTCAAGGTGTCATTGGTGTCCATTCAACGCAAATTTTCGAACGCGAGCAATTGTACCAAGATTACCGTCTACATATAGGCGAGGGGTTAAGGTGTTGCAAGCAATTCACCCAACAACTTTGCTAGAAACGATCAGGGCGACGACCACCTCACGCAAGCGTACCGTGGAGTCTATCATTTGGTATCAAAGCTAAGCCTTTCTAGCGAGTTACTTATCTTTATTTTTCTGTCAAAATATATATTGTAAAAAAAAATAAAAAAAAAAGAAGGAAAAAAAAAATCGTGAGTAAAAAAGAAGAAGAGAGTATTGAAAAAAAAATTCAAATTCTATTTCCATTGTGCTAACCAAACTTGTAGCACACCATCAAATTATCAAATTCCAACCAAAAGTTCATTCCGTTCCATTCATTATCAATTACGACGAAGCGACATAATAACTTTTTGGAAAAAGCATACAAGCGGAATTTTAAGGGCATACAAGAGGAGTATGAGGCAATCAATCTGTGATTTTGTGGTATTCCGATAGTCATTTCTTTTATATTTGTTCTTGATAAGTTACTTTTGAATTGCATTGTAACTGTGAATTTATTTGGTGAATTCAAAAAGAACCTATAAGAGGGAATATTGAGAGGTAAAAGGCAAGAGTGTGAGCGTAATAAAGCGTAAAAGCCTATTGAGTGATACACGAGCGTTAAATTGAGTGATACATTGTTTTGAGCGAAACACGTAAGGGAGCGATTGAGGAAAATTATTTTTATTACTAACCCTTGTTTTGCAGGAAATATGTCTAGCTCAAAGTACATCTTTTATACTAGGTTTCTAGTGCAAGAAAAGGTGTGCCTTGTAAAAATTAATTGTGAAATTGGTACTAACATTGCTAGCACTACAATGGTGGAGAAACTAGGGTTGTCAACAGTTGCACATCCTCGTCCTTACAAGATGCTAGGGATCGTCGATTGTGAGGAGGTAATGGTGACTAGACGAGTGTCAGTTTCTTTTCGCATTGGCAGATATGAAGAAAAAATATTATGCGATGTAGTTCCAATCCATACTTGTCATTTGTTACTTGGATGGCCATGGCGACACAGCAGGCGCGCGAAGCATAACTGTTGTACTAATAAATATTCATTGGTACATAATCGAATAAGAGTCAACCTTAATCCTATGACAACCGAGCAAGTTCTTGATGATCTAATGTACTTACAAAAAGATCGTGACCAAAAGCAAGAAGAAGAAAAAGATCGGCAAAAAGAAATTATTCAAAAGATTGATAGTGAGAAAGAAAAGTTTGAAAAGAATGAGAGAGAAAATAAAATAGAGAATGAAAAGATTGAGATTGAAAATAAACGAGAGAAAAACAAACGAGAGGGTGAACATAGTGAAGAGAGTGAGTTGAAAAGTGAGTTGTTTTTTGAAAAGCCAATGACTGTACAGTCGTACGAGACGATGCTTTTAAATACTAACACTAATGATTCTTCTTTGTCTAGTTCTGTTTTGTCTCTTGTGCAGGTTGTTGATGATATACCCCGTGCTATCATTCCAGACCAATCAGCTGATAGTATTTTCGAGGAAACAACGGAGTTGCCAAGGCAGGTTGGAGAGTTGATGGAGAAGGGTATCGTAGAATCGAACATGGGGACATGTGCTATTTATGAGATCATAATACCTAAGGAGGATGGGACAACAAGTTTGTTCATCGATTTTGAATTGGTAAACAAGTATCGTTATTCTTTTCTTTGTTTAGATAATATGCTTGATAAATTGCATAGTTCTTATGTTTTATCTATCTGTCATAATGATCATGTGATGACAAAGCCTAATCAATTTAGCGTGAAAGAATGTGATAAATGGAAAATTATTTTAGCATGTGAGTTAAATAGGTGGTTAGTTATTTCTGTCAGATTAACTGATGCATCTAGTGTTTTCATGAGTTATTTAAAACATGTTTTGCATGCTTCCATTGAAAAATTTGTTGTTAGCTATTTTGAGGGTAGAATCATCTTTATCATAAGTTATGACGGATACTTGATATTTGTTGAGTTAGTTTATGATCATGATATATATTATAGTTTTCGATGTGCTTACTTGCATGAAATACATTCTAGGTTTTCTTATCCATGTGTTGAGTTAGGGTTTCATGCTAGTCAATCTGTAAATGACTTGTCGTTAGTTGACAATGGTAGTGATCATATTTTTCCGATCAAGAAATTTTTATTGAATGATTTGCTATCATCTGGTATTGATTTGAAAAGTGTTTCTCATCAAATTGGGGTGAAGTATGGATTATATGTGTGTCTAGTTAGATCATTCGGGTTAGCTATTGCATTGCGTATGTTGAACCATATTTTGCGATCTTTTATGAGAATTTTTTTTATTATCTGTTTTGATGATATTCCCGTTGTTGTCAACACTTTGAAAAATTATTTAGCATGTGTTAAGTTTGTGTGTCATCCGGATAATAGTGCTATTGAGTTTTCAACTTGTGATTGTGACCTTTTTATTCCATTGGTGCTATTATGTGATTTTGACTTTGTTAATGTCAATGGAAAGAGAAAGGTTAGCTGTGTTTTGCAGATTCGTGATAATATTATATTCATTAAGGGAATCATGGATCGTGCAATTCAATTCGATCAATGCATTGAGAGTCTACAGGGAAGTGTTTTGAATATTATTTTAGTAGACTATGCATATGATTTTGAGTTATTTGATTTCTTTGTGATTAGACAAAAAGATTTGTTTTGTTTTGTGTTTAATTCAGGAATTGAAGAGAGTTTGTGTGAGAAGCATGTCAAGTTTCAAATATTGATATTTAACCTAGGTGTATTGAGGAATGTGTTTCTGCGAAGGGATGAGATCATCAAATTAATTTTTGATCCAAGAATTCAAGTGTATGGGCTTATGCGACGTGATGAGTTTCAAAAGTTGACATTTGACCCAGGATCATTAACGTGGTTTTATTTACGAATGATCGAGATCATAAGATTCATTTTTGATCCGGGAATTCGTGAATGGAAGTTTGTGATACATGAAGAGTTCTACATAATGATATTTGATCCAGGAGGAGATAGAGCTTTTCAAATTCTTGCTTACGTTGCTAATATTGCTTATTCATTTAATTTGCCATGTGAGATTTGTGGTTATGTTTTGTGTGGTGTTACTAACTTAGCTTGTTTTGTTTTGTGGACGAATCCTTTTTAAGAGGGGGAGATGCCAGATTTGAGGACAAATCCTTTTGAAGAGAAGGGGAATGATGACAGATTGACCAGCTTAGTCTTCATGCATGCCATGGAAAGAAATATTCAGCAGTCCAAATCAATGCGAGCCAAATAATATCAAATTATAGTTCAAGTGGGCTGACCCAATTGACTAAATTCAGCATGTGGACCGAGTACACGAATTTTTACCAATTCAAAATTAGCATCAAAGTGGGCAGCAAGTTAAAACATATTCATGTGGGCCTTTCTTTCTCATACACGAATTAAATCAAGCCTATTATTATCATGAGGGCTGATCTCGGTAACTAGGCCTACATATTCAAGACTTAACATTACATTAAAACATGTGGGTAGTATTACATCAAGTAATTGATTACTTGTATATATAATAACGTGGGTAGCATCAAATGTGGCAATTAAAGAAAATATCATGGCATGAAAAAGGATGGTTAACATATTCGGCAAGTACAAAGTTTAAACATACGCATATCATCCACGGATTCAACTGGGTTTCACGCGACAAGAAGGATTCCGATTGCGGCAAGGATTATTTTGAATTCTAGAAATTAGTTTTAATACTAATGTAATTAGGATTTTATTTAGTTAGAATTTCAATTCCAATTTTAAATTGGATTGTTATTTCTTTTATTATTAGAATTAGAATAAGTTGTTACTATTCCTATAAAGATTAGGATAATTTGTTACTATTGCTATTAGGATTAGAATTTTGCAACTAGTATAAATAAGGGTTACTTCTATTGTATTAGACATTATTCATTATTCAATATATTTGTGAGGTTATTCTCTACTTTTGGTTCTTTGAAGAATTCCTAAGTTATTTTCTTAGTTTTTCTTTGGGATTAAACTTTGACTTATCATACAACAATACATAGTTGTGTGTGGCGTCTTCTACCGTATCAATCGTCGATTGTACCGAGATTACCGCTTCAATATAAGCGAGGGGTCAAGGTGTCGTTGGTGTCCATTCAACGCAAATTTTCGAACGCGAGCAATTGTACCAAGATTACCGTCTACATATAGGCGAGGGGTTAAGGTGTTGCAAGCAATTCACCCAACAACTTTGCTAGAAACGATCAGGGCGACGACCACCTCACGCAAGCGTGCCGTGGAGTCTATCAGTCTTGCTCTTGATGTTACAGCACAGGATATAGCTTTGCTGCTTGTGATCCAGTCTTCGGGGATGATGTGCAGCGTCTCCATTCATTAGTTTTAAATTATGTAATTACACCGAGGTCTACTTCTGAAGTTAGAAATGCTTTCATCTCTCATGGTTTCCCCTACAGTAAGAATATTAATTGAGCCATTAATAAGAACTCTTCTGGGGCACCTTAGAGATGTCATTTGACAATAGCTGTAAGGGGCTTTGACTTTCTTACATTTTACTTTTTTCCTTTCCATGCAAATTTGAACAGATATCTAAAATTTAGAGCTTCTTGATGGTCACTGAGAGGACATGTTATGCACATTGACTGATAAATGGAAATGCAAGTTTATAACAATATTTTCACTTATAAGTTGGATGGTTGAATAGCTCTGGCATTTTTGTAAGGGTGGCAGTCTCGGAGACCTGCAACAGTTGTAGAGGAACCGCGTCTACAATATAGTTCCTTTTTACACCTATCCTTAGTATCCTATCTAATTTTTTTTTTCGCTTCAGAATTTTTCTTTTTCTCTTCATGTTACTTTTTGTTTTGCATACAGATTTGGTGGCATGTTTAGCCCTGCTACTCCCAACGTCTCTATGATGGCAAGAAATGGCCGAGTAGTTTTCAGTTACTGAGGGGTAGTTGACGACTTTCGTATTGTTTTCACATTCTCACTTGATATGACAATTTCCACCATTTGAACATATTAAATAAGGAAATAATGCTTCAAGAAAAAGGTCAGGTTCTGCTCCACTCCTTACTGTTGGCTAATTATTTTGACGTGTTTTGTAACAAGTGTATCATGAAACATTTCTATATTCTATTTGGCATTGTCTGTGTCCTTTATATATGTTTCTAAGTTTCCATCTAGAATATCTTTATTGCTTTTATAAAATCGGAACCTTTATAACTTCAAGCCGTGGCCGGCATGCGCGTATAACATATTCTGCATCCATGTTCAACTTTTTGGCTTTTGGAACGTTGGACCCTTCAAAATGGTATAATCTCATTCCGAGAATGTCGATGGTCTGATATATCTTGAGCATTGTTCTTTGTTTTCTGCTGCATGGTTTTACAGAAAGAAGGAAACATGATATAATTGCAAGAATTATCATGGATTCCTCTCTCTACCAGTAAACCATAGGAAATCTATCCATTATCCATTTTCTGTTTCACATTTTCAGTCCCTCTTGACTCCTTTGTTAGATTTTGCTGCACTGTGATGAGAGGATGCTGTCAGGATAAGGGTGTTTGGTTTAAAATAGGTTGTGAAAGAGTGGCAACTCATAGTACTTAATCTGGTTGGTAGTCTGGTAGACACAGTCATGCACCGAAAGGGTACAATTAGTGTTTAGATAAGATTTAGTTCAAAGCTAGCGTGTTATCCAAACTTTAAAGTTGACAATAGGGTCCCTTTACAGGGTAATCCATTGCTGTATGTGTAGTACAGTAATATGCTAATTCCTTAGATATAGACTAGAAATGTGGAATTAGAATCTGTTTTTTATTATTCACACTTGATAGTGGGTAAGTATGCATGGAGCTGCATGTATATATGTTTTAGCTTTAAAAGACAAGAATACCCTCATCGCTTTGTCCAAATCCCCAACGCATACCAATCTTATAACAGTTAGAGTTTTTAAAACCGCCTCCTTATTAGTAGTATATGATCCTTTGAACCTAGCCTCTTTGTTAAATGTGTGCTCTGTTCCTCTCTTATTATCTTCTCTTTCTCCCTAACATAACATTGGCTAAGTACACAAATTGTTATCATATCATACTATTATTATTATTTATAAAAAAGTGAAAGGGACATTATATAACAAAGCGTACGTACTTGTTATGTTAATATGCAGTCCTATTTCTAGTCAATAACACTGAACACTAGATAGAGAAGTTAGCAAGGAAAAGAAATGTACATCACATGATCTTTATGTACAGACTAAAATGATCTTAATTACATGATATCATATAAGTTAGCCCAATACCCCCCCAATCCATTCGTACCATAATTGTTTTCCGGCACGTAAAACACATTTCCCAACCCTTCCATCCCAAATTCTCCAAGAAAAGGTGGCTCCATTGAGAAGGATGAACTCGGGCTGTTGCTCAAAACCCCATCCGAACGCTCCAATAGCCTTTGCACTTCCTTCTCTGCTTCAGAGAGCTGTTGTTTGAGCTTCAGCACCTGTAAATTATCATTAATTTTGCTGCCAAGCAAGGTAATAAATAAAATAATTTCATAATACCAAATCTTTCACAAATTATTTGCTAGTTTTTCTTTGGAGAGTGGGTCATGGGTGGGTATATCCATGTGGAAGAAAATGCCATGTGATTCTCCACGGAGAACGGTATTGCCCCAACATTTAAAAGACAAAAGCCTGGAGTATTAATAAAAATTTGTGTACGGACGCTCGTGAATCGGAATAGGTAGGTAGAGTGCCTTTTGTTGTCTAACGGGGTGTCAGTATCCTGTTTTCCTTGCCAAATTTCCTGCGGTTGATTTCGTTATTTGTTTTTTGGGCATGAGAAAGAATTAAATCTATCTGTTATTATCAATATTGAGCCTAGAGGCCATGCATGTCCAAACACAGTGTTGCCATGTATACTATCTTCAGTTTTATATCTAGTGAATAGACAGACTACTTTACTTGAATTAATGGCAAGAAACTGACATGAAATTATATTATCTTCTTACATTTAAATAATAATATGAAAAACAAATACCTAAAATTCGCGTATAATAGCTTAGGTAAAAACAATCATAAAAATGTAAATAAATTTTCAAGGAAAAAAGCACAGATAACCTTTGTTCCTGGATTTTTTTTGCATACAATTTTTCTTAGGACACCGGACATAGAGAAAAGCCACTCTTGTACGTAGCCTCTTCTTAAAGAAAAAACACCCATTTCTGCTTGTGTGTGTGTGTGTGTGTTTTAATATTTACAACTCCCCAATATATGTTAAAAAAAATCAAGTAATAGAAACTACATGAAATGCACAATAAACATAGCCTTAATGTGAACGCAGAATTAATTCTATATATCGAGAGAGAGAGAGAGAGAGAGACCTCAGTTTGGAGTTGGCATTTCTCGATAACAGTGCTGTCGTGTTCACTTTTCAACTTAGAGTATTCCTCCTCTAGCTTCTTGCTCTTCCACCTAGCCCTTCTGTTTTGGAACCAAACCGCAACTTGGCGCGGATCAAGGCCGAGTTCTGCCGCAAGCCTGTCCTTTCTTTCGGACTCCAGTTTATGCTCATTTCCGAAATTGAGCTCAAGCATGTTCACTTGTTCGTCACTAAGCTTCCTCTTTCTGAACCCACTGCTGCTGCTGTTTGCCTCCCCTTTGCTCTTCTTGCGCCTTCTTCGAGGTTTCACCTCCTCTGTCCCTCCTCCTACGTACGCAGAGTAGTTACATAAACACATGATGATCATATATATATATATATATTCGATGGCGTGCATGTAAAGATATTGTATTCTAAGACTAGCTTGTACGTACTAACCTTGTTCTGGTAGCAGTTGGGTGTATATAGCAGTTGGATAGTAGTGTGACATGAGTAGCATTTGATCATCAGCGTGATGATGATGATTCAAGCTACTACTTGTCATTAGGAGAATTAATACAACAGAGGAACGAATGAACGAACGAACAACTTTATCTAGTTAAAAGCTGGGTGGGGTGAGCTCTTGTGTTGAGACTTTTGAGAGTCCACTCAAAGACTCCTCATTTATAAATCTATGCCAATTCTAATAGACCTTGCTGTTGTTCCAATTATCAAAACTGCCATTGAGGAGAGAGAGAGAGAGAGAGAGAGAGAGAGAGAGAGAGAGAGAGGTCCAGTAAGTACACTGGATTGTCTTTTTTGTCTGATTTGCTGAGGCGTGACTCGGTGAATATGGTAGGCTGTAGTGCAACAATTTCACTTAATTCTTTTAACTCAAAAATCAAGCCTGGTGGGTGGGTGGGTGGGGGTCAATATATAGGAATGGGTCATCCATCTATATGCTTAATTGTTGGATTAAAAAGTTATGTAACGAAACCATATCGAGTAAAATGGATAATATACCGACCAAGCTCATGTGCCCTCACAATTCACAGAATGATCACTAATCTTATCCAATATCCATTTTATATTCGGACACTTATCTTGAGAGGAGAGGGAGAGGGGAGAGGGAGGGGGGAGGGGGGAATGCAACTGGTCATTTAATTTTTTCTTCTCTTTTATTTGTTTCTATTCGTTTTATGGAGGATAAAACCACATAAGCAGGAAGGAAATAGACTTGGGTTTATTCCTGATCGGGTAAATAAGATAAGGAGATGGTCAATTTTGGTGTGAACATAATAAAGATACTAATAAACACTCCATGCAGTAGTGTGATGATGATGTTAGAAGGGGGTTGGGATCCGACATGTTTGGGTTGGGTTTCCTGATTGGGTAAATAAGATAAGGAGAGGGGGTCAAAATTGGTGTAAACATAAAGGGATGCACTCAATGCTGTAGTAGTAGTAGTAGTTATATTTAAGTTAAGTTACAGTAGGGGGTGTTGGGGTTGGGATCCGAAATCTGACCACCACCCCCACCACCACCTCGAAGTTAATAAACACAGACTACGGTTGGCCTCTGGTTTTGGAGTTTTTAAGTAGAGCTTTTCTGTTGTCTACTAATTAGTACTCCTTCAGTCTCAAATTAATTGCTCAGTTTTGACTTTTTTTTAGTCAAATTGACTATTTTTTAAAATTATTTTATATACCATTTTTGTCAAAATATAGGTGAAGAGATTATAACAAAAAAAAGTATATACAATTTACTACTAATACCAATTTTTATAATGTTAAAAATATATTTATACATGCTTAATTATTAATTTTAAAAATAATCAATTTGACTAAAAAAAGTCAAAACTGAGCAATTAATTTGAGACGGAGGGAGTAATTAGTTAGGTGGTAGAGGAGTATTCTCTCCTCTTTCCATGCCTACCGGCCATCTCAACCCCCATTAGCTTAGCCTTTTTTATTTTAATTTTTTTAAAAAATATTTAACTTTATATTTTTAATTGGCTTTACGAGCACATGCAAGGCTCGAGATGGGCGAAAAATGGTTTCACTTCATCAATGGTAATTGGTTGGTTAGAATGAATATTCATCACACAAACCCGCCCCAACTTCTTACCTAAGCCATTACATCATCGCATGACCACTAAACGCTCTGCATATATATTTATGACGACATCCAAATTCACACCTAAAAATACATAAATAATAATATATAAAGGAGGATAAATAATAGTATTACAAAGAGTGGAAAGAAAAATATTTTTATTACTATTATTTCATTTTTGAGTCCGTCTTGTTCCTTCTAGTAGAGCCTTAAGGGTAGTTTTATTAAAATTAATGCTACTATCACATAAATTTTATTACATAACTCTAACATACACACATATATATATTGCGGATCCCGCATGTCAGGCGGGAACTCGCCGTATGTATATGTGTGTAAGAATTATGTAATAGTAGCATTGCTCTTTCATTAAATACATTTTATCACCTCTATGACTGGTTTTTACTTTCTTCCTTGTTTCAAAATGGAAGTCTTGTTTTGTTGTTGTCAAGAGCTCCTTTTTTTTGTAAAGAAAGAAACATAGTAAATTACAATTTTGTTCTTTGGAAAAAGTGGTTAAATATGATATTAATTGATTGATTCCTTTGATAATTTTTATAAAATAAATTAAGATATTAATTAATTTGTTTGGACATTATGGTTTCAAGTTTTAAGTCCAATGAGAACCAAGACTCGTACATGATTTTTCAGGGAAAAAGAAAAAGAGGGGAATGTGACGGCTCAAAGCTCAAGCCAGCCGGGGAGGAAACCCAAATGTAAGGGTGCAAATGAATAGAGTCGAATATTGAATTGTTCAAATTTAGTTTACACAAAATTTATCAAGTATAAAATAAGATTTTTTCGGGCTCGTATAGCTATCGAGTCGAATACGATCTCGAATTGAGTTCCCTGTTGAAATTTTTATTTTAAAGGTATAGGAGTAGGGCAGATATGTAAATTAATAAATTTAAAGGGGCATATTAATGAAAGAGTTAAACTTGGAAGAGGCAAAATAAATTTCATAAATCAATTCTAAATATAAGTACAATTTTTTTTTAGTTTTAAGGCTTTGTGAAATTTTAGAAATACAAAACTTGAAATTAATTTATGGTTTTGTTTGAATATAGAAAGCAAATTTGGTTTGAGGCTTTGAGCATTTGGAAAATCATTCAAATTGAACTATGACAAGTAACCGAAATAAAATTTTAAATTGTATCTAAATATTTTTTATTTGAAATTGCTTTTTTTAGTTTGGATTAAGAATATTTATTGCAATTTGTAAACATTATTATGATTAGTTAATATTATGATTATTTCAAGTTTTCTTTATTTAATTTAAACAAAATAAATAATTATAATCCGTCTTTGTTGAGAAATTTTTTTGAATTCGTCCTTATCCAAATAATTTAAAATTTTTTAAATAAATATAATTCGAATATTAATTAAAAAATTATTTATATTTTGAGTCTAGATGGAATTCACCCCGCCCCCCCCCCCGAATTCGATAAAAAGGTGAGAGAGAGACAGCTTCCAATGCCTGGGAAATGCACATGGGATGGAAGCTGAAAGTTTGACACACGTTAACCCCAAAACTGTCTTGAAAGGGGACCACATATTCTATTATTCCACGTGTAGACCTCGTACGCACTCAGGCCTGCCCACCAACCAATCAGCACTCGGTACTCTTCACGTTTCCAACATTTAACGGTTAGCCGTCAATATTCTATTTATTTTTATTTTTTTGTTTTTTGGGTTTCTATACACATACATGTCCTCTGCCTAATATATTAAACCTTTTTCTTGTGTGCTTTTGTTGTTCTACCAGATAAGCCGGGGAAGTGGTGGACAAGCCTAAATTGGGGCATCATTTCTCATCTCTCAAAATTCACAATTTTTTTGCTCTACCCCATCGTAAACCCTTTATATATATATATATATTATTACAGTGTAGTAAATCTAGTAATACACCTAGAATCTTAGGAGTAATACAGGTAGGAGTCAAGAGGAAAATTATCGGGAAACTTAATCTTTTTAATATTTTAAAAATTGAAATATGACTTTTTATCGGCGAGAGATGTTTTTATCACTACGCTATCACCTTTGGTTTATAAACTCATTTTACGTAATCAAAATTTGCACTAACAAAGTATTCTTGTCGCCCAATATAATTTCTTTAAGATGAGTTTTTCAAATTTATGTTGTAAAACTAGCTAAATTTTGTTAGTGAAAAAGTATATCAAAAAGAATAATGTGCAAGTATATATGCGGTTAATATAAAGTTTTTTTTGGGTAAATGTTAGTATTTTATTGACTAATTGACTAATTTACTTCCAAATAAACTTCATGATAATCGGATCGATGTAGAACATACCTTAATATATATTAAAGTCATGTACTCTAATTATGTGATGGCTGCAGTACACCCAAAACAACATTGTTCAGAGAGTTGATGTCAGCTGATAACGTGCGGGAAGGGGGAATATATAGTCTCATTTTTCAGTCCAGTAGGATTTGACCAGGCCGACTTTGCGGATGGGTGGGAATTTGGTCCCTCCCTCCTCTGATCAGGCCAACCGCTCACTCGCTCGCTCGCTTACTAGAAGAAGTTGTTACATGAATTAGGATAATGCATGTACGTACTAGGCTGCTAGCTATCAACCTTGAGAAGAGAAGTACTGGTCGATCTCTCTCTCTCTCTCTCCCTGTCCATCTGTCTGTAATTAAGTTTCCATATTTGAACTTGGAAGGAAATAATAGCAGCATTTCTACACTTAATAATTCTCGATCACAAAGTTATCATCTTATCTAGAAACGTGGATGGCCAATTTAAGAGGAGCTGCTACTCCTTACTTGCTCATATAATTGAGTATATATCATTATTGAATCTTTCTTTTTGTTGGGAATTAAAATATTTTTTTTAAAAAAGTTATTGTTTTATAAATGTATTTCTAATTTTAGAACGAAATAGAGAGAGTATTGAGTAGGTAATTGATGTTTTATATATGTTTGAGTTGTTTTGGTTTGATTTCTAAGTTTCAACTACTACTACTAGGCTAAATAAATTTATTTTCCTAGGGCCTATAGAATCACGACACTGTCATATATAGCTAATTTCTTCATTCTCTAGGCGAATGACCTAATTTCTAGAAAGGTTTATTTCTAATTTACAGGGGCGGAGCCATTGGTTGGCTATAAGGGCTGTAGTCCGGCTCAATTTTTTTTTTTTTACTAGATGTACTATATAATTATGTAGTCCAAAGTAAATAAGTTGGAATAGCCTTGGTCAATTCAACCCAAATATACAATTTTGACATTATAATATCCTTGGTTCGCCCAGTCAAAATATAAAATTTTGACATTATAATATTTTTAGCCCGCCCCAACTTTTATTCCTGGCTCCACCCCTGCTAATTTATGGTTTAAAATGATATCTTAGGCAAGAAGGATAAGATTACGGGGAGCTTAAGTTACTTTAAGAATAATGCTAGAGACACAACTTATTCTACAACTATTTTACAATTTGTTAATGTGACATACTTCACCTCAGTTTTTATGTGGGGCCGAAGACTACATTGAAGCAAATTGTTTATCAATATGCTGAGGTGGAGTATGCCACATCAGCAAATTGTAAAATAATTTGTGTCTCTAGCATTACTCTTAATTTAATTACTGCCCGGCCCTCCCATGCAAGTTGAGCTAGATTAAAGTAAAGAACGTGGTACAATGGATAAGGATGGAAAGAGAGAAGTAGGGAGCCAGAGATTCTGTTCAAGTTGTCAATGATCAAGTTAATTAGTGTTCATTGCGTCCTTCAATTTAGGGTTGATTAATTAAGAATTATAAAGACGGATTGAGGAAGATGCGCGTGGTGTGGAAAGGATTCCTTCTTCACACACACACACACACACACACACACACACACACATATATATATATATATATATATATATATATATATATATATGCTTTAATTTTGAGTTGTTTATGGGGGCTTAATTAATTAATTAGCTTAATTTCGTTCTTTGACTAATCAAACTTACTTGTATGGTGCTTTATATAAGTAACAAATGGGTGTCATGTTTATTCCGACAACTCCCTCTCTTGTTTCCCATTTTCCCAACTTTTTTCTGATTGAGTGCTTAAACAGCTAATGGTGATTGGATTTGAACTCCTAGCTACCTCATGGATGATCACCTCCATTATTCTAGATTAGCAATTAATTAAGCATTTAAGCCCATCTCTTAATTTAGTTCCAATATTAATTCAAGGAGATCGATCATCAGTGGTCCTGCAAATCGTGTTAATTAGACGCACGCAACTTCAATTCCTCATTTGCTTGCTTGCTATGCCAAGTCAATTCAACTCCTTTTTCTCTTTGGATAAAAAAAAAGGTACTAGTATATGATACCGTCCCCAAATAATAGTCTCGTTTTTCATTTTTTATCTTCCAAATTTTGTATGCAGCAGTGTATAACGCAAATGTAATTGATGATTGAACCCAGAAAATATGGGTGAAAAGTCATTTTCTTATACTATACGTACCTACCTGGTTGATTATCTATCAATACAAGGCCTGCCTAAAAGGCAAACGAACGAACGCTAGCTAGCTAGCCAGCCAGCCAGCTAGTTGTATTATACTACTAGTACTAGTATTATATACTAAAAACTAGGTAGAAAGTGCATGGATAGGGATGTGCGTGCCTTTTAGATTCGAACAATTCTCTCTCTTTTATTATCTCTTGTAGTAGCCTTAGAGCAACACACATTTAAGGGTATAAATGAATCGAATTGAGTATTGAGTTATTCAGATTTGGTTCAAAATTTATAGAGTAATAAAATAAAGTTTGATTGAGGCTCATTTAGCTACCGAGTCGAGCACGATTTCGAATATAGTCCGAGCAGTTTGAATTTTTCGAACGAATATGATCCGAGTATCAATAAAAAATTACAATTTGAAGATGTTCAAATAATTTATCGAATTTTAAAATTTGCTAATATTTGACTCATTTATATTTCGAGTCAAGCTCGAATCGAATTTTTAATCGAACGAATACGAATCGAACGCTAACTGTTTGATCATTTTAAAACCTTACACACACTACCCTTCCTTGTTTCCCTCCTTCCTTACCAGCTACTAGCTACGTAGACTACGTAGTAGTAGTAGTATTTTCTCTCTCCTATTGTCTCTAGTTTCGAGCCTACATCCTAATAAAACTATTATTTATGTTTTTGCAACTTCTTATTTGCGCGCGCATGCAGGGTTGAACTAGCTACCAATATTAATAGTTAATACCAGTACTACATAAGAAAAATATATACTTGTTTCAAACTTTCCTTGAATTGCGCCTTAAATTTTGCCATAATTAATATAATAGGTAGGTCATGACTTTCGTGTGTCCTAAACTCCTATTTTAAGCTTGATGGTTTCTCTAGCTAATTAGTGATATGTTTTAAAATAACAATTTTTAGGAATAATTTTATTTTAAAATATATATCTCTAATTCCGGTAAGAGATGAATGATAATATTCAATCTATTTAAACTACAAATAAAATAATATTAATAACTCCTGTTATTTTATATAATAATTTAAAATAATTAATTAATCCTTAAAAAAAAGATTTTGAAATGAATCCTATATATTTTTTAGGTTGGAACGGAAGTAGTACTAATTAAAGACCACCAGCCATTTGAGCATTTGTGTATAATATATATATATAGATATATATATAGGGTCTGTATTAAAAATGAATCGGCTACAGCGACGATTTTTTCCGTCACTATAGCATAAAAAGTCGGTTTATTATGCTATAGCGACGAAAAAAGCCGTCGTTATAGCCAGTTCGTTTTTAATTCGTTTCATATAGTTCGCTGGAGAGACTGACCGTATATATATATATATATATATATATATATAAAATAAGATCGATCGTATGGTGATTAAAGTTCCACACATGGTGCCTAAGTTAGTTTGATATAATTATAATATATGAGAGAGATTGAGAGAGGGAGAAAATGAACCAACCTGATTAGCACAGCCTATTGATGAAAAAGACGATAGATATAGGGTGAAATTCACGTTTACAAGCAAATCCATAAAGAAAGAAAGTGATCATGTACGGAATTGGTAAGAAACCCCTAGCTAGCTAGTTTATGACTACGTACTTTGATTAAATTAAGATAAACATTTACAAAAACATAAAGTAATAATATCACCATATCCATACTTTAAAGCAACAAATCTCCATCCCCAACAGCTAGCTAGGTAGCTAGCCAGAGGGAGTTGTTGTATTATTTGTTTAGAGGACTGGGGCGTTTGATTTATTAAGATAATAGTTCTATACTATAGTCCTATTTATTAAGCAAAGAATCTGTGCTTAATTAGACTAGCTACTCACTCTTATTTAAAGCAAAGCATGCATAATCGTACGACGATACGTGGATCAAAGACAAGTCGGTACGTACATATGTGGCGTTATATTGTTCCTTCATTTCCAATCTTTTACAGATTGCAAGCTGTCTTTCATTCTTAATTTCCCTTCTGAATGTAAACGTAATTCCATTAACTTTAATTGCACATGCTGACCACTAATTACTACTACTATTTAATCTTGATTAGGGTTTACGCACGTACGTGGCGCTGTCATATGACAGAAATTTTAGGATCAGGATTCATCTCTATTTGGGTTTCCTTTCATTTCCATTAAGTTTATCAATTTTTGATAATAATAATTTTGTTAGTAATGATTCAAATATGTTAATAGATAGTTAATGATATTAAGATCAATCCTAAAAAAATAAATTAGTAATCCGCCATTTTTTCACCGTTAAAAGTCTAAAAGAATATCATATGATATATCCATTAATTTTTAACGATAAAAATTCTTTTAGACTTTTAACGGTGAAAAAGTGTCGGATTACTATTTTTTTTTTTTGAATTGATCTTAATATCATTAATTATCTATTAACATATTTGAATCATTACTAACAAAATCATTATTATTCAAAAATTAATGAACTTAATAAAAATAAAATAAAACCCAAATAGAGAGGATCGTATTCCGAAATTTTAGTAGTGATATGTGATAAATTTTAATAAAGTGTACGTACGTCTAGATTGCCTCTCTCTCTCTCTCTATATATATATATATGTATGTCTCAGGTGTGCGTCCAATATCCCAAGACAATGCAGGTTGATGGGAGCTTGTTGAGCACTGCAGACGACTGCAGTGCATCTAATCTAATGGTGGTCCATGGCTGCTGCATGTGGCATTTCAGAAAGAAAAATTTAAATACAAAGTTGAAAGACCCAACTTTTATGAATAAATATTTAATTTTTTTTATATATTATTTCGATATAATAAGATGTTGATTTGATAAATATAAAAAGTTATGGGTGAAATATGCAAATATTTTAAAATGAGCAAGTGGTTATAAAATATTCTTATTGTCGGGGAATATTCGTTTGGTCGTGGAATATTCTTGTTGTCGGGGAATATTCGTACAACGGCGCAGCTATTTGTGGGCCCCACAACGGAATAACTGTCGGATATAAAAAGCGACAGAAATAATTTTTTTATAAAATAACGGCGTAGTTGTTACCGTTAGTACTTTTAAAATACCCGGTGGTTAAAATACAGTAATACGCAGTGTTGCACAGTAGCACACGGTATTGCACAGTATTTTGAATTATTGATTCTTACGTGAGAAGACACTTACTCAATTATTGTTACAGTAATTACTGTTCAATATTTTATATTATTGATTCAATAATTGCATGATATTTTATTGATTCAATAATTGCTACGTTGATATTTTATTGACTCAATAATTGCTACGTTGCTATTTTATATAATTGATTCAATAATGGCTACAGTTGATATTTTGTATTATTGATTCAATAATTGTCACCGCACAGTATTTCACATTATCAACTCAATAATTCATATTATTTGAATAATATTATTAGATAGCATTATTGACAATGTGTAAGAAAATTCTGTCTAGGAGGGGTTATTTAATTGCGCGCCAGTAAAGAGAAGTCCTTATCGGAAGGCCCCCTCTTTTCTGAGAATGACCTGGTTGTCAATATTGTAGATCTGTAATATTATTTGTAAATAATTAATTATTGATTTATATGATAAGAAATATTTATTTTGTGGATATAAGAGAAGAATTAGTGCTGATGTATTTTTATCAGTATTTTGGTATAGAAAATCATCTATTTATGAATTTCGGATAATTTATGTTGGAATTTGGAAAAACTTCCTTCTACAAAGTTGTAGAGAATTAAATTTTCTATGAAAAAGACATAAAATTTGTATTTTTCTGACAAGGGGAGCTATTTATTATGAATTATTGAAAGTTTCAGAAAATAAATATATTTTTTATGGGTGGGCCCCACTTTTGTTGGTTGTTGAAAAAAATCTGATTTTTTTAGCGGCCAGGCGGTGGAATTTTTTTTTAAAAATATTATTTTATTACTTTAGTCTTCTTTGGCATCCTAAATTTTTTCTATAAATAGGGTGCTTAGGTTAGAATTGAAAATCACACCAGAATCAGAAGTTTTCTCTCTCTATAATATCGAGCGTATTTTTGTGAGTATTTAGATACTTTGAGTGTTACTATTCAGTGCAAGTTTCCTTCGGTATTATATCCGATATTCCAGTCAGAGGTACTATTCTTTTGAGGTAAGAGATGTTATTTTCTTTTGTAAATGATGTTATTCTTTTCAATATCATTATACCAAAATATTATCATGGATTTTATTATGAAATTCATACTTTTTCCGTCGAGATTACTATTCACGTATACGGCACTATTCACGAAAAAATTAAATTTTTTTTATTTGTCCAAATTATCTATTATGGTTAGTATCTTTGATTGGATCTAAGTTTTGAGCTTTATTCTTGAATTTTGCTCCACAAAGTGTTATTATGGAGTATTCTTGAACTTGGATAAATTAGATTGTGAATCCTTAATCTTATCCTTTATTTCACTGGATTTGTTATTTATATGGTTTTTCATCATCTTCAGTCCTAAAAAGTGATATAACTGAATATCTTTGGCCTATAGAGCAAAAATGAATGATTACCTGATGAATATCTTTGGCCGTAGTGTAAAGATGACAGGGGTTGAGATGCACATGACCAGTGATGATACAAATGAATATCTTTGGCCAATAGTGCAAAGATGAATATTTGATTTGAGATGTATATTGATTGATGTTACAGGGATAAAATATTGATGATGAACGGTTATTTCCGCTGCGAATATTGATCTAAAATTAGTTGTCCATAATATTTTATCTAAATTATTGAAGACTAACGATAATTTATTTTGCATTATCTTAGTCATAATATTCTTTACTGAGCTAGTTGAGCTCACCCTTTTCATCTGTTGTTCTCTTCAGAAAATGAGAATATTGCGGGAACTAGTCGGAAGACAGAGTGATGGTCCGAATTAGAGCAGTAGTAGTCCTCACTATTTCTGATAAATAGTGTGATAATAATTGTAATGAGAACTTAGTTTGAATATTAATATTTTCTACATATTTGTATTGACACTCACAGTTGTGTGGTCGTATTTTGCACGACTGTGTGATATAAAAGTTTGTATTTAAATTCTGTACCATGTATTTGACGATTCAGAATGGATTGGGTTGACTGGACATATTCTGGGGGCGTCACAAAAGCTATATATTTATATATGTTGATGCCCTGAGTTAGATTAAAATTCTAAACAATAACATAAAATAATTTAGTGCGAGTCTTTTTCTTAATTTAGATTCTTTGCTTAATAGTATGTACTATATATCAAGAGTCGTAAAGAAAACATCAATTACTGGACCGATCGATTAACAATGGCGGAGTCAGAGATTTTAACCCGAGGGTCTAGTGGGCGCGTGTCGGCGCGGCGACTGGCGGCAGCAGCTGCGACTTTCTTCTCTCCTCCTCTATTTTTACTAGACCCTCCAATAAACAGACCTCCTATGTTATTTATTTCGTTTCACAAATAAAAAAATATTAAAAAGGTCAAACACGTCCATTACTCATTTTAAAAAAGGAATAAAAATAATTATTTTTGTAGTGATGAGTATAAATTATTATCATATTTTAATATAGTGTGGTTAATGTTAACCTAACAACTTATTCATATGAGATAAATATAGAACAAAAATATATATTTAATATTGATAAATTTTATAAATAAAGTTCTTTTTGTGAAACGAAGTAATTACTATTTTTAAACAACAGAAATACTCCTTTCGTTTTAACAAAAATAAATTCTATCACTTAGTTATATTCATGTATATAATGCCATTATTAATGAATGAACACCTTATTATTTTAAAAAGTATACATATATAAAATGAAAAGTAGTCAGTGTTTGCAAAATTTATAAATGAGACTCTCTTTTTTTCTCTTGCAAAATAGAAAGATTATATAATAAAATTTGTTAGACGACCTGCCTCCAAAAGTGTCAAAAAGATACAAAAAATTTAGGTAAATTAGTAATTCTTCTTTTTTAAATTAGAGATTCATTTCTTTGACCATTTTAAAATTACAAACGGATAAAAATTTAATAATATGTCAGTATTTATTTATATTATGTGTAGGCTACTTAATTATAAAGTTATATTTTTTTTAATTTCTTCTTCTTCTTCTTCCCCTTACTTCTTTTTTTCAGCGCACGCAGAGCTCCTTGGACTCTCCGTCATTGTCGGATTTCAGACTGGACCCTCTCATATACCTACTACATATTAATTTTTTTGACGGCCGGAGGGTCACCGGACCCCCTGGACCCCGCCTCCGCCCCTGGACCGATATGCTATAATAATAATTTCATAAAAACCACACCAAGAGACGGTTCTTCTGGCCTAGGACCCTAAATCAAATAAGCTACTCCTAGAAAGCACTATATCTAGCGCTATTAATTGCGGTGGATACTCTGAATCAATCAAGCACTAATAAAATATTGAGATCTGGTAGTGGTAGCGGTAGTGAAGTTCAAAAAGGAAGAGCAGAGCAGATATATTTATGGAGAATTCATGACTTTGGTACGTAATTATAAGAGTTATTTTGATTTTTTTAAATCAAATTCGAATTAATATTAATTCGTTTTATTTTAGTATAAATTATATAAAAAGTAGTAATAATTGCTAGAATTATTGTTTTTATAAATGCTAAAAAAATTTGTATTTAGTAAAATCTAAAAGTTATTTAAAAAATTAAAATTGTTCATATATAGTTTTGAAGCATAGGGGGTTTTAATCTCTTGGAAGTAAATAAGAATCACATTTAACTTTAAAGTCGATGCGTTAAAAGGAGGGTGGAGAAAGCAAATATAGATTAAAAATGGTAAAAAAAGTTTAGTTAGACTTTATTTTGGAGCTAGACGAATTAAAATTGTATAATTAGACAGACAGTATATTTCAATGCTAAATATACGAACGCACGTTAACAAAATATACCGGCTTGGTTATTCCTCAATTGCCTTTTACGTAAATTGTTGTGATTTGGTCGTTAAAGAAGAATTAAAGGGAATTAATTAATTAGGTAGCAGAAGAAGAAGAAGTAATATTGCATGCATGCATGCATGGAGCTGTATATATGGGGATTGTACCAGCTGCTTGGCCTTTTTGTCATGCATGTTGAATAAATAGTATAGATTTTTAGTCAACTGAAATATTGAAGAAAAGCTACAAGCAATAATGCACCAAGTCAATGGATCGCTACAAAAGAAGAGAAGAAGAAAAGGGAGCAATTGTAACACCCGAAAAATCGTTCCAAAGACTGTTTATCTATTTGCAGCGGCCTCAAAAGCTGGTAACAAGAATCCATATATAATCTTCAAAACAATCTTCAACATCAAACACCTTTCCCATCATGTGTTGAAACATTAATACATGTTATCAAACTACAAATTCTCTATTAATCTAACATTCTGAGTTCAAACTTCATCCACAATAATATATATACATATATATAATACAAAACAAAAGTGTCCAAAAGAACTCCATAACTAAAGTCATTTACTACTTAGGGATATCTTAAACCATGTCTTGCACAAAAATCCAAGCGAGTTCCAAATCATGTCAAGTTGAGCTCCAAATCATGTTGAATCTCGCCCTGTGAATACAATTACAAAAAAATAAATAAAAATCAGAGGTTCAAAATGTATGTCCATCAGTAGGAAAACATAGGAAACTAACATGGACTGTGAATGTGAGCAACACAAGAAACTTATATTGTAAGTTTCATTCAATTCACATTTCCATGTCTAAGATGGCAGGGGTTATATTTGGTGTCAATTTCAAACAAAGCTTCTCACTTTGTATCAAAAGAAACTTATATTGATGAAACTTAAGTGGACTTGACAAATTCAGTAGCATATTGTTAGGACTTGTGACTCATAACTTAGAAGCTACTGAAAAAGGTTAGTGCGGAGCGGAGTGGAGTGAGGGAGCGAACAAGGTTCTGGAGCACTGGCGCGGGGCGCGCTGCTGGCAGCCTAAAACCGGCGATTCGATTTAACAAAGACGTTATGGGTATTCAGGCTATAATGTGAATTAGAGTTGGAATATAAATAGTCTATATATATTCTCTATTGTAAATTCTATGTAATCAATCTAAATAAGAAAAAAACGTCGCTTCCGTTGACGTACCTAAATTGGGGAATCACGTAAATCTCTGTGTTATTTTTTACTGTCGTGTGCGTGTGTGTAATCTAATTCTAACACATACCTACCACACTGGAATGTTCTCAGAACCAGCATTCGTGAGATTTGGTTGCTCTTTATTAATCGCCAACATACTCTCCCATTGATGAAAAGTAGACTGCAATTTATCAATTTGACCAAGCAAGTAATCATCAAATGCTAGGATAGGTATTGGGCAAAAGAATTTACTGCATGATAATATATACATCAGGTATTAAAGCTTTCAATTCAAAAGTTAAAGTTTAAAATAGTAGGAATTTGGAACGAACTTACACAATCTTGAATCTTCTCCTTCACAATGTAAAATGAATCATGGGTTGAAAGACATTTGCGTAGTAGCTTAAATGTATTATAAAAGATTACTAAAATTAAGAACAAAGATGATTAGAAGAAAGAGAGCATTCTCATTGTATTTTCATGTGTATATTCTTTCTATTTACAATGTTATTATTTATAAATATATGAACATCAATACTTGGAGGTTTTAAAACTCAAAGGTCATGAGTTTCAAAATTTAAGGGACATGGGAGTTTCAAAATCATTACAATTAAAGATCGGAAGAATGAATCTAGACATCCATATATATTATAATTTTATAACACTCCCCCTTGGATATCTATTGTACAGCAATACGCATTGAAAGCTGCCTCATTAAAAACTTTACCAGAAAAAACCTAATGGAAAAAAAAGACCTTGGTTAAGGAAAAAAGAGTGTAGCGTATTAGCTTCCCCTCATGAATGTATCCTTAAGTCCTTCAGCTGTCGCATTTCAATATTGCGACGCAATCCTTCAAACGTTGCAGTTCGTAATGCTTTGGTGAACAAATCTGCTAGATTATCTTTTGATCGAATTTGTTGAACATCAATGTCACCACACTTATCAAGGTCATGTGTGAAAAAGAATTTCGGTGAGATGTATCCTCCTTTTAATTGAGCTATACATGCAGCATTGTCTTCATACAGAATGGTTGGAGTTTCTTTGCTGGAGGATACACCGCATGTTTCACGAATATGTTGAATCATTGATCTCAACCATACACATTCTCGACTTGTTTTATGGATTGCAAGTATTTCAGCATGATTAGATGAAATGGCAACTAATGTTTGCTTTGTAGATCTCCATGATATAGCAGTATCACCACACATAAAGAAATAACCTGTTTGAGATCGACCTTTATGTGGATCAGATAAATATCCTGTATCAGCATATCCAACTAATTTATGATTATCATTATTTGAATAAAATAAGTCTATATCCATAGTTCCTCGTAGGTAACGAAAAATATGTTTAACCCCATTCCAATGTCTCCGAGTAGGAGAAGAGCTATATCTTGCTAACAAATTCACAGAGAATGCTATATCAGGTTGTGTATTATTAGCAAGATACATTAATGCACCAATTGCACTGAGGTATGATACTTCAGGACCAAGTAATTCTTCATTATCCTCACGAGGTCTAAAAGGGTCCTTTTTCACATCAAGTGATCTAACAACCATTGGGGTACTCAATGGATGTGCTTTATCCATATAAAGTTTTTAAAGAACCTTTTCTGTATAAGTTGACTGATGAATAAGAATTCCATCTGCTAAATGCTCGATCTGCAGATCGAGACAAAATTTTATTTTTCCTAAATCTTTCATATTAAATTCTATCTGCAGGTCGAGACAAAATTTTATTTTTCCTAAATCTTTCATATTAAATTCTTTCTTTAAATAATTCATTGTCTTTGGTATCTCTACATGAGTTCCAATAATATTTAAATCATCAACATACACAGCAATGATAGCAAAATCGAATTTCGACTTCTTTATAAAAACACATGGGCATATAGGTTTATTATTATATCCTTCTTTCAATAAATATTCACTAAGACGATTGTACCATATGCGTCCTGATTGCTTTAACCAATATAGGGACCTTTGCAACTTAATTGAGTAAACTTTCCAGGTATTTAACTTACATGCTTCAGGCATTTTAAATCCTTCAGGGATTTTCATATACATATAAATAGGATTTAACAACATCCATTAGACACATATCTAGTTTTCATGAGTTGCCAGGCTAATAAGATACCGCAATGTAATTGCATCTACCACAAGAGAATATGTTTCATCGTAATTAATGTCAGGTCTTTGTGAAAACCTTTGTGCCACAAGTCGTGCCTTATATATTACGCTTTCATTTTTCTCATTTCTTTTCCGCACAAATACCTATTTGTATCTAACTGGCTTTACTTCTTTGGGTGTTTGGACTACAGGTTCAAAAAATTCACGTTTTGCAAGTGAATTTAATTATGCCTGGATTGCTTCTTTTCATTTTGACCAATCATTTCTACGTCTACATTCTTCGACAGAATTAGGCTCAAAATCCTCGTTTTCATTAATGATATCAAACGATATATTATATGAAAAAATGTTGTCAACAACTATCTCACTTCGGTTCTATTTTTTCTTTATAGAAACATAACTTATCGAGATCTCACCATGTTTTTTGTTTTCAGGTACCTGAACCTCTTCTGGAGTTTTATGATTAGCTATGTCTATATCCTCATGAATATTTTCCTCCTCAATAATGCCAATTTGCTTATTTATTTCTTTTCTTTTTCGAGAATTTTTGTCTTTTGAACCGATTGGTCTACCACGCTTCTGGCGTGCCTTAGACTCATTTGCTATAATTTTTGCATATTGTTCTATTGGGACTTCAATCCAAGCTGGAGTATTTACAGCTGGTATATGAGATTTGGTTACTCCTTTTGAGTTAGTTAATGCATTCGGTAGCTGATTTGCTATATCTTGCAAACAAAATATCTTTTGAACTTCATGTTCACATTGTTTTGTACGAGAATCAAAATTCAATAATGACAATGCATTCCAAGTTATATCTTTATCCAGCTGTTTAATTTCTCCCCCTAATGCTGGGAACATAGTCTCATCAAAATGACAGTCGGCAAATCGTGCCGTAAATGAATCACCTGTTAAGGGTTTAAGATATTTAATTATTGATGGGGACTCAAACCCAATATATATTCCCAGCCTCCTTTGAGGACCCATCTTTGTTCGTTGTGGAGGATAAATTGGAACATATACCGCACAACCAAATGTTCTTAGATGGGAAATATCTGGCTCATGACCAAAAATCAATTGTAATGGGGAGAATTTATGATATGATGTTGTCCTAATGCGAATAAGTGCTACTGCATGTACAATAACGTGCCCCCAAACAGAGACAGGAAGTTTTGTTCTCATGATCAATGGTCTTGCAATTAACTGGAGGCGTTTAATAAATGATTCAGCAAAATCATTCTGAGTATGAACATGGGCAACAGAATGTTCATTATTTATCCAAAGTGACATGCAATAATCATTAAATGTTTGGAATGTGAATTCACCAGCATTGTCAAGACGAATAGTCTTGATTGTATGATCCGAAAATTGTGCTCGTAATCTAATAATTTGAGCAAGTAATCTCGCAAACGCCAAGTTGTGAGTTGATAATAAACACACATGTGACCATCTTGTAGATGCATCTATTAAAACCATAAAATATTTAAATGTTCCACTTGGTGGGTGAATAGGCCCACAAATATCTCCTTGAATACGTTCGAGAAATCTTGGGGATTCAATCCCAACTTTAACTGGTGATGGTCTAATGACCAATTTACGTTGAGAACAAGCAACACACGAGAATTCCTTAAATTGAAGAATCTTCTGGTTCTTTAATGGATGGCCATGTGAATTCTCAATAATTCTTCGCATCATTATTGATCCAGGATGGCCTAACCGGTCATGCCAAATAATAAAATTATTTGGTTTTTTGAATTTCTGGTTCATTATTGCATTGACATCATTTGTACTAATACTTGTATAGTACAAACCTGAAGATAAAACGGATAATTTTTTCAATATTTATTTTCTAGTAGAGACATTTAATATGATGTAAAGATATTCTATACCATTGTCATTGGCTGTTTCAATATGGTACCCGTTAAGTCGTATATCTTTAAAACTTAGCAGATTCCTCCTTGATTTAATGGAAAACAAGGCATTATCAATAATAAATTTTGTTCCACTAGGAAGCATTATATTGGCTCTTCCAGAGCCTTCAATCAAGTCTGTTGAACCTGATATTGTATTCATTTTTGCTTTCATCATTCTTAGATTTGAAAAATATTACTTATGTCTGAGAATGATATGTGTCGTTGCACTATCTGCTAAGCATATATCTCCACCACTGATATTAGGCTCATTTATAGCATGACGCAAATCCATATTTTTTTCATAAAAAAGAATAAATATATAATAAGTTCATAATAAAACATAATATTAATAACACAATCCGTTACATTAATTAAACCAACATGAAATGAAGAAAAGAAAATACATTAGAATATATTAACATAAAAGAAATACACTTAAAAAGGATTAACATAATTTTGAACTAATTATTTTCATTACAAGAAATATAAACTTGCTCATTATTTTGCTCAAAGAAATCTGCAACGTCAAGGTGTGTCATATCCAAAGGATCAAAATAAATATCATCATTTTCTTGATGTGGATGAGAAAATTTTATTTTTATATTCTTCTCTTTTCCTTTCAATGAGGACTGATATAAATCAACAAGATGTTTGGTTGTACGACAGGTACGAGACCAATGTCCTTTCATTCCACACCGATAACAGATATTTTCTTCCTTCTTGGTATCTCTAGTATTTATATTCTTCACCCTTTCTTGTTTCTTCCTCATTCTTTGAAGGTTTGGTATCATGGTTGCGGTAATTAAACCGTTCTCGCCCATGGCCACGTCCATGACCTCTATTATGACCACGATCACGACCACGGCCACGACCACGACCATAATTATTGTTATAGCTCATAGCATTCACTTCAGGGAATGGAGCTGAACCAGTTGGTCGTGATTAATGATTTTTCATTAAAAGTTCATTATTTTGTTCAGCTACGAGGAGACATAAAATCAATTCAGAATATTTTTTAAAATCTCGTTCTCTATATTTGCTGCAGGAGCACATTTGAGGCATGAAAAGTAGAAAATGTTTTTTCTAACATATCTTCATCAGTGATATTATCTCCACATAATTTCATTGTAGAACTGATTTTAAACATTACAGAATTATATTCACTTACTGATTTAAAATCCTGCAATCGTAAATGTATCCAATCATAGCGAGCTTTTGGAAGAATAACTGTATTTTGATGATCATATCTTTCTTCCAAATTTTTTCAAAGAATAAGAAGATCTTTTATTGTGAGATACTCTAACTTCAACTCCTCATGGAGATGATGGCGTAAGAAAATCATTGCCTTTGCCTTGTTTTGGCTAGATGTTTCATTACGATCTTTAATGGTATCTCCAAGACCCATGACATCAAGATGAATTTCGGCATCAAGGATCCATGACAAATAATTCTTACCCGTAATATCAAGTGCCACGAACTCAAGTTTGGCAAGATTTGTCATTGTAACTTCATAAAAAAATATCAAAAGTTATTAGAAATTTAGTTTATTATAACTATCCACATGTGCATTAACATCTAGTTAAAAAAATTATATAAATATACAATATATATTTAGTCATACAATATAAAGAATGATGATAAATAACAAAAAATGAGAGAGCAATATATGTGTGTGTATATAGTATTTAAACAGACTCAAAATATTAAAATATAATTTTGCTTCCATGCCAAAAAAAAAACATTCTAACAGTTGAATAATCATCACATTGATATGCTATTGGCAAAGTTGCTGACCAGCAACATTAGATTGTAATCATCACCTAAACTAAAACAATAGTTTTATTTGATATATATTTATTATGTGAATATATTTCCGGTACAGATTATGAATGGAATAGCATGCAGTATGTTATGCAGCATGTATATTACATGTAATGCAAATTGAAAAGCTACAATTTCTTGAAATTATTAAAAGACTCATACAACTATCTCTGACATCGTTTTATTTTATTTTTAACTAAATTCATTTGTATATTTCGCATAATATATATATAAACGTACCTTTTACTTCAAACCAAATATGATTATCTTCGAGACGAAATTGAAGTGCAATTCGTGCTGATAACGTATAATAAAAGATTATTAAAATTAAGAACAAAGATGATTAGAAGAAATAGAGCATTCTCATTGTATTTTCATGTGTATATTCATTCTATTTACAATGTTATTATTTATAGATATATGAACATAAATACTTTAGAGGTTTTAAAACTCAAAAGTCATGAGTTTCAAAACTTAAGGGACATGGGAGTTTCAAAATCATTACAATTAAAGATAGGAAGAATGAATCTAGACATCCATATATATTATAATTTTATAACAAAATGCACTATTGTTGCATTACTATCCAATATTCTTCCATAACTATACTCAGCCAAAATACTTTGTGAGACAATACTTAATACCCACGCAGCAATAATTCTAAAAAAAAACACAAATGCAGCACGCTCATTATAATTTCAGTAATTAATTTCTCACCATTTACATAAAATATTTAAAATTCGCAAATTACGATATGAAACTCAAAATCAAGCTTTCAAAGTGGTAGTTTTCAACACCCCCTAAATATATTTTCCCCAATTCAATTTAAAACTAAACTCACCCTCCAAATCAATTAGATGTTCCAAAATATATTAAATAATTTATATCTCGAATGAGTTAATTTTCCAAAACACAATTTCAAACCCCAATTTTTCACTCATTAAATCCCTAAAATAGTTAAGAGTTTAAAAAAAACAAAATCAATTCGAAATTCCATAAAATAAAATTATGACTCGGAGGGACTCACCCAAGAAAGAAGTTAGGAAAAGACGGCGGTAACTAGCGGCGGAGCTGGAGATGATGGTGGTGGTGCTCTTTCGTTGCTGAGTAGGCTGTCTATGGGGATAGATCGTAGTGTGATGGTGGGGGTGGTGCTCCTCCGTTCCACATTTCCTTGTTCATGTCTCTACTTTCTTTTTTCCTATTTTACGGAACCTGTCCCTCGCTCCTCTATGTAAGCTCGTCAAGTGGCAATACCCCCCTCAGGCCTCAACCCACAACGCAAAGGCTCTCGGTAAAATTAAAAACTTTTGAATAGCATGTACTCCCTTCCAAAATATTATTAATATTAATTTTTAAAATATTTTTAAATTTTAAATTTAAATGATTCATTAAAAATTATTAGATAATAAATTTTACACCGTGTAATATTTTGTAAATAATTCATAATGTTTATCAAATTAAATAAATGTATGCCAATTTACTACCGTAATTGTATTTCTTTACACAACTATAGTTAGTTCCTCTCCTGGCATATCTTGAGATGACCTACCTATAGTATGGGTTATGCCCCTTTACCAATATATATTTTGGTCTCTTCTACACAGTTTAAGAGAATATTCCTTTAGATTGTGTGCATATTCCTTTGAACTTGGTGCAAATGTAGAAATCAAGAGAATATGCACACAGTTCAACGAAATATTTTCTTGAACTGTGTGCTTAGAATGTGTCCCTAAGGGCACATGTTATTGGTTTCAATGTCACACGCTCCGCATATGTAATTACGGTGTGTGTGTATATATATATATATATATATATATAAAATAAGTTTTATCAAATTTTAAAGATAGAATTAAGAATAAAAAATTTGAGAAGGACAAAATTGTCATAAAATAAAATTTGTAGGGACAAAAGAGAAAGAAAATTTGAGACACAACCTCAATAGCATTATTTTCTCCCATCTCCATTAATAATATAATATAGATAATAATATTTACATAACAAGGTAATATTAAGCAGTTCAATTAGCCCACCCAAAAAGTATGTACTAGGGTGATGAGTTGGGTAATTATTTTCTGGACTGTTTAGAACGGCCTAGGCCAAACCACTTTTACACTGCGGGCTTGGACGTTTACGAGTATTAACATAATTTTATCAATTTAAACAGACACTATCCACATCTTTTATTATGGCGTAAATGATAATAAAAATGGATTAATTACATATAATAGTATATTTTAATAAAATATTATAAAAAAAATGCATAAATAAAATATTTACAAAATTAGTTCATATGCAATACTTAATTACAAAAAGAGTGCAATCTTATCCTTTTAATTATGGCACATGATTATCTCCATTATCTCTTTCTGTTAATTACTATTTTAATATATCTCCCCTCCCATCCCCTTCCCCCGCGTCCCTTCTCCCTCCTCCCGCCTCCCCTTCCTCCGCCTCCCTTTTCCTCCCCCTCCCCCCGCCCACGCCCCACCCCATCCCTCCATCCGCCTCCCACCGCCCTCCCCTTCCTCCTCCTCCTCCTCCTACCCCCCTTTCTCTTCCTCCCGCCCCTGCCCCACCCCCTCCCCTTCCCCCCGCCTCCCTTCTCCTCCACCCGCCCCCTCCATCCGCCTCCTACCGCCCTCCCCCTCCTCCCGCCCCCCCTTTCTCCTCCTCCCGCCCTCGCCCCACCCCCTCCCCTTCCTCCACTTCTTCCTTCCTCCTTTTTCCTCCTCCCCCAAATCGATCCAAGGTGGCCATCGGTGGAGACCCCGCCACCTGCCGCGGTGGAGGCCCCTCCACCACCGGTCCATTCTCCAACTCCACCGGTAACCAAACTTTCATACGTTGGTAACCAAACATTTATACAAAGGTAACTAAACATTCATACTAAGGTAACCAAACCTTCATACTAGGGCAACCGAACCTTAATATGAAGGTTCGGTTACCTTGTTATGAAGGTTTGGTTACCTTGGGAAGAAGGTTTGGTTACCTTGGTATGAAGGTAACATATTCAGTTTTATTTGGTTACCAATTTTATTTTGAATGTGATGCAGTTGGTTACCAAATCTTTCGATAAGGTAATCAATTCAGTTTTATTTAATTACCAATTTTATTTTGAATGTGATGTAGTTGGTAGCCAAACTTCGTATAAAGATAACCATTTTAATTTTTATGGGTGACCAAATCGTCAAAAAAAATTCAGAATAGCAACTCCGGCGATATAGCGATGGCGGCGGCGACGATATAGTGGCGGCAGCGGGGGAGGAGGATGATGAACAGTAGCTCCTTCATAATTTTTTGTTTTTAATTTTCTCATTTTGATTTGAATTTTGAATTATGGATTTGAAATTATTGGTAGATCCAAAAGATTTGAATTTAAATTATTAGTTCTCCTTGATTTTAGGTTTCCTTATTTAATGTGAAATTGAATGGTTTGAATTTTTTGCACTTTTTTGTAATTATTTTGTGGATGCACTTTTTTTGTAATTACTTTCTAATTGTTGTATAGTTTTGTAAAGGACTCAATAAAAATTTACAAATTCTAATTAAAACTATAAGTAACAACAATTATGGATCAACCTGCTAGGTCTGGTAAAATACGGTTATGGATTAGTTTTGGTTTACAAAATTTGGTTATGGTTCCATTTAAGAACTAAAATTACATTGTCTGTTTTTAATATAGGTTGCGTAGATTGAAACTATATAGTTATGAGTCAAATATAGGTTAACTCATATTTCAAATTTTAAATTTACCATTATTATGGTCGAATTAATTAATGAGTTTTTAGTGTAGAATTATTTTGTAGAGACTATATAGTATTTCTTAGGGGTCAAATTGCAGCCGAAGGCTAGGCCACCATTCTCAAAATTATTGTAAAAAATATATTATTTAAGGTAGTAGGTATTTAATTTGAAACTACCTAAAATAATAATAAATGTATTATATTGTAATATATTATTTTTTGTTTTATTTTTTATAATTGGACGTGTGAAAGAAAATAATATTGCATCCATTCCAAAATATAAAATTAAATTTGACGTTTTGAAGTTAATTTGAGATGCTTTTAAATTCAAAATTAATTTGATTTATTTAACTTATAATTATTAATATTTTTTTAATATTTATATTGTTTATAATTATTTTATCTAAAATTAAATGTATTCTCATACCATGTTTAAACCTTGGGATTGAAAAGGAAAAACTTTTGGTAGTTGATGAGAAAAAGAAAAGGGAAAAGATAGAGCTAACCCTCTTTTTTTGTATTTTTTTTGGCAACAAATGAATTATATTATATCACAAACAATCTTTACAAACTCGAATTATATTATATCACAAAATATAAATACAAACACAATAAAGAAATATTTAAAAGAAACCAGTTAAACAATACTGAATGTTATAAACTATCATACAAATACTACTAATTATGAAATACTAACTCCTTTTACAAATTAGAAAAAGTAAAATACTTATTCCGTTCTAAAATATAACATCATTATTTATTTTTCAAAATTAACTGGAGATATTTTCAAACTTAGAAGTAATATAATAAGAAATATTGTATATTATTTAAAAAGTACTAATAGCAAAACATAAAATTAATTTTGACTTTTAAAATTTAGTAATAATCTTATAATTTAAAGTGAAAAAAGTATTAGAAATGCATGTCAAATTGATAGAATCAAAAGTTGGTCTAAGGATAATTTTTTAAGAAAATCATAAAGAATAATCGATCACATTTGAGATGCTTTTAAGGAAGAAGGAAAGACAAAAAAATTAATAATAAAAGAATGATTCAGCAAAGATGGAAACAGATAACATTAAAAACGTCAATTTCAATACATTTATTTATTAGATATGTTCTACTCGGAAAAATAGGAAAATGTGGGTCGGAAAATGATTATCCGGTTTAGGCTTAATTTTTTTTCTTTCTAAAAATATGGGTTCAAATTTTATCCAATATAAATAAAAAAATAGTTAACTAATACAAATAGTTCTAGTTATTTTGGGTTGACTCAATAATTTATGACTTATATTGTCAGGTACTATAATCTCAATAAATATTCATGAACATAATAAGGGAATATTGGGATCTTAGGCCTTGTTTACAAGGATAAAATATGACTATTAATCCTAGGTTGCTTTTTGTTTTAAAAATTGACTATTAATCCGGGATAATAAAATGTATTGGAATTGAGTAGTATTCTAATACCACATAACTCGGGGTTATAATATTTATCATTTGGGATTAAAAATTTGTAGATAAAAATAATTTTTTTTTTTTTTTTATAAAAGGTAACTGTTGTATCTTATTCTGTCCATCTATACTCATATTACTGAGAATATGATTTATTTGTTATTATTGATAAGGGTATAAGAGTATAAACTATAAATTTTTATTCAATCTTTTAAATAGTTATGAACAAAATAAACATAATATGAGATTGTTTTAAATTATCTAATGAATACTCCCCCTAAACAAATAAATAATTAAGACTATTTAATCTTAACGTTAGTAATATTGAAAAGTTGAGATTATAATCCATTGGAATAAAATTTTGGATAACATGACATAAACTTAATTCTTCAAAAAATTCTTAAATTTTTAAGACTAAATTTTACTATTAGTTCAGAAAGTCGATAAATATAGGTTCAGAACGTTCGTCGATCACCATAGCCTAATTTATATTTATTTTTATTCTATTTATAATATGAATGATTATTTAGCTAAAAAAATTGGAGGGACACTTGGAGTAACGAATATGTAAAATATGATTAGTTTTGTAAATAGGATTGAGCAAAGAATTAAATTGCTTCTGAAACCGTACAAATCGTATTAATTAAAATCGCATCAACGGTTTCGACATATGTGGTAATTTTAGGTGGGTTGAAAAATCGAATTTACGGTTTGATTTTAATTACTAGTCAAAATTGCATGCATAAAATCGAAATCGCACCATACGCCAACAAGATAAAAGAAGTCAAGTTGTTCATAGTGATTTATAAATTTTAATGAAAATATGATTCAGCTAACCATCATCGTCATTATAATAACAATAATAATTTACAATAATAAGTCTATCAATAAACTTTATTTACTGTTATCCACCATTATGTTTATATAAATATATATCAGCACATATACATATATATTTTATATTTTTCTAATATTATTATTTTAAACTTAAAAGGTTAAATTTATGTATTATTTATTTTTCTTTATATAAATAGTGTTATATAGCATAACAAATTTTATCGATATTAAATAAATACGAACATATACGTGATATATGATAATAAGCACGAGACTCATTAAATAATTCAATTATTTTATTATTTTATGTTCAGCATTAATTAGTCACATCCTACATTATATAAAATTGAATTTACGTTTTGAGTTTGGTTCTATTTAGCTTTTATTTAGACAAAATATTATAAATAAGGTTGTGTATGTTATCAAAGTTATATTTAATATTGTATTATGTTAAATTATTAATTTAAATTACATAAAATTTTATTATTTCAATTAATTTTAAAACTAAAATCATACCAAATAAAATCACATCGTAAGATTCAAAATCACATCATACTAATTACAAGCAATTTAAATTGTCATTTTAAATTTATCAAACCGCAATTAAACGGTTTGGCTTCAAACGGACCATGCTCACCCAAATGTGTAACATGATTTTTGGACTTTATTTACAAGTACGTGTAACGGCACCGTATTTTTGTTTCTAAAACAAATGTACCCGAGACTGAAGTATCACTGTATCAGTAGTGGTTGGATGTACATGGACAACCACAAGGCGGTCATCATTTGAAGCCCATAAATTCTCACAATTAGGGTTTCGGATACTCCAGTATTCACTTAACTCCTTCACAATTTACTTAGAATCACTGGTTGAATAATGGGGAAAGGAGGTGGCTGTGTCCCAAGTAAGAAGAAACCGCCGCGAATTGCTTCCGATGACTTTCCAATCACAGTCGACAACAATGAGGCAGTTCAATCCGAAGATAGGGAAGTACCGGAGGCCAAAAAGCTTAAGATATGGATAGTGTTCTACTCAATGTACGGTCACGTGGAAGGACTGGCGAGGAAGATGAAGAAAGGCGTTGACGGCGTTGACGGAGTTGAGGCGGTTCTGTTCAGAGTGCCGGAGACGCTGTCGGAGGAGGTATTGGCACAAATGAAGGCGCCGCCCAAGGACGACGAGATTCCGGAGATATCGTCGGCGGAGGAATTGGCGGATGCGGACGGGTTTCTATTCGGGTTTCCGACTAGGTACGGGTGTATGGCGGCCCAAATGAAGGCGTTTTTCGATTCCACTGGCCAGTTGTGGAAAGAACAAAAGCTTTCTGGGAAGCCGGCCGGCTTCTTTGTTAGTACTGGTACTCAAGGAGGCGGACAGGAGACTACAGCGTAAGATTGTTCTTCTTAACTAGACTAAACTAAAGTTATGTTTCTTTGATTTCTAATTGATGTGCCCTGCTTTTAATGCTAATCTCTCATTCATTAAGTTTTGATGAAATCAGTGATGGTCTAACCACCTATTTCATCTGACATATTATAGATATTATAGGCTTAAACCGTTGATAAGAGAGTTATTTGGAGCAAGATCTGTAAATGATTTTATTTCTTTTTAAGAGAGAACATCAATAACCTTCCACTAAGGGTTAAACACAGGATAGTTAAACATTGGTTAAACATAGGACATAGCTAGCATTGAGAAATTTTGGTCTCCCAAATTTTGGCTATTATCTTGAACTATAATATGCATAAATAAAGTACTCCCTCGGTCCTCAAAAGACGTCCAAAGTATATATTTCACATAAATTAACCAAATTAAGATAATAATGTAAGTACCACTTTTATCTATAGTGGACCCTATGTAACTATACTAATACCCATCTAAGTATACTTTTGAGGTAAACTAGTCTTTATACATATTTTATATTTGATTTGTGTATCTTTAGTCTTTAGACATTCTTTTGTGTATTTGAAGCTATGCTTTTGAGGACAGCGGGAGTTATTACTTAGTCATGTCGTTGGTTTTGTTTCTATACAATATTGTGTGACATTCATCTATTCAAAATTGGTTGACGATCTATACTTTATTTAATCTTATTTTATGATGGAACATTAGGAGGATGTTCGTGCAGAAAAAAGATTCTACGATGCAAATGATCCCTATGTTTAAGGCATTTAAATTGTTATTTAGTGATTAAACTTGTAGTCACTAAAATCAGTATCACTTATTCAGTCCACTAGAAGTTTATATATTAACACTTATTTAGTTATATGAGTGAAGTTTAACCCTCCTGAAGTCTAGTGTTAAATCTCAGTGACTAGTGTTATTTCTTCTTAACACTATGATTCGGAGGCTTTCAGCTTTGAGTGGCTTATAGGCCAATATTTTATTTTCTTTAATCACAATTCAAATTCTTTTTGTTTGATGCTCACATGTAAATGTTTGACTGATAACTCATTTGTAGAAGTTGAATAAGGTTTCTATTATCATATATGCGTGAATAAACCTGTGCAACATCAGATCAGGGATAAAAGAACTAATTGCTTTTGGCAAGACTAGCAGTTACCCTGCTGTACTTGATCGCTTGTGTGCAATAACCCACTCAACTTTTTATTTACGCAATTGCCCCATTAAACTAATTAAAATATTTTAATCAGGTCATTCCGTTAAATTAATGTTTTTTTATTATTATCTGACGTGGGGTAAATAACCATCATCTTTCTTTCCATTCCTTTCTTCTCCTTTCTGGCTTTCTTTTTGACGTTGAATATTCTTTCTTCAACTTTCTGCTCTTCATTCACTTTGCAATCTTTCTTTCTTTCTTTCCAAACCATTGACTCTTTTCATTCTTCAATAACCAAGCCTCCATGGACTCCTCGCCATCGTTCTCTGCATATGAGAATGTCTCCTTTTCTTATAGAGTTTTCAAACTCGTGCTGGGGGATATTGTAGACGAACATGGTAGACGTATTTGGAAGACAAAAAATTGAAGTCAACAACGCAGCTTCAAAAGTAATGACCGTTGGGAAGTTGGAAGCATATCCAAACCTTAATGTTATGGCACTCTCCCCCACCTTCAATTGTATCCATTAATTCTCCTCTCCTCTCTCATATATCTTTGTCTATACATATACACATATCTAAATGTATATACACTCATATGTTCAATAATTTACTTTCAAATGTGAACTGCTACTATTTTCATGATCTGGGTCATCATTTTGTTGTTCAATTTTACACCTGCATGCTATTATCATCCTCTGTCTTGTATGTTATAAATTAATTTTCATCTCTCAAATCTGGCTCTCAATTCTTGAATTTGGACTACTAAGTACTCACCAAAACTTTGTAATTTCCAACACATAAAGGTTGCTTTCTTTACAGAGGCTAGCTTGTGATTGCGGATGCCCTTGGTCTTTGGTGGAGCAATGAGTGAAGCCGGGAGCTCAGCCTTGGTCGTATATGGGGTTTGAAGAAGACGAGGTGTTGTGGGTCAGGGGTTGGTGTTTAGGGCTTTTTTTGGTCAAAAGAATGATGTCATCGACTTTAGGGGTACAGGAGAGAGATTCAATTTGAATATGGGAGAGGTCTAGTGAGGAATTTAGCTTCTGAATTCATGATGATGATTCTTCTTGCTGTTGATTTTGTAATTGACGTTCTTTGTTTTCCTTCTCTCATTTGCGACCAAATCCAATTGGTAAATCCATGTTATTTTTAATAATTTTAATGGTACAATCGAACAAAAGCAATCAAGTACAATGGGGTAATTAGTAATTTTGCGAATTACTTTTTAATAGAGAACAATTTATCTACAAGTATGGAGATCGGAATCATGGATTTTGAGGTATTTCTCAAGGCCACTGCCATTTCTCCCACTACTTGGTGTTGTGGTGTTCGACTTTCTCAATAATGATTATGTTACTGATTGCCATTAGACATAGGCAACTGTTCTAAGTCTTTTGACTTTGGTTGGAGGTATAAAATGATGAAGTTAGTTGAAGGAGTGTCAGTATATGATGAGGTTAAGATATGAAGTTAGTTGGAGTAGTATTGGTATTACCAGTGCTATTTGATTGGCGGTGTTCGTGGAATTTATGGTTAGACGGTTCTCAAGTTGAGGCAAGGAAAAAAGAGGGGGGGGGGGAGGGGTTAGGCTTTAAAAAAACATGAAAAAATGAGGGGGATGTTTTAGAACGAGGCATTCTGTCCTGTAATACAGACTTTTAATGTGAAAGCTTAATATAGAGTGGTTAGAGGCTTTGTAGTTTCCTCGACAAGCTATTTAGTCTTTGGGTCTGAAGTGACGTAGAGACTGGTGAGATGAAGTAAAGTCACTCATAATTATCATATCCTTAGGGCAACATGATAATCGTGGCTCATCCTCTTTCCATTGTGTATATTCACTGGGACATTGCTTAATTAGCGGTGAGCTTTTGAGGAAGGAGCAATACTAGTGGGAGGGTTAAATGGGTGTTTCTGCAACTCTGTTGTGTCGTGATGATGCATGCGTTCTGGAATCCTCTTTCAAAAGGAAAGGAAGAGGCTGTTTGGAAGCATAATCAGTAGACAATGAGATTTCTTTCTCGTTTGGTGCCACCTGATGTCTTATTATGTTTTACTTTCAGATTATTTATAGTATGTTTTTAACTTCTACAAAAATTGATGGTGGGTTGGTTGTGATGGGAATTCACTTGCAAGAGTCTTGTTATTTTTTTCTTTAAAAAAATTAAAAATTAAAAGAGAAGAAATTTGAATGTTGCTATTCATCTGTACATGCACGAATTTATGCTGCAGGCGCAATTGTTCAAGACTCTTTAATATTGAAGTGAGATTAAATGCTTTATGGTGGAGCTATAATTTTTTTTGACTTTAGAGGCTTCAAGTGTAGATTAAATGCTTTACTTTCTTTTGCTCACTTTTTATGGTCGTATATGTTCTGCAGTTGGACAGCAATCACCCAATTAGCTCACCATGGAATGCTATTTGTTCCCATTGGGTATACATTTGGAGCTGGTATGTTCAAAATGGACTCAATTCGTGGGGGTTCTCCGTATGGTGCTGGAGTCTTTGCAGGAGATGGCACAAGAGAACCAACTGAAACAGAGCTTGCACTTGCAGAGCATCAGGGCAAGTATATGGCTGCAATAGCGAAAAGGCTGGCTCAGACTTGAGAACATTTTCTTGGCTCAGACTTGAGAACATATTTGTGATTTTGTCACGTGTTTATCGATTTAAGTTTGCTTTCTTGTGATTGGTTTTGGCATTTGAAGCTGTTGTGGTTGGAAAAGGGAGATGGGTGTCTTTTTATTGTTGTCTATTTCCTGGTTGGTATTCCTACTCTTATAAAACTGTACATGGATATATATTCTTCCAAATTATAGCTATAACATTATTAATGAGCAACGGAAATCTGTGGAGTTCCATATACTTTGTGATATATCCATCTCTACCAACAGGGATAAATGATTGTTTAAAAGATTGGTTAAAAACTCATAGGGTAGATCACATTTGATGCATTCAGTTGTTGAAGTTTTATTTTCTTTCTTATTCCGACTTGTGCAAGTGTGTGTGATGTTGAAATTTCATTTTTAAGAAGAGCCGTGTTATTACGAGGATGTATAAGATTGGAGAATGCCCTCAGAGTCAACAAGGCTGATACGAAGTTCAACGAGCTTGAACTTTCCTTTGAAACATTCATACATAATAATTTATTATTATGTGCTTCAATTCCTGGCTGGCTATTATTTAAACATTTTATATATTGATTGATTGATTGCCATTCTTAGTATTATTATTTTAGTTATGACATGAATGTTAATTGCTTTCTTCCTTCAATTCATTTTACATTTCTTTTTTCAACAAAGTTACATTAAAATCTTTATAAACAACTTGAATCTTCGAGAGAGCATGGCACATCAAAGTGGACTAGTAGAGATTTCAAAGAAAATTAGAAATTGAGTAAAAGAGATATTAGAGAAATACAAAAATAAATGACTAAACCCATTAATTTTCATACCCATGCCTACATGAAAAATATATGATACATCTTAAATATATGACTTGACTTCTTCTATATGTTAGCTGCATATTGTCAGATCTATTATCTTGTAGAGGAAGCGCTGCTATGCTATGCTGTAAGGTAATTAAGAAAATAACCTAGGATCGTCAATAAAAGGAAATAATCAAGAGCTGAAATCTTAACATTCTTGTCTTGAACATGAATAAATCTTAAGATCTCTTGAAACCCAAAAAGAAATAACCCTCAAAGTGATAAACTTGGCAAAAAAAATAAAATCGAGAGCCCTCAAGTGATGTTTTATGTCTCTTGCTAAGGAAGAGGTCTTAGGTTCAAACCCCGTTCTCCAAGTTAGCAACAACAAAAAAAGAGCTTTTGGGTTTTTAAATGACTTGGGTTTTGAAGAAAAAGAAATGAGCATTTGGGTTTTTAGATGGACTTCAAGTTCAGGATTTTTTTGGCATATGAGCTGCATGCTGATGGAATTAGAGGGGAAAAGAAAGGCGGTACAAATAGGTAATTATTGATACCGAATCCGTCAATCGATATTGGATACTGGTTTAATCGGTACTGATATTGATATTTTTTTTTTAAATAAAAATAATAACTGGTATAATACGGTTCAAAGCGGTACGGATAATTTATATTTAGCGTTGCACACCTCTAGGGATCGATACCGAAAAATAGAAGCAATTAAGCAAAATTAATGAAATATCCACTGTAGTTGACACGTTTTACTGATTACACTATTGAACTTTTAATTTTTTAAATTATCTCACTAAACTAATTATTATTTTGAAATTAGGTCATTCCGTTAAAAAAATAAACGGACGTTAATTTTTTATCGACAAAACTAATGAATTTACCCACTGTAGTTGACACGTTTTACTGATTACACCATTGAAATTTTAATTTTTTAAATTACCCCATTAAACTAATTAATATTTTAAAATTGGGTCATTCTATCATCTTTTCCTCACGAGTGTTAAATCGTTTCAATTTTTATCCTACTTGGACATAAAAAAGAAAAATAAACAAATTTGATTTATTCTGTCTTTCTTCCTCATTCTCTTCTCTCCCTTCTTCTAGATCAAATAGATCTGCGTATTTTCTCTCTCTAAAATTTATGAAATTTTTAAATCTGAATACCCAAAACATTGAATTGAGCTTCAAAGTTCAGCATTAGATATAACAATGGAGTCTGAATCCCCAACAACAGCAACGGATGAAGTAAATGGTGTTGAGTATATAGGTTTCCTCCCTCTCACCTCTGACTATCAGCAACCTTCTGTCTCCGAACTCCTCTCATTCATTCTCGATCGCATCCACAAGGTCCATTCCTTCCTCAATCTCTCTCTATATCTATGTGTGTGTGTGTGTGTGTGTGTATATATATACATGTGGTCGTAATATTTGATTAAATTAATTTTATAGGGATTGTATTTATGATTTGATAGGAGCTTGAGTTTTTACTGATGGATGCGGAGATAATTCAAAAATAGATGTAAAATGTTGTCGTTGCCAATTATTGCGTTTTCATTTCACTGCTGATGCATTGCGTTTCATTCGCGAGAAAATTTGTTCTATCGATAAACATCTGAGATTAGAGTACTCCCAAAATATTTTTATTTTTGAATTTCTTTTCCAGAGTCACATAGATAAAAAATTAATGTCTTCTTAATTTTTTTAACATAATGACCCAATTTCAAAATAATAATTAGTTTAGTGGGATAATTTGAAAAATTAAAAGTTCAATGATGTAATCACTAAAATGTGTCAACTACAGTGGGTAATTCATTAATTTTGTTGATAAAAAATTAACGTTTATTTAAATTTTTTTAATGAAATAACCCAATTTCAAAATAATAATTAATTTAATAAAATAATTTAAAAAATTAAAATTTTAATTAATAAAACTGCCAACTACAACGGGTATTTCATTAATTTTGGCGAAGCAATTATTATTGGGCCACTTTAGTTACTTTAATTTGGACATCAAGTTAAGTGGGATCCATGTACGAAAACGAAACTAAAGTTTGGACAAAATAAGTATTCAGTGGGATCCAATCGAGTCTAGAGTAGTGTTGACTTTTGGAATTATAAATGTATTTATTGGATCCGGTTCGATAATTGTAAGTTTTATAACTTTTTCTTATTATATTGAATGAGAGTAGTTAATATAAAGTTTATTTTTTGATAAATTAGTTAATTGATTAATAGAGTTGTGACATGTATGCGGAAATATATTCTTTCTCTTTGAATGTCAGTATTCTATTGGCCAATCGATTAACTTATCAAAAAATAAACTTCATACTAACCGAATCCAAAAAATATACGTCTTTTATGCTATAATTTTTATGCGAATTTGTGTTTCATTCTTATCGTGATTCGTGAAACTTTCTGTCTTTTAAGGTGTCAAAACAAATATAAATCTTGACAAGTGAATTAATAAAACACGATCGACTATAACTCATTATAGGAGTAGAGTCCACAACTTATCTTACTTGATCCCACTTAATTTTTGTTCCTTTTTTTTCTTTTCTCTCTCTCTCCAATGACGACTCATCCCTCCATCAATCTTACTTGATGAAACTCCATTACCAATTTACAGTTTCTTGATTTTGGACATAATGTGTTTGGGAATAGTTCGTATATTTCCTAAGTGCGTTTAATTCATGGTTTTACAGAAGTCGATCTTAATATATTTATGGTACTTCAATTCCAAAGACTATTTGTTGAGTAAATTTGGAAAAATGTTCTCTTGTGAATTTTTCAATGCACTGGATTTAATTTGAAGACAAACTGAACAGAACATTTTTTGTAAGCTTAAAAAAAAAATGTGAAAACACAACAACTAACTAGTGCAACAAGTCTAAAACCAACTATATAACTTGTTGAAATCTCTGATCGATCACTGCACCTGAAGATATCTCTGTTCGTTTATTATTAGTAATTAATGTATTTTTTTAACCTCCTCTCACAGTCCTTAATGACCTCACATAATGAGTTATAAGACGCACCACCCTGGCTTAGAGCCCTATCTCCGCTGCATTTTACTTCTTTAACCCTCTCCCACGTTCCTTTCCCTTCCCTGTCCTGCATCTCGTTTCTCACCATCTTCTCTATCTCCTCTCTCTCCACCACCTTTTTCGCTTGCAACGCCGTCGGCCGCCACGCCACGCCTAGATCCTCCGTCAACAGGGTGGCGTTCAACCTCTGCTCAGCGTAGAGCGGCCACGCAACCATTGGCACCCCATTTGATATACTCTCCAACGCGGAGTTCCACCCACAATGTGACAAAAATCCTCCCACCGATGGATGGCTCAGGATCTCCATCTGCGGGGCCCACAATGGGACCACCTTTCCCAGTTTGTGGGTTCGGGTCAGAAACCCTTCTGGTAGGTACTCCGGAGTGCCATCAGGACCATTCCCAGCCGTGAAAAAGCTCCCATCCGCATGGCTTTCTATGGGCGGACGTACTACCCAAATAAATCTCTGCTGACTTAGCTCCAACCCCCAGGCCAGCTCAGTTACTTGCTCGGCTGGCAGTGTTCCACCACTCCCAAACGATACATACATAACTGAGTCACTCGGCTGTGTATCGAGCCACTCGATTAACTCACTCTTCTCACTAGCCGGTTTAACCGGTGTAGTCAACGGACCAATTGGATAAACCGGTACCTTCACAACCGTCTGCAAGATTTCATCATTTCTCAATGCTTGGATAGTTGTGGGTTCCAGATCTTCCCACGTGTTCATCAAAATCCCATCAAACATCGAATACTCAACCCCCTGCCGGATGTACTCCCGATATTGTTGATCACTCCGGTCCAGCATCGGGTCAACAACATCTTCCGGTCGAACCGGCCTACAACCCGGGATTTTCAGCGGCTCTTTATGGTCAACGTACTCGCCTTGTATCTCCTTATCGAGCACTTGACAGTAAGTTGTTAGTGCAACAAACCATGCAGTCGACGTTACAAAGATGTACCTGGGCATGCAGAACTCCTCGGCGATCGGCAACAACTCCGAGCAGAACAAGTCCACGATGAGGGCGTCGGGCCGGTGGTTCATGGCGGAGATGGCTGACCGGATACGCGGTCGAGTCTCACGCATTATTATGCTGAGCTGGGTGACAACTTTGGTGTTGGCATCGATTAGGGCAGATATGTCCACGTGGGGAAGTTGGACGATATTGAGGAGTTTTGGGCAGGTGGAGGGATGGAGAATTTGTAATTCATGCCGGTGATAGTTGTGTTGTAACTACGATAACGGTGACGTGGATGTTGTGGTGGGTGGCAAGGCGGTTTCCGAGCAAAAGAACAGGGGTGAGGTGGCCTAAACCGGGGCTTGCTACTATCGCTACATGAAGCTTTTCGGTATCCATTTGAGTGCGCTGCTGGAGAGAGAAAAAAAAATGAGTGATGAATATAATATTAGAGGATGGCCAGGTTATTTTCTGCTTCTAGTTTACTATGAATAGAAAATTAGATCGAAAGAATAATATAAATTTATTTACACGTACAAATAAATTATGTTATTTATTTATTCAGTGAAAAAAATTCATTTTATTATTTGTATTCAATTTTAGTGCTCCTCAATTATTGTTCAGTGTACTGTGGATTTGGTCGGTCAAAATCAAAGCACATAGACTCCTGTTTAAAGCTATATGATCTTATGATTGATACATCTACATTTTTAATAATAATAATAAAAAAAGAGTTGTTTTATTTAGTTCTTAAATAATGTTATCCATCAGTTTTCTCATCACTTGGGCGAAATACTTGTTAAAATCTGATTCATGATCCCGCAGCCTGTCCTGTCATTTAAGGAGATAACTATCTACTTTTTCTTTTTCTTTTTTATCATTAATAAGAATAATATACGTATTATATGTAGATAGATAGTATTTGTAACTTCTTAGTTTCATATTTAAAAATATAAAAAATAATTATTTGTATATAAGAAATTAAATTATTAACAATTTAGATATTTAAGTCGGAGAGTTTGGAACACAACAGTTCTGCATTTTTAAAATTTAAGTCGATGAGTTTGTAACTCATCACTCTCACTAACCTTTTTAGTTTGAATAGATTTGATTCGATTCGGACTTAAGATTTGAGCTGAATTATTTCAGTGTTACAGACAACCAGATGTCCAATCACGTCAAGACTCGTGTCATCAATCCATTTAAGAGGCAGAAGGTTTCTCTAGTTGTTTTGAGTTTATGGGATTAATTACTGTGTATAAAGATTATAGTTATGTGGTTTGAAGTCTTATGGAGAATTACAATTTCTTTATTATATTTTTCTACAATATGTATCTATACTGTTATAGCTATGTGGTTTGAATTCTATTTTTCAAGTTGTTCAAATTAAGTTGTCACGTCCAAATTAAGAAATTGCATGTTGAATATTAATTACCTTTATGGAATTCCTTGTCAATTCATGTTCATATATGTATGCATGTCGAGTCTGGAATAAATTTCACGTCAAATCCCAAGTTCGAATTGAATCAATTTAAATAAGGGCTTAAACCATTGGTTGGTCCAATAGTATTTTTTTTGGTCATTTTAGTCATATCCTTATATACAGACAATTTTTTTTCCATATTATTCGATGTGAGAGTGAGATGTTACGATACCGTGATCGTCAGTCAGAGCCGCCGGGAAGTTGCTTTGATATGAGAATCAATACATGATCTTTAAAAAGACATTTAACTGTGTATGAGGAGGGTTCATTACAATTGGGCTTCCGAGAGCGTACCTTCAACCTATGAATAATTCTAGAGACACAACTTATTCTACAACTATTTTACAATTTGCTAATGTGACATACTCCTTCTCAGCTTTTACGTGGGTCCGAAGATTACATTGAAATAATTTGTTCATCAATATACTGAGATGGAAGTATTTCACATCAGTAAATTGTAAAATAAGTTATGTCTCTAGCACTTACTCTCAACCTATATCTTCATTATCATTACATATAATAGAGGTAGAGAGAGCCGCTTGGGCTCCATGACCATATAAAATATTTGGGTTTTTATGTTTTAGGCCCAATTGATAATACATATGTGGGCCACTTGTATATGCGGGCCACTTGTGTTTGAGGGTTCGTATGTGTTTGCTATGACATTAAAAACATATTAAGTACATACGTATTATCTTTGTATAGGAAACTTTAAAAAGCTTTGTGACTACCGGAAGTAGGAATCAATTGTGAGATCATATAGAAAGCTTTTTTAAATATAAACTATAAGCAGTTCATATTATCTGTACGTAATATGTTTAGGAAATAGGTCACATGCCCCATAAATAAACATATCACATGGGATAATAACCATTCCCTAGGGAGGGGGGGGGGGAGGGGGGAGAGGGGAGGGGGGGGGGAGGGGGGGGGGAGAAAGAGTTAAATGGAGATCATATGAACAAAGAAAACTAAATAATTGTGTTTCTCATCCCATCTTTCCCATCGAGTAAACAGAATAATCAAAAGAACTAATAATATGATTTGATTTGTTCATTCAGAATTGTTGGAAATAGAAAGAAGTCATTTATTCCACACAACAAATAGCACATAATCTGTAACATTGAAGAAGCTAGTACCACCATCCTACTAACAATCTAAAGATGTCAAATGATCAATAAAACAATTTTCAATATATAAAAATGTAAAAAGGTCTATAAATAGCACACAATCTCTAACACTCGAGCTAGTATTGCCATCCTGCTAACAATCAAAATATGTCGCATATCACTAGAATAATTTCCAACTTATAAAAATTGTAAAAAGAACGAGGGGAGAGGGAAATAACCTCCCCTTTTACTTGCTTCTTCCAGTCTTTCCTGTCCTGAGCAGCATCATGTTTGGAGTTCTTCGATCCAAGCTTCAAATCTGCACCTTACCCATTGAGGCCAACAGTTTTAGGTTCTATAAGAAGGAATGTTGTACTTAAAAAGAAGATACGGAATGCACCAGAGGGAAATACAAGGTCTTCGGACAGTGGCCAGAATTCACAGGCAACCCCCAAGCAATGCTGCTCGCCTGGCTCCTACTAATAGACGAGTGATTATCAGCCAAGAGCAAAGAAATATGCACCATTCATATGCATGGTAACCTCTTTATTCCGTTCCTCGACCCAATCATCCTACCGGAAACTTAACCATGAGCCTTCCCACTGCCAAGAGTGAGCTCCAAATCATCCACCCCAACCTCATGTATTATCTCACCCTCCCATGCCCTCACTGTGCAACTCTCAAACTCAAATTCAGGCCCACGCACCCTCTTTGCTGCTGCTCCCCAGCCCAATCCTCCATGGGCATCAATTACACCACGGGGAGAACTCTGGTGGGCCACTGGTTTCACAAGATTAAATGTAGGGGAAGTTGGAGCAGCTTGGGCTGGCACTGCCTGGAAACTGACCCACCTACCAGAATCAACAGTGGAGGCATCGGATTCGTCACATTCTGGAATTGTAGCTGGTGTGAAATGGTGGTGGTTGTGGCGACGCGTAGGGCTGGCAGGTGCAGAAGCAGCGAAAAGGGGGTGGCGAAACATTTGCAATGAGCTATGAGTGAGCAATTGCCAATCGGGTCTTTTGTTTGAACCTCTAGAAGTTGGGGAAGAAAGTGGTGGGGTTACTGGGGCACTGTTGGATATCGAAGAGGAGGGAGAGAAGAGGGAATGGCAGCTAAGTTACAGAGGAAAGGAAGAATATAGGATGAGGGGTTTCCATCACAGCGAGAGGGGCTTGGGAAAGATGATGATGTTGGGCTGGCATGGTAAGAAGGCGCTGGACTCGGGAAAGATGAGGATAATGGACTCGGTTGGATTGATGAACATGCACTGATGTTTGTTGAAGTGCCTGCAATAATGTCATTAGGGGGTGGCTTGCATCCCTGTGACAAAAGGCCATAATAGAAGTTGGACACTAAAGTGGTGTTAAAAATTAATGGAAAAATGGAATCTACACTATCTACTCAACTAAGATAGATTATGTCTGCTAATGAATTACTCTACAAAAGCTGAAAATGAAAAGGGGGAAGGGGAAAACATAACCAGAAGGTAATAGTTAGCTTACAAATCTTAATACCAGTTTGAACAAAAGATAAAAGACAAATGCACAAAAATGTAGAGAATGAAGAAAAAAAATATGATGCAAAAATAATACTCTCCATCAAAACTTGCCCAAATTAGAGAATCAAACTTGATCAAGAAAGTAAAAATGAGATTTCAGATTTGTTTGCAAACAGTCACCAAAATTTTGAAAAAAAATAATATAAACAAATCAAAATCTTACAGCTAAATTAGCAGCAACAGGATTGCAATAAATCCAGCAAATCATTCCGGATCACGATTGCAAACAAAAACAGTCAACTTGGATCTAATCAGTTCATTAAAGAAAGAAGAAAAAAGCACGACCCTGCCTCTTCACTTACTGTAACTTTACCAAAGCAAAAACTACCAAAAAAATTGAATCAAAACTACTCGATAAGTTTAATCAGACGAAAAGAAGGGAAAAATGTAACCTTTACATGAGAAATTAAAGCTTTTAGAGAGTTGGAGATGTCCAAGTCAAAAACACATTTTTCCTTTGATGAATTCAATATCAATTGAAAATAAAATTAAGCATCGATACGAAAAATATAGAACAATCTATATCTATAACTAGTGTATTGCATTTACAGCAGATCTATAAAAACAGAGAGAGAGAGAGAGAGAGAGAGAACTAAACAATCTGTCATCGTGAACATTAAGGTCAAAACCACCCAAAAGTATAAAAATTACAAAAGCAGAGCATAAGATCGACCCAACAATCTATCATTGAATCCACAGAAATAACTACGAGAGAAGAGGAAAAGGGTGGGTGAAAAAAAGTAGTCCAGTCCGTTACCTTGCGATAAGTGGTGCCATCTTCTAGGACGATCCAACCAGCTTCGGCACAAAGAGCTTTTAAGACTTCGTTGTTATCACAGTGTTTAGGAAGCTTGTAGTTACCCTGAGCCCGGAGGCCAGAGTAAATCTTGGCAGAGATGGCTCTTCTTCTCCTCTCTCTCCTTTTGTTATTTTCTCTCTCCTTCCACGTCGGTAATCTCCCTGATACTCCGCCGGCCGTCATTACTCCTTTCTTTCCCTGATACTCCCACAGAGAGAGAGAGAGTTGAGTTTGTTTTTGCAGTTGACAGACTACTTTTGATGAAGAAGCAAAACAATGACTAGTTTATATTTGCTACTCGTATTACGGAGTTTAGCTTAGATTCCCTGTTGCTGCAGTACCAGACTACAGAGTTCTATTTATTATTAAGGCCCGTTTCGCAGGCCGGTGAATGACTTGTTAAATTGGAATTTTCTTTTTCTTTTCTTTTCTTTTTTGAGTAATACTAGTATACTACGGTGCCATACAAAATAGTTATAAAAAATAAATACAAAATGATGTGTCATATTATATATTTATTAATTATAATTATTATTAATACTAAGATTTTGTCACGCGCTTCAATCAAAAAAAGCGCGTCTAATCCTGCACAATGAACACGTCAGCACCGGATCTCGACGGTTTTGGGCCGCCGGGGATCGCTCTGGTGTAAGAATAAGTACAGGCCGATAAAAAGGATTAACAATGGAGGTTTGTGTGCTCTAGTGTCTGCAGAGAAAAAATATTCGTTACCCCCTTTGTGTAGTACCCTGTATCCATATATCATCTCACCAACTTGCATGTTTTCCCCAAATGCTTCCGTCAGCCGGCTACATGTAGGCTTTTTCATCCTTGTTCTCCACCCAATCAATATTATGTCAACTCCACATTAATGAAGGAGGCTAAAGACGGCTGTGCCGATCACCTCAATCAGCCGCCTGCTAATCCCATAGATTAGGGATAATTTTTAGTTCATAAGTTGTCACCTGTCACCCATCATCAGCTCCGGCCCAGACCAATGCACCAAGGATAAAAAGAGTTTGACACGAAAAGTCCAAAATGAATTAGACCGGCCCAAATTTCCACAGCCCAACATTATAATTAATTACTATCACACTTATTATTTTAAATTCTTTTTTTATATAACATTTTTTGTCACAAAAAAATTATTATTTTGTATTTAGTTATATTTAAGAGAATTGTTATTTTTATAAAAAAAAGTTAATATTTTTACAAAGTTATTCACTGATGATGTGAAATGAGTCTTGTAGAATTATTAAATTTTTTTATAAAAATATCAAAAAAATATTTAGATTAAATTATAAATTAAACTTTATAATTTAGGCTTAAAATAAATTTGTACGTTTCACTTTACTAAGTAGTAGTTGACTGAATCGTTAAAATTAGGGATGAAAAGAGAAAAATAAAAAGTTACTTGCCAAAATATTAATTTTTTTATATAAATATTAAGCTACAATTTGGACCCTATATATAGAGTATAAGAAAATTTAAAAATGCAAAAAAAATATATAAAACAAAAGAAGATGGATGATTCTCCCTCCGCGTTGATGGCGTAGTATGTAACGTGGGATGTTCAGTACGAACGACGCCGTGGGACCACTCCAACAAGAATACGTAGCTCACAGACAGTCGCACTATTAGATTAACATATCCTCACCCATGCAGAAGGCTCCAATCGGCTCCATCACGTGCGATAGAGAAACCTGCTTTCCTTTCCGGGACCACTTCGCGTTAGGCCTTCTACATGAGACACCTGGAAGGAAATTAAATTTGTAATTACTTTACTAATCTGTCTAGAGGCTCGGCTCCACTCCATTCGGCTCACCTTTAATTTATTTACTAATCTCAAGATTTGAGGTTCATTGAAATACTTGGTAAATGTATTTATCTTTTTAACAAAAAACCAAAAGAATATTACTAATAACAAAATCTCAATCTAAAAGATTTGGATTAGGAATTTAATAAAAAATTATCAATAAAAGTTTGGAGTTGTAAACAAAAATTATAACTTTACTTTCTCGATTTCGCTTGTACATGAAAAATATAACTATTCTATTCCATATTTCCACAAAAAGAATTACATACAATTATTTTCAAATTAATTTTTAAAATTTTAAATTTTAAAAGATAGCATTAATATTTTGGATATTAATTAATACAATAACTTATATTATAAACTATGTAAAAAATATTTAAAATTATAAATTATTATTTTAAAAATTAAAATTAAAATTTAGAAAGGGGCACAAATGGCCTAGTAGGTACTATTTTATAAAGTAGATAGAAAAATTCGACCGAAAGAACAAAATAAATTTGTTCTTTCAGTCTAATTTTTCTGTCTGTATATACTTTTCGGAAGAAAAAAAATACTACTCCCTTCATCCCATTATAATTGACGTTTTAAAGAGCAAATTTTGTTCCTTTTTATTTGACGTTTGTAGATTTATAGGAGAATAGATTACATTACTTCCTAAATTATCCCTGAACATTTAATACTCTCCTTAATTCTCTTCTTTTTCAAGGCTATTTTTTCTCCATCTTTTAATATCTTAATGGTATACTCTCTTTCTCTCTCTTATAATTCTTATATTTTCTCTATTCTCTAACAATAACATTTAATACTCTCCTTAATTCTCTTTTTTTTCATGGCTATTTTTTCATTTATATATGTAAGGGTGTTTTTGGTAATACATAATAATTTTAGTGGAGTAATTATAAGAGTTATAACTTCTTTAATAATTGTGCAAAGCTTCAAAACGTCAATTATAATAGGATGGAGAGAGTAACTTATAGACAAATCGGCAGTCACCAGCCAGCAAGCCAGCCAACTAGAGTGATCAACTCAAGCATTTGAACTGTTCAAACTCCCTATAATGAGAAGAAAAAAGGGACCGACGGAAGGCACGAGTGGATACAGCCATGCATGAGAGAGATTGGACCAAGCCAACTGTCACGTGTTTGTGTGAATGTGATAAGGATTGAGGACAACACCACTTCTCCACACGTGCGGATACGCGTGACATTTTGTCTGGGTGGGGCCCTCAGTTGGTGGACCCTCAGCATCCGTCTACAAGATACATGGTACGTGGCATAGTAGTGCTAGCTCGCTTCCTTTGGGCCGAGCCTCGGAACATTACTATGTAGGACGAGGACCACGGTCCTCAAGTTACAGGCTCATACATTTCTCACCCATTTGCTCCACTCCAATAATATTTTTTTATAATTAAGTATGCAATCATAATTCTAACTAATTATATTTTACATGATTAATAAAATAAATTTTGTAATAAAAAATATAAATCACCCAAATTTAAACTCTAAAAATTAGTCCTCAATTTCAATAAATATACCGAAAGATTCTTTAGCATTTGGCTACCAAATAATGATAACTAAAAAAATAGTATGGTAAATGAACGAATGGAATAAATAGCATTCTCTTCTTATGTTACATTTATTTGTAGAAATAATTTGTCGAATAAAATTATTTGACTTATTTATTATTATTTTGAATGATTTTACTTCATAATAAGTTTGTTATTTAATTCTCAAACTATTTTAAATAATTTTTTAAGGTCACTTAATATCTTAAAAGGAGATTACATGGTACGATCTTTCTAATTGGAATTATAATTCTTCGTCAAATAGCTTTAAAAAGTAACAAAATGTATAGTTTATGAAGAACGAATTAATCATAAAATAAAATAATTTACAGTAGTAGGTACTATATTAGTACAAATAATTTTATTTACTCTATTATTTTTACAAACAAATATACATCGAATTTTTCATTTCATTTTATTATTATTTAAATATATGCGCGTGTGTTGTGGCTGGTGGGTCGACATTATTCATGACCTTTGAAATTCCATAATTAAATGCCTCGGAACCATCATTATATTATTTTCTCAACTCTGAAAATAAAAATACATGCATTGCATGTGCATCGTTATATAAATTTATTAAGCAAAATAATTGATTACGATGAACCTACACCGCACGTGGATGGGCTTTTATAATGCAAACTAATCAAAGTCTTTGAACAAGCAGCCTATTTTACGTGTATGCAGCCCCTCTAACACAATTCCTTGCCTCTCCATATCTCGCTATATAATGAGAATTGATATTTTTATTAACTATTTTTGTTAGTTTTACCTAGTCTTGGTGACATTTCATACGGGAGGGCATGATGAAAAGAGTCAAATATATATATATATATATATATATATATATATACTTTTTATGTTTGAAAAGTAGATATATTACCATCATTTATTAAACTGTTTTTTGAAATTTATTTGTAATATTATTAAAATTGTAGTAGTAGTAGTGACATGATAGTTATCAATTAATCAAGAGTAAAAATAATGACATGTTTTATAATAGAAATAAATATTTAATTTTAGGACGAATAAAAAAAATATATCTTTAATATTAAAACAAAGTGAGTATACTTTCGTTTTAAAATTAAAGACACATTCTAATTTTAAATTATAAATTGACATGAATTGTGTAGCATGCCATCATATATATATATATATATACACACACACGATAAGGATCTTAGGTTCATCCAACTCACCCTCTTTAGCAACCGACCGGACGACGGTTTGGTCCGTCGCTATATATACAATCGTCGTCTATATGTTGTCTGTCGCTAAAAACTAAGACGACGATTGTATATATAGTGACGGATCAAACTGTCGTCCGGTCCATCGCTAAAAGGAGTTAGTTGGGTGAGCTTAAGATCCGGACTGTATATATATATATATATATATTTTGTATAGTTACATTTATACTGAGCAATTTCATGCCATTTCTAATTGAAAATTTAGCTATGTGTTTGTAAAAAGATAATGCATAAAGATAAACCAAGATTCTTATGTTAAGTTTGAATGGGAGGAATTTTTAGTGAAAATAAATGACTCATTCTTATAGAATGAAAAAAATTATAAAAGATTATGTTTGGTTGCTCAATTAGAATGGAATAAGACATTCATATTTCTCTCAAATTTATGAATTTTATTCATTGAAAAATATTATAAAATGACTAATTTCAATAAAAATGAATGAATCATTCTATTATTCTTTTTTTTATTTCATTTATTCAATTCAAACGTAACATTAATAATATAGAAAATTGTGAACTATCACAAAGCCCATCAAGGCCATTCAAAAAAAATTCAATCAATTTTAAGTTTCAACTGTGAACAACATAATATGGGCTACATAAAAAATATTGGGCCCCCAACCAATATTCAATCAATTTACAGTATCACCCCCATCAAATGACTATTTCAACCCTTCCTCCTCCAACATCTCACTCACCTTGACATTACGCGCTTTTATTTTGTTGAAATATTCGTACCATCTAGCCCATTACATAGAGAATACTGCCCACTATTCAGCCCATACAGTGACAACACCCTAGGTCCACGTGCAGAGAGGCCATACAGATCCAACCGTATGTTTGCTCGCAAAATGGGAAGATGCCGTATTCGCAACAAAAGTCAAAACGAGACGTATATGTACAGATCCAACAGTATATTTGGAGAAACAACATATACATATCACATACGTATATGTTCATTCATATACACAGACCGTAATTAATATTGTTGAGATCGAAAAACAAATTCATCGTATCAAAAGTATGTTCAACCAAGTTAATACGAGTATCAGTATCTGTATTCATAATATTTTTTCTCTTAACGAATTAGTATATTAGGAAGGAATGTTCCACTCTTAATAATCCAATCTTCTTCCTTCTTCAATCATTTTCCTACCAAAGCCGCTTCTTTAAGTTATTCCGTGTATTTATGTATAGATGTAGAGAGAGAAAGTTTGAATCTTTTTTGTTTTTATAGTACTTGTGATTCTTGTAGATGTGTGATTGAGCAAATTTTGATGATGGGTGATGGCGGGTGGTGGATTAGATCGGAATAATAATAATATATTGAGTGGGGTTATTGATGGGCATTAGAAACAGGAGCTCAAGATTTCGTCATTTTTTACTACTTAGATTGAAGCCTCTCTTGCCAAGGCATATTCATCATCAGATGGGCACCATGAAGTAATTACTTCCCCATTTCCTTCTTTTTTTTATTTTTTTAATTTATTTTTCATATTGCAGTCAGTTTTTTTATTAAAGTTTATAATTGCATGCCTAATAACTGTTTGCGTTTGTTTATTTATTATCCTCAAGTCATCGTCCAAGCTTTATTAATTGTTCTACTTAATTTGCTTTTATGACTTTCTTTCTGTTTGGTGGCTGCAAGAATGTGTAAAGAATTGAAATTTTAACAACTTTCTCCCAGTGTATTGGATTTGTGATTAGAAAGGTTATTCTCCATAATATTCACCTCTACTATAAATATTTTACATAAAAAGGGAGATCCATAGTTGTAGTTGTTTCTTTTATAAGGTTTCTCAGCTATCCATCAGGGGTTAGTGATGATTCCTTGAATAATTATCAAAATCCCCTTGTTCTCAAGTTTGCTCCTTAACATTAGAAACCCAACCATCATTTGTTAGGCTTAGCTAGAGAAATTAAACACACAAAACTAATGGCCCGGTGATTAAGAATGGGTTTGCGCTTGAATTTAAGTGATGAGGTCGCAAAGAGGGAATTAGGGCTCTTATTTGACTGAAGGTTGGTTCTTTGCTTTCTTTTAGAATGAAAGTCACTATTAATCCTCTACAACTTACTCTGTTTGATTTAAGCGCTGCCTTGGATATGAGTAGTTCCTTAAAAAACCAAAGTCCGGCATTTTATGAATGTCCTCGTCCATCATTTGTGCGGTACTTTTAGTTGTCACAGTTGTGGTGGCGGCTTCTTCCAAATATGATATTAGTTGCTGCAAAATCTACAATTAATAAGTAATAATTCATCAGAGGCAAAAGCTCTACTTGGCAGCGGATGGTGGGGGATTATTATATTGTTTTTATTAATTCTCGAAGTCATTGTAACTGGGCTGGCATGGGTTACAATGACACAAGTAGTGCCACTTCTATAGACCTGTTCATTACTCCGGGAAAGTAGAACTGATAAGTGAACTTGGGATGCTGAATTTTTCATCATTTTCGAATATTTCTGCTCTTGATCAATTATGTGGACTGCACGGGTAGCATCCCATACCAAATTGGTATGCTTTCAAAACTTGAATACCTTCATCGGAATTTCTTACAGGTAAGCACCTCCTTCCTAGGCCAACCTCACCCAACTATCACTTTCAATCTCACGCAATAATTACTGGATACAACCCCTTAGGCTTTGGGAATTTAACTTGCTTATGTAGCATGTACCTCTATGGTAGTGACCTCTATGAATAGCCAAATAGGTCATCTATTCAACTATTTATGCCATTATTCGCTAGATACTTCAAGTTTAGCTTGCAGTGATATATTATTAAACATATTGCAATACATATATGTATATATATACATATATGTATATATATACATATATATGTATATGTACCAATATTTAAATCGAGACGTATACTAAACGGGCTGAGATTAAAGTGTTACAGTAGTCTGTATGTTGTTAACTGCACTTCTATTCTCATCTTAAAAAATGCTAGTATTCCGTTATGTGTTAGGTTTGATATATACTGTTGAAGGCATCATATATTCTTGGATATATATATATATATTGTTAATGATATATTATGCTGAAAAAATATGTAATCTGCCTTGTTCCAATTCATTTAGTATGCATGTTGGAATAAGATTACAATTACTGTAGTTTGTTTTCTTATCATTGAGATATGTCCACTAATTACAGAACAAGAAAGTTTTTTGGGATTTCCCTCTCGCTACTTATCATCAACCTGGCGGCTATAATGGAGCGTGCCGATGAGAATCTCCTTCCATCTGTTTACAAGGAAGTCAGTGAAACTTTTAGTGCTGGGCCATCCGATCTTGGGTATCTCACGTTCATGCGAAACTTTGTACAGGGCCTTGCATCACCAATGGCAGGTATATTAGTTATAAACTATGACCGCCCCACAGTTCTTGCAATTGGAACCCTTTGCTGGGCATTATCAACAGCTGCAGTGGGTGCTAGCCAGTATTTTCGGCAAGTTGCTTTCTGGCGAGCTGTAAATGGCTTTGGACTGGCAATTGTTATACCTGCACTCCAGTCTTTCATAGCTGACAGCTACATGGATGGTGTGAGAGGGGCAGGATTTGGTCTATTAAATCTTGTTGGCACCGTTGGTGGCATAGGAGGTGGAGTTCTTGCCACTGTAATGGCTGGTCACGAATTCTGGGGTGTTCCTGGATGGCGTTGTGCCTTTATTATGATGGCAACTTTGAGTGCTTTAATTGGGTTCCTTGTATTTGTATTTGTTGTTGATCCTAGAAGAACAATAAGCACTGACCATACTACTGGCACAAGTTACGAGAGGTGAGTAATACTTCATTTAAGAAATATATATAATGTCAATAAATGTCTTAATCTACATCAATTGACTGTGTTTTATTTTTTAACTTTTAGTATTATGTTGTTGCTTTTTACGTAAAAGTATTATCTTAAAAGTGTATTTGAGCTTTCGTGGTACGCGTTAACTTAGCCAATTCCTTTTCTAGGGATGCTTTGGTAGATAAGGGCATTGCCAGTCCAACATCAGTATGGCTGGAGTCCTGGACAGCAATGACAGCTGTCATTAAAGTGCAAACGTTTCAGATCATTGTCTTGCAGGGTCTAGTTGGTTCACTGCCTTGGACAGCCATGGTGTTTTTCACATTGTGGTTTCAACTAATTGGTGAGCATGTACGCTTTTTATATTTTGATCTTTGATTAATGGATGAACTACACATTTAAATCAGTCATGAATCGAAGTAACATTCCTAGCTCATACATACTCTATATGTTTAAATTCCATCCATGGGATGGGGGGTAAGTTGCTTAATTACTTTGTTTGAATTGCAGGCTTTGATCATAACAGTGCGGCAACCCTCCTCAGTCTTTTTGCCGGTGGATGTGCCATTGGATCCTTTCTGGGTGGAGTAATAGCTGACAGAATGACACATATTTACCCTCATTCAGGACGCATCATGTGTGCACAATTTAGCGCGTTCATGGGCATCCCATTCTCGTGGTTCCTTCTTAGAGTAATCCCACAGTCAGTGAGCAGCTACCACACATTTGCTGTGACACTTTTCATAATGGGGCTTACCATAAGCTGGAACGCCACTGCTGCAAATGGCCCCATGTTTGCTGAGGTTGTCCCTGCCAAGAATCGGACTATGATATATGCATTTGATCGAGCTTTTGAAGGATCCTTCTCTTCATTTGCTGCTCCTATTGTCGGAATTCTTGCAGAGCAAATATATGGCTACAATCCGAAGTCTGTTGATCCGAAAACAGGGTCTATTCCAGAGGCCATGGCATTGTCAAAAGGCCTTTTTTCAATGATGGCAGTTCCCTTTGGCTTGTGTTGCTTGTTTTACACGCCTTTGTATCGGTTCTTCAGGAGGGACCGCGAGAATGCTAGATTGGCCAGTTTAAAAGAGGCAGAGATGATATGATGAGCTTTTTCTTTTTGTTGTTGCGAGGTCATTTTTCCAAGAAAATCACATTGATAAAGGAGGAGCAGGGGATTGAGACAGAGAGTACAGGTCGAGTGGCATGGAATACTGTCAAAGAGAGCAGCTCAAAATAAGAATAAATTGGGAAAATATATCCGTCAGGCTCAGGGGAGAGAGAGAGATGAAGCTATAAGACGAGCCTTATATTGCTTATGAATGTACCAGTTGATCTTTATCCAGAATTCTATGCATAATTTCCTGTTGATTCCTTTATGTATGTTCTGTTTTCTTCATTAGCAGCACTTATTACATAACATTATGAATACCAATGTGAGCTTGTCATATAGGGAGACAGATTTCACATTAGTACGGGGGTTGATATAGATTTGAACATTCTCTCTTGGATAGTTAACTTTTCAACTAGAAAATAGGAGTTTGAGCCTATTGGAACATTTGGTATCAGAGCATATGGATGTCGATAAGGATCTTGATAGCTACTTTTGATATTTTTATAAGTTTCTTTCATAAAAATATATTAAATTTTATATTTATGTGAGAGAATACTTGTGAATATATGACGAGCAAAAAAAAAATAGTGAATTTATACAATTTCTTTTTCCAATAAGGTAGCTTTTACAATTTTTAATACATGTTTCATTATTTATTCTCAGTAATATTCAAAGTATCTATTCTTTTTTAATTTAAATATGTAAAAAAGGAAAAGAAGACTGATTATTGGCCTAAACCCAAAATGGACGAACAAGTGCATTAAAATTAAATAACTAGGCCTCTACTACTCAAACCATAACCCCCCACCAGTCAGTTTTCTTAGACAGGTTGAAGTGTTGAACCCAACACTCTTTCAGTCGAGGTAACAAAATCTCGAGCTTGAAAACCTAGTAAGACGAAAATGGCGAATCGCTGCTCCATTTTCCTCCTAATGTTAATCTCTCTCCTCCCGATAGTCATCCACATTCTCCCCCGAAAACCCAACCGACCGACTCATTTTAGTATTACTCGACGACTTGGCTCTCAAGTCTTCCCACCTTCTTCAATTCTCTTCAAAATCGTGGTTTTGAGCTCGATTTCAAGCTCGCCGACGATCCAAATCTCTCTCTCCAAAGATACGGCCAGTATTTGTATGACGCCCTCATTCTGTTTTCTCCCACCACGGAACGTAAGTTAAGTTAGATTTACATGTTGAGAGAGAAGTTGCAGCGTATTTATTTTGGCTGATTGAGATTTGCCATCTTTGTTAGGGTTTGGAGGATCGCTGGATTTGGCGGCTGTTTTAGATTTTGCTGATTCGGGCCACGACTTGATTGTTGCCGCGGATGCCAACGCCTCTGATTTGATCCGCAACATCGCAGGCCGAGTGCGGTGTTGATTTTGATGAGGCGAGTTTTGCTTTCTTTCTCTACTCTTCATTTATTTGTGAACGTTGAAGTTTCATAATCCTTTAATGTGATCGTATATTCCTTACACTTCATCGAATTTAATCTGGATATGACTGTTGGGAATTCAAACTTGATGTATTGTATTGCACTAAAGTTTCTAACAATTGTGCATTTTGAAAACCGAACTAGTTCTTTACTTGTGGAAATAGCTGCCCCTTCATTAACAGTAATCCTTCGTAATTATTTTTCTGAATATATGGTAACGTGTCCCCTAAAGTTTATCCTATTTCCTATTAACTCACCGCAATTCAAACAAGAATAAAATGTATACTCTTACAAGCTGGGTTATAGATAATAATTTTAAAGTAGGCCTACTAAAACTGGGAATTAGAGCAGAAGTTAATAATCTAACATTTATGCCCTGCCTAAAGCTTATTTTGCTAACGATCTTAATCAGTCTTAATCATATTATGTCCACTACATAGAAATTCCAGGTAATTATAGAGCTAACATGTCAAGTTGATCTTTCTTGGGAAAGATTAAATCAAATGTCCGTTCTTTGTTATTTCACTTTTGTCCATCATTTTATTGTAATTATTTTGTTTACGATAATTATAAGTCTCATGTTATTTGTTTGACATTAAAGGATTTCTCTGCCATGGTTATTGATCACACAAACTATGCGGTTTCGGAAACTGAGGGAGATCATACATTGATTGCCTCTGATAATTTCATTCAATCTGATGTGATTTTGGGAAGTACAAGAATTGAAGTTAGTCATATAAGTTCCTTATCTGAAATTGGATAAGTATTTTGCAATTCATTTAATTGAAACAAGTCTCATATTGTTCATTTTTATGGTTTTACCCTTATTTACCTGTATCAACATTTGTAACCACCATGTTTAACTTCAAAGGATTTATTAACAAAATCATATTTCTCCCTTTAACCATTGATATCTATACACTGCATCTAAAAGGGAACAAATACAATCAGTGTTGGCAATTCTGAATAGCTTCTCTATTGCATGAAGCAGGCCCCTGTACTTTTCAAAGGGATTGGGCATTCGTTAAATCCAGCCAACAGTTTGGTAAGGTTAAGAAGTTTTTGTTTTATCTTTTGCATACTCACTACGATGTTTCAGATAGAAGCCCATGTAGTTCAAAATGCTTAATTGGCTGATGACTTTGTGGTGATGCTTCTTCATGTATCCAATCCATTTGTAGGTTTTGAAGGTTCTCTCAGGTTCCCCATCAGCATATTTTGCTAATCCCAAGTTCAAGTTATCAAATCCTCCCGCCCTTGCTGGATCTGCTATCTCATTAGTTTCAATTGTGCAGGTCTGTTTCTGTTATCTGGCTTCCCGAGTTTGTTTTCCATAAGCAGTTGAATACTATTTCATCTTTTTGAAAATGTTATTATTGAATAAAATTTGAAAGTTCTAATTGGTGAAGGATTGACCATCAAAATTTTATTTGCTCATAAACATTAGTTCCTACACTATGCTATTTTGTGCGTCTACTGTATTCTCTTTTTCCTTGGTACGATTTGCCTATGTCCTATGTCAAAGGCATAAAATACATATCATATAAATTCGTACAATGTTAGCATGATTACGGTTATAGTTGTGAGTACACCTGTACTCTATTTGGTTTGTGCGCTGATTGCACCATAGTTTATCTCGCCACTGTCGCAAATGAGGAGTGGTTAAACACTATGCACATTGCTGGACTCTCTCCAACAGCTACTGGAAAGAGAAACTTCTAATGAGCAGTATTAGTATATCAGTCTTGTATCGTGTTGTACTGACCTGTGCTATATGCGTAATATGAGAAAGAACTGTGTAGTATGTACAACAGTCTGTTGGTGCCTTTTCTATGTCGACGAGATTTGAGTAGATAATATTTTAATATACACTTTTTACTGTGTTTGTACTCTTATCTAATTTTTTTAGTTTCTGTCCAATATCAATTAAACTTATAGCGGCAGGTTTGCATAATGGTTGTCTATGAAGCAAATTAGAGTAACACTGCTAAACAACATTACTTTTGCCAATTTAAGTTTGTAGTTTCTGCCTGTCCTGCTTTGGCCAACTGGCATACTGGAAGTAATTGTTTCGGTGAATCTTAGCTTAATAAAGCATTTAGCTAGCTAGTGGTGTCTAATGTCTTTGAAATTTTGCAACAGAGGTAATATAGGATCTTATATACATCAAAATTTCACCCTTGGTTCGCTAGCTAGAGCCCTTCTAGCTTAGTGGTTAAGCATTTAACTAGCTAGGGGTGTCTAATGTCTTTGGAAATTTGCAACAGAGGTAATAGAGGATCTTCTATACACCAAAATTTCACCCTTTGTTCGCTAGCCAGAGCCCTTCTAGCATAGCAGTTAAGTGACGATGTGATGTTTTGTTTAGGAGGGGGGAGGGGTACTATTTACCAAATCTTATCGCTTATAGTTGAAAAAACAATATTATCTTCCTTTTTGCATGTGATAGCTCTGAGGGCTAATGCAAGCACACAGCAAAAAAAAAAACAGAAGCAAAAATACTGATACGTGTTTCCGCAGCATATACGGGGGTGATACTATCTATTCATTAGGTTTGTCATTGATGATTTGCATTTGAACTAGGAAATTCTCCTCACTACCCACCCACTCTATTTTTGCATGAGTGCAAGTTTTGCAAATTAGTTATTTATGTTTTGTTTGACACCAATTGTTTCTTTTACAATTTAACTGAGGTCTTCCAAATTTTAAATTAATATTTGATAATGCAGGCTAGAAACAATGCAAGGATTTAGATTTCTGGCTCTTTAGATATGTTCAGCAATCGGTATGTAGTATTTTGCACTTGCTCTGAAGTTTCTTTGCTAATTACTATATGTATTCTCATTGGTGACACTTGATTCTGTACATTATTCAGATTGTTCAAATCAAGTGTGCAGAAGGCTGGGAGCTCAACTAAGTAAGTGAAGCTCTTCATCATCTCACTCTGTCCATTGTTTATGATACAGTTGGAAAGATATTTTTTTGTACCTGTAAAGTTGAAACAAGTTGGAATTAGTCATTATTGGCCTCCGTCCACAAGCTAAAATATGAAAGCAACATGCATGCGACCCACTACTCCAGTAATTGAACATTGGAAAGTGCTATTATATATCATGTATGCTTATATATTTGAACGTGGATAATTCAACCCCTTTTTTCATCTGTTGTTTATTGAACTTTTTGATGTATATGGCCAAGGATAAATTGTAACTCATACAAATTAATTATTATTATTTTGTCATTCTAGTATTTAAATTGCATGTTGTGTACCAAACATATATTTTTAATAGCAATAAATAAAAATCATATTGATAGCTCAAAGCAGAGAGATATATTAATTATTTTGGTGTCATTCAAAACATGCATTTTGTTCTACGCATTTGTCATACCTCATGCATTACTCGTAACTATTTTACTTGTGCGTGCAGATATGGAAAATCTGGTAATGAACAATTTGTTACTGAACTTAGTAAATGGGTCTTCCATGAAAGGGGTCACTTAAAGGTGAGGAATATCTACTTGTGCACTTTGATTCATCAATTTACTTATTTTTCCTATAGTTGATTAGAATGTAAATTTATTTGGTATTTGACTAAGCTATAAATAATCTAACAAGCTTTTGCTAGTTATGAAAGAGGAAAAAAAGAAATGGACTGGAATTGGATTCTCGAAAGGCTTTATATTAGTTTATTTTACTTGATTATGTTCCAATGCATCATAAGTGGATGCACAATGTTAAGTCATCTTCTTTTTCATCATAGACTGTGAATGTTAGACACAACAAAGTTGGTGACGCACAGGAACCTGCGATGTACAGGATCAATGATGAACTGGTAATGCTTCCCTCTTGTATGCATCAACTTTCTGTTTATTTAAAGATAAAAAGAAAAGGAAGGCTATTTCTGCCAAATTAGCAAAGAAAAAAAGAAAAGACAAGATGATGACTATTTGCTGATATTTTTATTACAATTTTGGACTTGTTTCAGGAATACTCTGTAGAGATTTATGAGTGGTCTGGAACAAGCTGGAAACAATATGTTGCCAATGATGTTCAGGTTCAATTTTACATGATGAGCCCATATGTGTTAAAAACCTTGTCAACTGATCAGAAGGTAGTTATTCCATGGCCACATGAAGATGTAATCTGGAAACCTTCTCCTATTACTACTGATCTGAATACATTATTCTTCCTGAATTTTGCAGGGTTTGTATCATGCTTCATTTAAGGTGGCAGATGTTTATGGGGTTTTCCGGTTCAAGGTTGAATACCAGAGGCTTGGATACACTAGCTTATCACTTTCGAAATAGGTATGCTGTTTGCAAGCCAATTTTTTTGGATAAAGCTGGACTTTTGTGTAGATCCAATGGAAAATCTTAAACAGTTAGTATGATGAGATAAATCAGGGGGGGGGGGGGGGGGGTTCAAGAGTAGGTCAAATGAACATGTAGTACTAATAATTGCCCCAAAAGTTTAAACTTAAGTAGGTGACGGAAAGTTTGTAAGCTGAAGATTTTTATACACATGTTGTGAATAGAACTTAGGTATGTAAAACACTAATTACTAATAGGAACTGAGGAAAATCTTCTTCTTTTATCCAAATCCGAAACTTTCCGAAAATCTTCTTTTGCTAAGCAATGAGACTACTGATTTTTAGCAGATCCCAGTTCGGCCCTTCAGGCACAATGAATACGACAGATTCATAACAGCAGCATTCCCTTATTATGGAGCTTCATTCTCTACAGTACTCTCTCTCTCTCTCTCTCTCTCTCTCACTCTCTCTATACAGAGCATTCCCTTATATGTACACACAGCATTCCCTTATATATATCTGTATGTATGTCCCTCTGTTTGACTATGAAATTTTGTACAGAGCTAACAATATCTACTGCTGATTGCAGATGGCGGGGTACTTTATCTTCAGCCTTGTATACCTTTACAACAAGTAAAGCCCCTATGGAACATTGTTGTGACATCTAGATATGTTTTAAGAGTTTCCAAGCAAAATATAGACTTCCCCCTCCCCAACAACAACAACAACACAACAACAACAACAAAAACTAGAGATCTTATTTTAGTGCATGTAGTTGAGGCTATTTAGATCTTATAGTTTTTCTTCCTAACTTTAAATCTTTAGTTTTTGGTGGTTGTAACAACTAATTTATAGTGATAAGACTTCTTTTTGTTGAGAGTTTAAAGTTTGTGCTACCTAAAAAACTGTTTGAACCCTACGTGGTGTTGTTGCTAGATGGACCGTGTAATCATCCAGAGCAGCAGGTGTGTTTCTGCTTGAAGTTGCTTTTAAATCCATTGGTTGTAGACCACTGGTCGGTGCTACACCACTTGGCCCAACCTGCACTTGCTCTCGTTTGAATGCCCATGGGGATGTTTTGGAGGGCGCTTATTGTTGCCGTTTTTACTACTTTTATATTATTAGCAAAAATAGTAACCTTGTTAACATGGTGTTTTATGTAATACAAGCTCAAGCTCACCAATTCTGTGCTTAGCATGGATAGCAATTTATTTAAATTAATAATTAACAAAAATTAATTGTAATTTCGAGAACATAGTATAGCTATTCCTATTAGAGATAATAAGGGTGGTGTTTGATGAAATTGAGTAATTAAGATTTGAATGATTAGTATATATTAATAAATTAGATTATTTGAATGAAATAACATTTAAATTTAAAAAATTGTTTGGTAATTAAAAAATATGAAACATTTGAATGATTTTTAAAATTAAAAATATCAATTATAAATTTTAAAAATATTTCAAATTGATTTTTCAAAATTTTAAAATTTGGAATGGAGGGAGTACAATATTTATAGAGATTTTATAGATTTCAATTTTTTATTAAGAGACAATTCTTAACGATTTAGATTTATATCTTTCTCTTACAAATTAAAAGACAGATAAATAAAATTTTACTCAATAATTTTATCTTTTTTATTGAATCAATTATAAAAATGTTAGGAGGTATTAAAAGGTGACCTAATACTATGTTTGGTTCCCATTCCTTAATATGTAAGGAATGGAATAACTTAAGGAATAAAATGACTCAAGGAATGGAATGAGAATTGAATGGTCCATTCTCATTTTTATGTTTGGTTTGTCTATTCATCCATTCACGAATATAATCACTTTTCTACAGTAAATATTATTTTTTTGAAGGGGTAGGGATGGGGTGGGGCGGGGTATACATAATCAAAAAATATTTTTTTTTAATCAGTAAATATTATTTTTAAAATTTTTGTGGGAGTGGGGGAGGGGGAGGAGGAGGGAGTGGTTGGGTGTGGGTGTATATATAATCAGTAAATATTATTTTTAAAATTTTTGTGGGGTGGGGGTGGGGGTGGGGGTGGGGGTGGAGTGAGTGTGGGGGTTGGTGTGTATACATAATCAAAAAATTTTTTTGAGTGGGGCGGGATGTGTGGTGTAGTGGGATGGGGGTGGCGGGGTGTATACATAATCAATAAATATTATTATTTTTTTTGAGGGGGTGGGGGGCGGGTGGGAGTGCTGTGTAAATATGTATTTTAGTAAAAATTAATTATATGAATACTAATATTCATATTCTATTTTTACAAGAAAAAATACATATTGTTGCAAATACAAACATGTTTTTTACTAATAAAATAAAAATTAGTATATATTTTTTTATTTATAAAAATAGAAAATGAATATTTTTATAAACATATTTTTGACTCTAATATTAGTCAAAAATATTAGTCTGAAAACAATACAAAAAAAGTAGTTCAAAAAAAACATAACGGTTTTGTAAGCAGGGCCGGTCCTGAAGGGGTGCAGAAGGGGCGACCGCACAGGTTTCCCAAATTCGGAAGGCCCCCAAAATTTTTTTTTGTGTATATGTAAAAAATTGATTATGAAAGTTTGATTGATGATTTTGCAGCAAAAAATGCAAGAATGATGTTAACGATCGTGTGAAGTTTATTGTCCATTTAAGTTTTAGCTACCTTTTCTTTTTAATTGATAATTTATTGAAGTTTTAGCTATATTTTCTTTTTAATTGATAATTTTGTTACTCGACGTTGACATTTATTATTTTAATTAATGATGAATTTTGATATAAATTGTACTTTATATATTAGTGCTGATAAAAAAATTAATTTTATATGCGGGAGGGCCCCTATTTTTTTTTTGCACAGGGCTTCCAAATTCTTAAGACCGGCCCTGTTTGTAAGGAGAATGAAGTAGCATAAAAAATAGTAGAAAAAGAAAAGAAATTATGATAGCGAGGGGAAGGAGGTTGACCTATGAATGAAATAAATCCACCTATTTAGAAAGAAATGAAAAATATTTTTTAGATTTGAAAGAGAATAACTAAAAAAATGGAATGATCATTCCAATTGATTAACCAAACATATTTTAAGTCATTTTATAAAAAATGATCATTGCATTCCTATCCCATTTCATTCTATTTCATTTCATTCCCACCAACCAAACATAGCATAAGAGTAATTACACAATCACAATGTCAACTCATGATCGTCAATGTGAGTTTAATGCTTAATTACTAATAGCAACGGAACACGTCATAGGCGGAGAGAGGAACCAGCTGCACGTGTTCAACGTGGGGTGTATAGTGATAACTGATAAGTGAAGCTCTGGCGCGTGACACCACACACCAGTGTACTGCCACAGTGCCATCAACTAAAGAACTTATTGTTATCTTTCTTTCAAATTTAAAAACACATTTTTATTTATTTTTAAATTGTAAGATTATATAAAAAAATTAATGTCGTTTTTTTATTCTTTATTAATTGAGCACTATTTTTAGTTAATTTTAAAAGAAATAAAAAAAGTCATTGTTTTAAAATTTAATTTTGGGACAGCAAGAATTAATAACGATAATATTTTGATAATTAAAAGGTGATAAATATTAAAAATATATTATTATTGTTTATAAATATACTTAAATATAATTTATTATTCTAAAATATTGATCATATTCCACTTTGGTGATTCACCTTTTCATTTTGTCACTTAGATAATTGAATTATTTTTTTTTTAATTTCATCCGATTGAAGCTACTACATTAAAAATTACTGATGTTAGCTATCTGTGTGGAGCATAAAAATAAATTGATGTGTGTAAAAAAAGTTTTTTATTTTGGGATTAAACAATTTTGATATATTTTAGGGTAAAATAGTCATACCATTTCATTAATACATTCTGACTAATTAAAAAAATCAAAAGTTTGTAAATAAACAGAATCGATCAAAGAGCAAACCCTAAAATCGATCGAAAAAAGTCCTAGCACTGAGAATCACAAATTGCTCAACGATTCCGACGAACAAAGTGGCCCACTGATCTTGTCCTCCAAGCTGAGATCAGAGACCTCATCTCTCTTCCCATGCCCACCATCGTCGCCGTCTCCGGGCATGCCTCCGCCAAATAAGAATAATCATTAGTGTCTCAAAACAAATCCAAATTCATCAATATGATAAACAATACAAGCGTATCTACAAAAAATAAACCAACCTGCAGCAGAGTCGTAGCATTAGTAATGCAATTCCTTATTCTCCCCTAAGTGGTTATCCTAATTTCATTCTCATTAATCGGCATCTATGGCCTCAACTTCTTTACCCTTTAATACCAATCCATCTACTCCCCAAAAAATTACACACACAATCACAAATTACATCGAAAATTATTTCAGCAAATTAAAAAAATAAAACAGAAGGCAACTCATTTGGGTGACGTCAGTGAGTACGTACGAACCCTCAAAGATGGCCGGAGACAATTGTAATGACTGTCGATGCAGATGGCGTGTTCCACTTCTTCTTCATTATTTTTTACTTTCCAGCGTTGGGCTTAGATCTGAGTTGTTGCTTTTTCTTTTTCTTGCAGATCGACGACAAATCTAGGCTATGATTGTTCTTTCTTCTTCCAATCTTTTTCTTGTTCATTTCTGGTGGATCTGATTTGAGATGGTGGGTTGGTTTCATGATTGAGTTTGGGGCCAAGATGATGGTTTCAATGTTTGATTTTCCTATGAATTTGAGTTTTGAGGTAAGATGGTAGATTTTTTCTAAATCTAAGTTTGAGTTTTGAGGTTTTGATATAAATCGGAGAGCCGTGGATCTGAGTTTTGATGATAATTTGGTTTAATAAAAGAATTTTTTGGTTTCGTAATTTGATTTAATAAAATGATTTTTGGATTTTTGATTTTATTTGTTTGAAGAATGAGTAGTTAAGTGGTATTGATAGTAGTGTAATATGTAATATTTATGTATTTATATTTTTACCTTTTATTTACTCAAAATATATCAAAAAATTATTTATTAATATTTTTTATTACACCTATGTAGTAATTTATCACGTATGTATGCCATGTTAGCAATTTCTGACGTGTCTGACGTGGTCAGCCTCAATTGAATAAAATTAAAAAAAATCAAGTAGTTCAATCATCTAATTGACAAAATTGAAAGGTAGATCACCAAAGTGGAATATGACCAAAAATTTAGAGTAGTGAATCATATTTAAGTCTTATAAATAAAACTTTTTTTTGTGTAACCAACTAAAAGGACAGCAAAAAAGGTGAACTGAATGGAATATTGATTATTGGAACGATTAATCAATACTCCATTTATTTATTAGACATGAGTATATTTGAATTTAATTTATTTATATTTTTATCCACTATTGGAGGTTAAAATATAAATAAATAAAATTTAAATATACTCATGTCTAATTTTTATATCCACACAGAGTTTTTGTTAATCCAAATGGTGAAGGTATTGCATTACCTAAATGGTTTGGTTGATAATATTAGTTGGTGCGACTTGCGTAACGGATTAACGTATGTGTAATAATCAATTTTTGTTAATAATTAAATAATAATTTGATTTTCTTCTAAATGCATAATTGAATTGAAAAATGTAAGTTATTAAATTTTTGTTTAAAAAATTAAATTTTTTAATAGATAATTAATTTAATTAAAATTAAGGAGTCCATTAGAGTTTTAGTAGTTTTTATATTGTTTTCTATTTATATTTAAAGAGGGGAGATGAAATCCTAATTTTATTCTAATTTAATTAATTGAATTTATAAGTAAAATACTACAGTGCAGTCAATTAAAAAATTTATAATTAATTCATTTGATCGGACATGACCTTCTTTCCTATTCGAGAAGGAGGAAAGAATGGACGCCCACACCACACAGTTGATGGCAAGTGCCGCCATTGATTAAAATATACTAGTACTACTACCTTTGTACTATAAATAAAGTGAACTTGTGTTTTAATGGAAACTTTTGTTTTTTATAACCGACAAGTTTGGTGCAACAAATTGCCGAATTTCTTTTTTGGTAATACACTCTAAATTTAAGTTAAAAGACTAAAATACGGATTACCTAGAGAAAAAGTAGAGACACATCACACAGTTGGTGTTTTTAGCCTGTAAATGTTGACGTTTATTCCCCCTCGACTAGACTAAAAGGACGCCCATTGAGTAATCTGTCGCTCTCGGGAAACGTACTTCTTGCTCTTCTTCGAGATGAACATTTGAAATTTGATGGTCTAGTAGTAAGCAGCTCCTCCACCCTCAAAATCTTCAAGCTTCTCTCTCTATAAATTTACTTCCATATTCAGAAATTTATCTACAACGGCAAAATGAGTCTTGTGAATGTGAGCACAACATCCACATGGATTCAAACCCATTCCATCTATAACCATAACAAACCCAAATCATCCCCAAAACTCCTCCATAAGCTAAAACAAACCCCCTCAAACTTCTCTTCTTCCCAACTCCAAAACACACACAATCCTCCTCTTTCTATCCTCTCTCCGTATCCTCAATCCTCACTAAAGAATCCCAACACCTCCAATCCTCATCTGATTCATCTCCCACATTCAATTTCAAATCCTACATGCTCCAAAAAGCCAATTCCGTCAACGATGCCCTCAACGCCGCCGTTATCCTCCAAAACCCAGCCAAGATCCACGAATCGATGCGCTACTCCCTCCTCGCCGGCGGCAAGCGGGTCCGCCCCTTGCTCTGCATCGCCGCCTGCGAGCTTGTGGGCGGACACCAAACCACCGCCATGCCCGCCGCCTGCGCCGTCGAGATGATCCACACAATGTCCCTCATGCACGATGACCTCCCCTGTATGGACAACGACGATCTCCGGCGCGGCAAACCCACCAACCACAAAGTGTACGGCGAAGACGTCGCCGTCTTGGCCGGCGATGCTCTCTTAGCTTTTGCATTTGAACACATGGCAATCGCAACCAAAGGGCTTCCTTCCGAACGAATCGTTCGGGCAATTGTTGAATTAGCAAAGTCGATTGGGGCAGAAGGGTTAGTTGCAGGCCAGGTTGTTGATATATGTTCTGAAGGAATTTCGAGTGTGGGAGTAGAGCATTTGGAGTTTATTCACGTCCACAAAACAGCGGCGTTATTAGAGGGTTCTGTTGTTTTAGGGGCGATTTTGGGAGGTGGGTCTGACGAGGAAGTTGAAAAGCTTAGAAAATTTGCTAGGTGTATTGGGTTGTTGTTTCAGGTGGTGGATGATATTCTTGATGTTACAAAGTCTTCCCAAGAATTGGGAAAGACGGCCGGAAAAGATTTAGTGGCGGATAAGACTACATACCCGAAATTGATTGGGATTGAAGAGTCGAGAGAATTTGCTGAAAAGTTGAATAAAGAAGCTCAGGATCAGCTTGTTGGATTTGATCCACAGAAGGCTCTTCCCTTGATTGCTTTGGCCAATTATATTGCTTATAGGGATAACTGACATGTAATTTGGGGGAATTGATTCTTCTTGATTTGTAATCCATGCTCAGTCCAGAGTCGTGATAATGTGCTTGAGAAATGGTCATTGTTCTTAATTTCTTTGTGCTTCTTCAAGGATGGGAAATTTAAAAGCCGAGCTTTTGTATCAAGTTTGGTGTAATTCTTAAATGGTAACATATGGTCTTTCTTGTCCTTCAAAATCTTTTTTACTTTATGAAATGACTGTTTTGCATTCATTTTCTATTGTTTTTTTGGTTCACACTAAATGTCCCTGGAAAAAAAAACAAATATTGAAATCCTTTATGTTATGTTTGGATTTAAAGAACTGGAATGAGTGAAGAAATGAAATAGAGAGTAGAATAATTCATTTCATTCTTGGTTGGAACTAGTCATTCCATACTCTCGTTCAATGAATAAAATTCATACATTTGGAAGGAATGAGAATGTCACCGAACACAATTTTTTTCATTCTATAGGAACGAGTCATTCTCACATTCATTCCTTGCAATCCAAACATAACATTAAAGTTTCTTAGCTTGATGCAGTATTTAACTAGCCCGGGTACCGAACGCAGTTTTGTGAATGCACTTGATCAGAGCAGACTATACATTTATCTTTTATTACTACAAACATGAGAACCTGTTATGCTCTTTTGTATCAATAGTGAGTCAAAGGTATTTTGAAGGTCACCCTTGTTTGGAAGGGGTAAGCTAGATCTATTAGTTCCTCTAGCATCTTATACTGGTTACAGATAATACTTCTATGCTGGTAGGGAATTGTTCACGTAGATGTTAGAATTTAAGTCAAAATTGAAATGAGTTTGATTAATTATTTGAAGTGAATCTACGTATCAATGTGTTCTACTCCATGAATAGATTAAAACCAACTATTTGAAAGTTCAATATCTTTGAGAGAGTCAAATTCATATATATAGTCTTTGTCAATTCAATTTTATACAAATATTAGTTTTTACATGGGAATGGATCGATACTTGAGTTGGGTTATTTGCTGCTTGCTCACAAAGTTGTCAAATGAATGTGGAACGAGAAACACGATGATTTGACATACAGTCTTTTTCAATGATTCAGCAATCATACAAACTGATTTGACGTACAATCTCAAATGAATTATCTGAATAATTCGGTTAACTTGATGATGGAATTATGTGGTATGGTAAACAAGTAGGGGCAGCTTCACTGCTGATAGCTACTGTAGTATAAGCCAGTAGTCATACAGACTGATTACAAGTTTTTCTCTGTGCTTGTAGTACAGATCATGTAACGTACCTCTAATTAAATTTGGCCATTTTCTAACAAGCATGGGCTTTAAAGAAAAAAAAGACAACACAAGATTGTCAATGGGATAATTTATATACATGAAATTTTACAAATTTTCATAATAGTTGATTATGAGAGACAACCTTTCACATAACACTTGAAAATCAATACAACTACTTTTCGATGCTCAGATCTATTGATTTATAAGCATTCAAATCTTGACTTATCTGTGGACTACCAAATTAGTTCAAACTTTATAAAACCTCTCATACTCTTTTCATTATAAATTTATGGTCCTCTTAACATGTGCCTTAAGGGCACATGCTAAGCATACAGTTCAAAAGAATATTTCTTGAACTGTGTGCATATTCCCTTGATTTCTGCATTTACACCAAGTTCAAGAGAATATGCACACAATTCAAAAGAATAATTACCTTGAACTGTGTGCTTAGCATGTGTACCCAAGGGCACATATTAAGAAATTACTAAATTTATTAATCTCATCATAAACCTTACTAGTAGTATACTCCCTCCGTTCCTAAAAGATTGTCGTTAAGGTTTAACACAGTGGATTAAGAAAGTCATTTAATACTAGTAAAATTTGTTTGAAATTCCATCACTATCCCTTTATGAGAAATTGAAAACTATTAATATAAGAGATAGAATTTATTGGGACAATGAGAGAAGATAGGGATAATATAGGAAAGTAAATAATTTATTCTTCTAGAAAGTTGTAAACCTCAAACATTTTGAATAAATTTTTTCTTCTAAAACGATAATCTTTTAGGACGGAGGGAAGTAATTTATTATGCTTAAACAAATAAATTGTCTGCTGAGTCATCATATAGTACTATTAAATTTCGTTTCATTTTAATCTTGTCACTTTATGAAAGTTGCTGCCTGGTACCCATTTCCTATTGCTATTTTTAACGATTCTTGTTTAAAGCATGCCTATTTTTAAGACCTTAACAATCCCCCACCGTCCAAAAGTGAAAATCTTACTCTTATTACGAATTTTTCCTTCTTCTTTTTTTTTAGATATTAAAGTTTTATTTTTAATAAAGAGCATAGTCTCTTTTATTATTTAACTTTTTAATAAATATTAAGGAGGTGCAAAAAGTATTGGAGCAAGATAAATATTTTATTTTGTTAAATCACGGCTCACAGATTGTCTGTTCTGATACCATAAAAAATAATCTGGGTCAAATTTCAAAAAATATATTCTTAAAGATTCATATTATATATTTTTATGTTGTTAATATCAACTTCTTTTATATATAAATAATACTATTATCACATCATTCTCACATATATATATATATATTGCGAATCCTGCATATCAGATGGAGTATGTATATATATGTATGTGAGAGTTATATGATAGTAGCATTGCTCTTTATATATTTGGTCCAATAATTGAGTTGTAATGGAACAATACTATTCATCTGCTTAATTCTAAGTCAGCAAGTACAGGGAACAACAAAACACTAGGCAGGCACGTGGAACTCGAGAGTTTTCATAATATGGACATCTGTAAAGTCTCTTTGACCCTTTCCATATTTTGACCCACCGTCCACCTGGAAACACGATTTTATTTCAGTTTTAATGCTTGTATTTCATTTCACATCCAGGCAACAACCAATCTCTAAAATCAAATTCTTGCTTCTATTTCCCATCCACTGTGTCTATTTTTATTTATTTATTTATTTTTGCTATTAGTATTTAGTAGTATATATATATATATATATATATATTCTCACACACACCCCGGTCCCAGATCATTCACCATCCTTTCCAACTTTTCTCTTTTATCAACTCTGAAAACTCACAAGCCACAAATCCATCGTCAATTGATTATAATGGCTACTGCTTTTAGCTCTTCCTCTGCTGCTGCTGCCGCCGCCGCCGCCGCCCTTAGAGGAGCCATCTCTTCCTCTGTTAAGTTATCACCCGCCTCCACCACCACCACCACCACCGCTTCTCTTTCCAAAAATCTCTCATCTTTCAGCCTAATCTCTAATCCCTTGCTCTCCCATAGCCCCCTCACCCTCACCGCTTCTGCCACCAGTAAAAGATCATTCACTTGCAAAAGCCAGAGCAGTCCGCCAGATTCTACAACACCCAGTAAGTATTCATTTAAACATTCATCAAACTAAACGCCCCCACTTTTGAATTAATTAATTTGTGCTACCAATTTCTGATGATCATGTGTTTTATTCTCTCATTAATTTCAGCTAAAGTTCAAGAACTTAGCGTGTATGAAATTAACGAGCGAGACCGTGGTAGCCCTGCTTACCTTCGTTTGAGCCAGAAATCTGTCAATTCTCTCGGCGATCTTGTCCCTTTCAGCAACAAAGTAACAACTTTTTGCTCTTAATCTTAGTATAATTAATTTTCTGCTCTTGATTCTAAATCCCAGTTTCTTGAAGACTGGACTTTTCAATACTCAAAATTAGATTGACAATTTGAAATTAACTGGATATGTTGAATTATTGCAGATCTATACCGGAGACTTGCAGAAGAGGATCGGAATAACGGCGGGGTTATGCATTTTGATCGAAAATGTACCGGGAAAGAAAGGTGATCGGTACGAATCAACATACAGCTTTTACTTCGGAGATTACGGTCAGATAGCGGTGCAAGGACAGTATTTGACCTACGAGGACACGTATCTAGCTGTGACCGGTGGGTCTGGTATCTTTGAAGGAGTGTCCGGTCAGGTTAAGCTTCAGCAACTTATATTCCCTTTCAAGTTGTTCTACACTTTTTACTTGAAGGGGATACCGGATCTGCCGGCGGAGTTACTCGTTGCGGCGGTTCCTCCGTCGCCCGCGGTGGAGCCAACGGCGGCTGCCAAAGCATGTGAGGCTGGCGCCACCATTTCCAACTACACTAAATAAATAAGAGCAGGCCAGGAAGTCATGATCACGGTGGAGTAACTTGACGACTTCTTTTCCCCTCAGGCCTCAGTGTAATATGTCTATTTTAATTTCTCTCTTTTTACGGTGTTTCTTTTACTCCTATGAGAGAGATTTTCTAGTGTGGAAATTGAAGTTTAGTTTTACTATCATTTGATATTAAAACCATACCTATTTTGCTATAAAGTGTCAAATATGTTAATTTTATATTTTTTTAAAAAAATTAAGGTAAAAACAGAGGTGAGAGATAACGTATAACATTAGGTGAATTATTGTACAAAAAATTACGTTGTTTCGTGCGATTTTATATCAAAAAATCACTTCATCATATGTTGGTTCAAAACAATATTATTTAAAAAACAGTTGGCGCAAAAATGTCTCATACCCTCTTATGGGAAATACTATATTTTTATTTTAAGTTTATCACTAAATTAAGGAGTAAATAGCTTTATAGATGATATAATAATTAATTTGTGATAACAATTTAAAAATGTCATGTAATTTTATTTTTTTCATCAATAATACAATACACTTATTTGAAGGAAAATATGACAAACAAATTCTTTTTTGAAATAATAATAAAGAATAGAGAACTTTGAAATGAGATAATATTATTGTTTATCTAGGGTAAACACCTCGTGAAAATTTATCCAAATAATATATGACGCCCATGTGGTATATGGTTCCCAGCAGTCTTAAAGTAATTGTTTGGGATGTGTGCCCTTTGATAAGTGGTGAACATGTGCAGTGCTGAATCCTGATACCAAAAACAAAAAACATGTGTAATGTAAAAAAGATTGTCAATAATTTATTTATTTATATATTATGATAAAAGTAGATAAATTTATTCTTCCACTATGACAACTTTAATGAATACTAGGGTCGTTCAAGGCAACGGTAATTATGAAGATATCTAAACTTAAAGGTTGAAATTGACAAGCCTAAAACTTAGGGACTAAATTTTATAAAAAAAAATTTGGTGAAGCCAAACTGCTTGCCTTGTTGAGAAGGAAACTTTTATTACACAATAGGAAGGGGAGTTATGGATTCTTTTTGGGAATCCATAACTATAAGAAAAGGTCTCCAACTTAAACTTACCATATTCATAAACTCAATCCGGAAAATAAATATGGCTAGTGTTGGGAAATTTGAATTGAAATTATAGATTTTGCTCTTTAATATTTTTATATATGAATATTGGTGCATATATACATTTTTATAAACAGTAACTAACAAAAAAAAAACTACTTTCATTCATAAATATAGAATTATTATTGATTTTTTCTAAAATTAGTTTCAAATATTTTTAAACTTAAAATTCATCTAATTTTAGTTAGTATAGTGGGTAATATTATAAATTATTTAAAATTATAAGATTTATTATTTCATAACTATTAAAGAATCATATCAATTTTAATTTTAAAAATATTTTACAATAGTTTTCAAAAGTCAATAGAAACAACTCGTAATAATTTTAACCGATTAATTTTATTCTTATGTCTTAATATTTTATTCTTATTTTTACTCTCCCATCCCCTTATAATCTCTTCTTCATTAACTATTAATTTTAGGAGAACATTATTTTCATATGTATTTTTTATATTGTCACATGATTGTAGGACTCACTATATACTCATGTGAAAAAAGACCATATAAAAATATCAAAATATATGTAGAAATATCAGTTGCATTATTATTATGTTTTACATGTTGCATTAAATAATAATAATAATAATAATAAAGTATATGTTTAGGACGACGTGTACTTTTATGTGAATTAGGGTTTGATATTTTTTTTTAATTTAATTCATATAGTCGGTGGGAGTATTTGTTTGTTTAGTAAGCCTCAAGTTCCACGACACAACTACAAAGACAAAGACAGAGACAAAAACCAGTATTCATACATACATACATACATACGGCAATGTCCTCCTTCTACAAAGACAAGTATGAATTATGTATGTGTTTCCTTTTAAACAGGCGACCACTTGGGTGAAGTCCATCCTTTTTATGTTGGAGTAACTAATTTTCTCTGCTCTGCTCTGCTCTCCTCTGCTCTAATGGTAGTTGTCGTCCAGGCCCGGCAGCTCAGCCTCCCCCAATCTTCTATCTCCTCCCCACAAATCACTTCTCTCCTCTTGGACCCCACCTCTCCCTCTCTAGCTGTAATGTACTCCGACTCTTCCTTCTCTCTCTACTCTTCCATCTCACCCTTTTCTCTCTCCTCTCTCCCTCCTCCCCAAGCCCTAATTTCCTCTCCCACCTCCTCCGCCACCTTCCTCCGCCTCCAAAACCCTACCTCCCGCCTCCTCTTCCTCGTCTCTTCCCCTTACCTTGGCGGCACCTCCGTCCTCCTCCGCTTCTGGATCCTCCGAAATAATCAATCCTTCGCCAGACCTCAGGTGTCCTGCAATCAGCGAGATCTAAAGTTCGATAAAAACAAGTCGGGGGTTGTTTTCAGTGTTAATCACGGTGTTTCTGTGAAGCTAATCGGTTCAATTAACGTTTTTGCCATGTATTCGATTTCGAATCGCAAAGTTTGGGTTTTTGCGGTTAAGATGGCGGGTGATGTGGAAGGTGATGATGGGGTGAATATAAAGCTGATGAAGTCTGCGGTGATTGATTGTTCTGTGCCCGTGTTTTCTATCAGTGTTTCGTTTGGGTTCTTGATTTTGGGGGAAGATAATGGGGTCAGGGTTTTTCAACTAAGGCCTCTTGTCAAAGGCAAATTGAAGAAACATCATAGATTATTGAACCTGCCTAACGGAAAGATTCAGGCAATTAATAATGGTGACGGTTTTCACTCCAACTCTAGTAGCAGCAAAATTATGAAAGCTGAAAAGAACGTGCAGTTATCTTATAATGGGCATTTGGAAAGAAAGATTAATAGACATTCTGATTCTGGTGAGTTTACCAGTTCTTTGTTCCCGTGCAACATAATATTGTTCTCAATGCAAATGTAATTTTATGCTTTAGCTTATTGAATGTTTGCCACTTTATGTTCCGATATCATTTTGGGTGCTCAATTTTATTTACATTTTGGTTAAGTTACTAAGACTTAGTTTAATATTGGTAATACCAAGTCTCCTTTATATATTTCAATAATTATTCTTCTAGTCAGATACAATACTTACTATGGCTTTGCCTTTGTATGACTGAGACAATGCCTTTGCTATTTGACAATGGAAATCATGCCCACCCTTTGACTGTGATTACCGGATATGTTTCTTGTTAGTTCAATACCTTGAAAATTTCCAAATTTCAGATCCTCCCCCAACCCAAAAAATGCAAATATCAGCAAAGCAGGCTTGAAACCCACAGATACGATAACTCAAACTTAAGGCACAACGCTTCTTCCAAACATCCCAAACTATACTTTTAGATACTTGAGTGTCCTATCTTTTGGAATCAATAGATGATCTTACATCTAAATGCATCAGCAAGCAAATCATGGAGGCTGTTGAGAAACAGTCGGGTCAGGTGGGAAGTAAATGACTGGTTTCCAGTTGAAACTACCACTCATCACTTTTGCCACTTTATTCACTCTCCCAATATCATAGTCAGCATCAACAGTTTGTATGGTTATATAGATGCCCCTATATCAGATTATACGAATAAATCAACGTCACAACCCTTTAGGCTCTTCAGTTAACTTTGAAGTCCACATGTCCATTTGAAATGATGAAAGTTGCTCTGTTGCATTACTTCTCAAAATTATAACATGTGTACATGTATGTTATTGTTTCATTATTTCGTAATTCTAATACTGCTCTGATGTTATGATTCTGGATACATCTATAATATGCTTACGTTTATATTCTGTAGTTGAAATTATCGTATTTTTCCTCCATTTTCATCTTAAAAAAGGATGCATATGAATAAATATATCTCATTAGAGTTAATTCTTTAGGCATTCGTATTTTCTTGTCTCTCAGTTTCAATATCTACCTGGCTAGGTCTGGATAACGACCCATACTTTATTATAGATTTCCGTAGCTTTGATACTCAAAATATTTGTCGTACGCTTTTATGCGTTCTATCTTCTTTTGGGATTTGGCTCCCCTCAATTACACATTCTCTCTAATTCCATCCAATACACCAATTAATTCATCTTAGTAATTTTGTTAGTAATTATCAAAATATGTTAATAAATAGTTGATGCTATTAAGATCATTCCTACAAAAAATTGAAATCATTAAAAGTAATTTTACCGTTAAAAGTTTTAAAAAATATTCAACCGTTGAAAATTTGATATCCACATGTTCATCAAATGATGAAAAAGTATCGGATTACTTTCATTTTTGACACAACTATACTACTCAATATTATAAGTTAATTGATCGATGTTGATTTCAATTATATTTATACCATCTAAAATTATAAAAATATGCTTTATTGGATAGAATTGGAGGGAATGTGTAGTGGAGGAGAGCCAAAGCCCTTATTTTACTTTCCTTTTTCTTTTTCCAGTATTCTGCCGTAATTGCTTTTACTTATTCCTAGTGATGAGATTTCTGAAACATTTTATTTTGCTATTGCCTACAGCAGCTGATTGTGCATTGTACTTGCAGCAAAACTGAGATCTGTGAAATTAATACAAGACTCAAAAGAAGGGGGTGGGTGCTTTGTATCATTTAAGAGGGAGCTTGAAAATTTTAATTCAACCAAAATACCATTGAAGTCAGCAAAATCAATTTCCATCCAGGCTTTATCCCCAAATAAGTTTCTCATCATGGACTCAATTGGAGATGTACACCTCTTGTGCCTGCCCAACCCTGTTATTGGGTCGGAAGTTTCTTGTCACATGAAGCAGTTACCTCTTACCATGAAAGTCCTGAAGCTGGCTGTTCTTCCTGATATTTCCCCAAGTATGCTGTGTTTATCTTTTGAATCTTTCTAGTGGCTTATCTATTTGAGTTTACTTATATGCCTACATACTCATGGTTCTGAAGAAGACTAGAGTTTTTTACGTGTAGAAAACAGTTATCTCAAATTATGGCAGCCCATTTACTATGTCAAAGCTTTCGCTAATTTACCCTAGCTTTAATTAGTAAACACCTGGTCTTTTATCACTTTCTCTACAACTAAAAGACAAAAAATTGCAGGAGAGCACACATTTTGGATATCTGATGGACACTATACTGTACATTCAGTGGCAGTACCTGACATGGATACTTCTATCAGTGAAAGTGATAGAAAGGACGATGAAGAAAAGCTAATGCAAATATCAGGTTTCTGTACTTGCAATTTTTCCTGCTTCTATTCCTCATAGACAAAGCCTGCTATGAACATTTATTTGCGTTTTAGTCATATGGATGTCATATAAATGTTAGTGTTTTTTTTTGCTCTTTTTAGATATAGTAATGCAGTTTCCAAATCGTATCAGATAACTCTTGTAGTTATTCAACCAATATTTGCTGCAGAAAAAAACTGCATGACATTTTTTTGGTTGCCAATGTAGTTTATTTCTTGAATTTAACCTGCAAAAATATTTACTTAGTTTATATTCTTGTTGTTGCTTTGAGCTGGGGCATTGCGTATCAATTGTAAGCTGCTATTAACTATCTTTTGTTTTACCTCGATTAATGTAATGAGACTATTAAGCAGTGAAACTTGGAGTTTATTTGTGTTTGATCTTTTGTGATTTATTTGCTAGTTACTCAAGCAATATTTGCCAGCGAAAAGATACAAGAACTTATTCCTTTGGCTGCAAATGCAATATTGATTCTTGGACAAGGTACTTTGTTGTTCTGGCTAATTCTTCTTTGGCTGAGAAAAGCATATTACAGTTCCTTGTGGTACATATTGAAAGTATTTAATGCTACAAGATATTCCTGAATTGTCTAAGCTGCTATGTATTCAGATGTTATGTTTTCCATGAAAATCTTTTGCGAAGATGGGGCATGGAAGAAAGAAATGACATGTCTCAGTTTTGTTCTTCTTGGGGGGTTTGGTGCAACAATATTTTAGGAACCTTTTGGCCAAAACTGTATATTATTAGCGTAAAACACTATTGGCTAAGAAGTAGTTGGACCTGTTCATAAATATTCTCTTCTTCGCTCTTTTACTGTTTTGTTTTGTTCTCTTCTTTTCTTTTTATTGTTTCTCTGTTTTGCAGGAAGCATGTTTGCATATGCAATTTCCTAAGGTGCTTAGCGGTTAATCTTTATATGAAGTGGTAAGTACAGTTCTTTTTCTGTTCGTACTTCATAATGCATATATATTTGAGCAGTTTGGCTGTTGTATCTTGGCTGGATAACGTTAACCTTAATACGTATTGTTGCAATCAAAATAATAATAATAATTCAAACGCCAGTCTTGACTAATGACTAAGATTTCTCCTTTAAAACTTCCATGGTTGTGGTGCTATTTTTTTTCCTTCTATTTCTGAAGCATTTTTTATTGCAAAACTGCACCCTTTTGGACTTGTGACCAAGCTGTTAATTTTGTAGGGAATATACATTCCATTACAGGTAAGATGACTATTTCCAGAAAAGATGCCTTGATCAATTTACTTGTTTAAAGAGTAAGATTCAACGAGAATGATGTACTGCTAATCCCATTGGTCATTATGGTCTTGATCAAATGTAACTCATTTTATCCGAACTTTCAGATGGCTGTCATGTTCTCTCCGATTATTATGGTTCTGTTGGTCATTATGTGACTGAAGTCTGAGTTGCAGTTATCTCCTAAATCTAATGCGTACGTGATCGTGGGGACACTGAGCTCTTGAATGTAAGTTTGTTTTGGATTTTGTCACAACTTTTATCCTAGAATTATAATTTATAAACTTAATACTGTGTGAAGAGTGATGGTTTGTTAAGTTTTCGGTATGTGGAAGACAAGTGTCATTCACGTCAGTTTCATTTGAAGAGTCTTCTACTCATCTCTAATAATAGAAGGTATAATTGTCAATTAACAGGGCTCACGCTAACAAAGATTATTAAATAGATTAATAAAAGAGAACTTTACATTTGAGGTTCATCTATTACAGGCTTCTTTTTCCTTGTTGGCGTAGTAGTGAAGGAGAGGTTAAAAAGGCTGTGTGTTACTTAAACTTTCGTTAACTTACAGCAAAATATTTTTGTAAAAAAATATTAACTGGGTTTACAAATGTGAGTCAATCAGTCTAAAATTTGTACCCAATTTTTGTCCCATTATCTACTATTATGCTCATAATTTTACTCATCTCAACTTGACTCGGCTAATCCTTAATCCCAAACTAGTAGGAGTTGGCTAAATGATTCCTTTTTCTCCACTCTGCTCTATCAAGGGCCATATTCTCAGTTATGCTCATATGGCTCATTATTTTCGTAATATTAAAAAATTTTAGCAACCTGCATATAAATAAATACATCTTTCTTTATGCAAGTTCTTTGTCAGATGTATACCTAAGCAAAATTAGATTTTTTATCTCTTTGCGGGTTACCAAAATATAAGTTGTGTTGCAAGTCAAAATGAGCTTCTCTTGGATATTTGTACATGAAAATTTTCACTTCCATAATTTACGCCTAGAGTAATGAAATTCTTTTCTTAAATCATTTAACAGCACATCATACCTACACATAGAGTCTGGAAAGAAAGAACAATTCAGATTGTTTTATTGAAAATTTCCCACTCAAGGAATAAGTAATATCAAAATTAATTTCTATCATCAATCTTTTCAGCAAAACCCCTTGAAGAGAGCCTCATTAACTTGTATAGTTAGGTCGTATAGTTCGTCTCGGTTGAGGGAAAATGTCAAACAGAAGCCTAACCAGTCATAAATTTCTCCAAAAAAATGTGTTCTAGGGTCATGTCAAAGATTCTAGCCAAAATTTAGTGTCGGGCCCAATTTTTATTAATTTACTCTCTAGGGTCTCCTGAAAAATGTCTATCAAGTACAAAAGAAAATTGTCCCCAAAAGATGTCTTGTGCATACAAATCAAGTGCAAAATGTTACTTCCTTTGTTTCAGGATAAAAGTTTTGTTTGACTTTTTGGCACATTGAGATAGAAAATAAAATGACAAAATTGTCCATATTTAAATTTTTATTTAATTGCATAGTTTTTTGCACATGACTAGTGATGCTATATAAATGCATAGAAAATAGAAATATGACAATTAATAATAAGGTATTATAGGCAAATTATTGTAAAAAATAGATTATTGTAAAAAATGTCTACCTTGGGACGTAGGGAGTATATAAAGACTACTCTACCCTTTTAAGTGTAGTTAGTTGGGCTTCAATAGTTTTAAGAAAGAAAAGCATTCATTAGCGTACTTGCATGGGGTTTACAGTGGATATATATGGAACTTATTTTATACTCTCCTCTACTTAGATTCTTAATTTGTTTGAAATATGTACTTACGATTTCTTTTGGGGGAGGGAGTACTTTTTATGGAGCTCTAGATTCATTTCTATATAAGCACAACCAGATGCTTTTGTTCTCATGTCGACTTCAAATGAATAGTAGAATAGATATGTTTAGACAAGATCTAGTATTATTGGTACACCCTCCGTGCTAAACTGATCATCATAATCTCTTTTTTCCAGGGACGTCCATAATGTTTGTGGTAACCTAATAGCATCATGTCGTCTTCATATACAGCCCTAAATGCATGTAGAGTATCCTTTATAGATTGTAACTTTTGAATGGACTAGAAAGAGTTTGTCTTTGTGATGTGGGAACCTTACCTGTTATGTGTTACTGGTACTTTGGTCAAACTCAACTCATTTTTATGGAACCAACCTTTTTCCCCCCAGATTGTGGAACATTGGATGCTTGTCATTGGGTTTCTGACCAAGTTTGAGGATTCTAACCTCTAATGCAACCTATGCTGCGTGCAAGCTGCTTCCATACGCTGCCAGATGATCTTGTGGCAAATGCATAAAATGTTCATTGTGGCTTTTTGCTGTTTTTTCCAGTTTATGGTTCTGGTTCATGCTGGGAGAAGACTGATCAGTATTCACCAGAAGGTCACGAGGTATGGGGTAGATAAAGTCGGTGTACTGCATGACATTGGTTATTCTGAACAACTCTCTTTAGTAGTACCTCATTCCATATATGTTCACGAGACTGCGGAGGATTGTATAACTGGTATAAGTCAATAATATACTTGGGGATGGAAGGAGAGTGGATGGTTTCCGTCCACATTGAAAATTGTACCTTGTGCTGTTATGCTGATTATAACACATTCTGGTATTAATAACTTTTAGGACTTAGCGTCAGACTATCTTTAAGCCTATTTTGTTACTGACATCTGAAAATAGTCGCGTTGCTAAGAAGTTGTAGACTGATGCTCCGAAAATCTGTTGAGAATGACATTTGCTGCACAGTAGTATGCTCCTCCTAGAATTGCTCAAGTCCTAATTTAGGCCTGGTTTGTTCCACATACCTGAAATATTATGTAAAATGAAATCACATCTTGTTTGTTTTTGGTGTTAAAAGAATCGTGTTGAATTCATTTGAAACGTGATTGCTACTAAAGCAAATTCATTGTTGAATCTTTTAACATCACGGTAGTAGTCGTAGTGGTGGTGGTGGTAAGCTTATTTTGTTTTTAAATTGGCAGTCGAGTTACGGTCTTCATCTTGGCTTCTTCTCCCCTTGGGAACGCTATAGCGACCACCATCGCTCATACTGTTGAATAAAAAATTACCATTCAACTAGGCTGAAAATGGTTGTTTTTTCCCTTTATTTCTTCTCTCTTTGCTCCATCATCATAAAGAAGTTTATATATAAACTATTGAATCAAAATATATTCATGCCAGGTTCATATTGATATTGAGAATAGAGAGAGATTCAGTAGGCATAAAAGCTTATGGAGTATAAATTACTCTGTTTTGTCCATTGTTTCTTTGGAAATTTCCCTTCATAAACTAGCCCCATATTTTCTTTATCAAATACAAGAGCATAAAAGAATAAAGTTTGGCAAAGCCAAAAGCTAGTGGACTATGACAAATATTTTGGTACTCAAAATGGAATATAGTCCTCTAAAGAATGGCTAAGAGTATAGTAGGATTACAATTTTTTATTTTTATTTTTATTTTTTTGTCTTTGAAAGGATGACAATAATTATATAAAATAAAATATGAATATTTTATTTAGTGGGGTCTACTAATAAATTAAAAAAAATTCATCACTCTATGTAATTTGGGGGATGAGGAGTCAAGTCCAAGAAACATGGGAGAAACATGAGACAAAAAAAAAAAAAGAAGAAGAAGAAGAAGAAGAAGCTCATCACAGCTAACTTCATACATTAAATGAAGAGTTAAGACTAAGGAAACAAAAAAAGAGGATTGTAATGATGAATCAGATTATATTTAGAAAGAAAGAAAGAAATCACTGAACCACCCCTATCCTTGCTGCCACTTTGCAGAAACATGAGACAAAAAGGTGAGCAACTAACGGTCATGATTAGTTCAGATGCTGGGGACCCACCTAAATATTCCTGCCCATATCACCTAACCTAACTTTTGGGAAAGTAGTTAGCATAAAGTTCAAAAATTGATAAGTTGATCAATTAGTCAATAGAGTGTTGACACGCAGGCGGAGAGATATTTTTCTCTCCCTGCGTGTCAGCACTCTATTGGCCAATTGACCAACTTATCAATTTTTGAACTTCATACTAATCCGATCCTAACTTTTGACTCTCTTCGTAGGCATTTCCATGACCATGGATCATACATGATGAAGATAATGATGACAGGCTCACATGCATATGGAAGAAAAAAAACATTCTCTCCTCCAGCCGAGCCTGCCTACAACTACAATCATTCATCCCTCTTATGGCTCTGTCCATATCCAGAGCCCACACTGAAAATAACAGAGCATTCATGTCTTTTTTCATCAACTTGTTTCAACTCCACAAGGCGAGGGGAGGGGAGGCGAGGGGAGGGGGGGGGTGGGGGGGCAGTTAATATGAAGATGCATGTGCCCCATTATTAAAGTCACTACACGTTTCGAAACTGGATTGGCTTACCTCAAAACTTGAAAGAATTATGGACAACTTTAAAAGGGGCTACTCAATTTGTGGCCTCTTGAGACTGGATCAACTGAATCATATAAGTAGGTTTGAGATTGTGCATAACATGATTAATTGTGTTCTACCTTTCTGATTCTTGACTTATTCTACCTAACAAGTTGAATTTGATTTTTGCCACTTGTTTATTTATTTATTTTATTTTATTTTTAACTCGCATCTATCTAAAAAGAATTTCTTGCAAATAGTTTTTCATGATAACAAATGAGTTTGACTGTCAGTAATAAACTGACATAGAGACAGATGACAAATAAGTAGAGCAGGGATTACAGAAAGGAAGGTGCGTCAATATTCGAATTTGAACAAGAGGGTGAACCCAACCCAATGGCAGAAAATTGAAGGACCATGGCATGCACAAGACTAGTAGTACTATATTTCTATTCAACACCCAACCCCAAATGGGGAAAAGAACATAGTGGTACGTACATGTGACCATTCATTACATTTTTACGTAAGACCGACCAGCTTTAGGTTAGACTTTTTTTTCCTACTCCTCAGTACTTCTCCATGTGCTGCACTGCCTAAATCCAAAATTCTGAGTAGATAAGCGTGTTATGCTGATTGATTTTATAACAAAAGAAATGTTATGCATAAACTTGATGATGAGGAATTAAAGAATAATACTAGCTAGCTTTGTGCTATTTTGATCAAGTATAGAATAGATAGCCTTTAATTACTACTTACTACTTACTACTTACTTACTAGTAGTATGGCACAATCTCCTCCTCCTCCTCTAAATTCGCGACGGAGAGATGAGCCTCCTGCAGAGTTCAACCTAAGAGAATGGACTCTTAAGGCTCGAATGATTAGCCGCGAAAACACGAAATCAAGAAGGTTGTCGTCATCTTATATTACAAGTTTCAGAGAAGATTCAAGGTCGTCTTTCAGATCAAATTTAAACATCTCTAGCACTGCTTCTTCCCCTGGCTACAACTTAAGAGGTATGTATGTATGATTCACCTTGCTTCTTCCTAGCTCAAATATATATTTGGTTTTAATGCATACGTATATATATAATTTGCATTTGCTAATTGTTTCCCAGAAGAAATCGACCCATCTACCTACTCATTTTCCAGTGCACTCAGAGGTACGTACGTAGTAAGCTCAATTTGTGCACTAGTTAGTTTGTGGGGAATTTACTAATTGCTTCTAATTGTGGTTGTGGTTGTGGTTGGGTTTATGTACTGATGATGAATTATTATTATTATGATTTGATTTGAAATGTGCGCAGCATTGCAGGCAAGATCAGTGAATACATGGGAGTGTGTATCACCGGAGGGGTTTGCTCTACACTCCAAGTGGAATGAGGCAGAGAAATACATATGCAACCCACTTTCAGGGGAAGTTCCGGTGGAGTGTTTGTCTGCAAAAACACTTGGTGGAAGCTCGTTTAGAAACTTAACAACCAGAATTACAATGTCTGCACCTCTTATTTACCCTTCCCACTCTCGATTCATCCAAACAAAACCTCCACCTTGTTTCTCCACCTATCATCATCATCATGAAGCTCAATTCCACAATATCATCAAACCTGGTCGCTCCTACCTACTCCTACCTATTATTATTATTATTATTATTATATTAGTTAAATTAAATGCATGCATGTATTCTCATGTATTGTTGTTTCTCTTCCAATAATATTTCAGAGAAGAAAGTAGCAAACGTACTAGTGTTGACTAGGGATATGCAGGGAGCTCAAACCAAACATACTTCGACCTCTTCTGTTTCCTCCACTCCTCAGTTACCCCCCAAGTCAAATGCAACAGGAAATTCACCAATTTCTACTCCAAAATTAAAATCCGAGGAAGAAGAAGAAGAAGAAGAAGAAAAGGTATCTGTCTATCTACTCGGCAATTTCCTTCCTTTTGAGTTAGTTTTCTGAACATATAAATATAATTGGCACTACTACAGTACGCATTATAAAACTTACTTAGAATAACTCGATTCTTTGTTTCTTTCCAAGAATTTTTTTTAAAAAAAGTGTCTCAACTACTTAACCCCATGTAACTTGACTTACAAGTTTAGTTAATCTATGACTAGTTTGCATAGCTTCGCCATCAAATGTTTCTGCAGTGATTTGTTTACATTGATTGCCTAAATTCGAAAACTCAGACAGCCCACTTTTTCTTTTTTAAAAAAGAATTTTAACTTTTATTTTCATGGCCATCAAGGAAAAGAACCCCCCATCTTTTCCAGATCAGAGTGTGGCCTGTTGGGAGTCATAAATGGTCCCCGAGAAATGTCGTGAATCCGTATCCGACCACATATATGCATGTGGATTCTCATACGGGAGATATATCTTTTGGTCCTCTGTCTGTCTTCTGTTGAACATCTATTTGTCTGCCCGCTAAAGCAAACTGATAGAAATACAAAAGACAGCTCCTCACACTCAGAAATTTATATGCATTTTGCTTTTTCTTTTTTTGGAGTTTATAAACAGCTTTTTTAGGATAAGATGAAGAAAAAACAAAAATTCCTCACACTTTTCTTGAAACAGAGTGACGATTTTATTTTTTATTTTTTTTGTATTTATGAATTTTGAAATAGTGAGAAAATAATTCAGCAAAAAATCCCCCCAATATATATATATATATATATATATGTACGTGTGTGTGTGTGTGTGTGTGTGTGGATAACTGAATGTCTCAATCCTCAAGTCTTTTCATTGCATCAATTTGAAGATTTACCACTGTGGGGTGATAACATATTTAATTACGACGGTGAGTTTATTTCTGTAGTCACTTGACGTGTGAAAATAAGACATGTGATAAGAGAGAAACATGGTAAAAAGAAAAGAAAAGAAAAGAGATCGAGTTGTTAAAGAAGCAATTAAGAGGGTGGTGGATGAATTTATCTACAAAAGAAATTTGCTTGCGTTGTGCAGGGTGAAACGAAAGAAACAGATGATGGGAAAGAAGAGATTAGGAAGAGTACTGAAGCAGGAGAAAAGCAGGTGCATAATAATAATATGTGCAAGTGCAGAGGAGGGAAAATTGGGTGTTTGTCATTGAGGAGTTTGTGGATGACAAGAAAATCAGATAAACACAAATTAAGAAACAAAATGAAGAAGAAGAAGAAGAAGAATATATTCCCTTTACCATGTTATAACCACAACAACAATAATTGTAATAATAGTGGATGCTAAAAATAGTTATTTTTTATAAGGAAATCTAGGGGATCGAGCTGCAGGACCAGCTAGCAGTAGCTGCTTCCTTCTAATCAACCCCTCCCTCCTACATGATTTATATATATATATATATATATAGGGAGGGAAGAAGGAAGGTCTCGGTATCTATCATGCATGCATGCTGGTTGTATTTTTGGCTTCTACTTGCTACAATCAATCATATCATGTTTTCTTTAATCTTTTTCTTCTTATTTTGCTTCCTTTTATCATATGGCACTCGTCTTGAGCTCCACGTGCATCCTTTCTTTCTTCCTTTTAACTACTCCACTTTTCCAATATAAATACAAATTCACCCTCTCCATAAATAAATACAATTCTGGCACAAGCATAATTTGGAGTGTTCACAGGGGTAACTAATGTAATCGATCTCCCTGAAAATATAATAAAATGGTTGTTCAGGGTTAGAGTTGCACAAAAAGCTTGGGCCTTGCTTGGTCTGGATCGGTTAGATCCGGCTCCGAAATTTTAAACAGGTTGCGTTTTGAACTTGAAAATCCGGCCTGGTCTGGCATGTGGTTCGACCTGCTAGTAATATGTCTGGCCTGGCCTACCTTATCCTCAGCCCAAGTGCCCAACCCAAGATCCAGGCCGCATTGGCGCGTTCCCTTCAGCCTGAGCCCAGTCCCTATTCCACGATCAGTCCATCAGTCCATTACATTTATTCATATTTTATTCTATTTTTTCAACATAATTCAAACCCAAGTCACCCAATGACCCGACCCACAATCAAATAACTTTCATTTATCAACGATTATTTTTTTAACATCTTTCGATGACTATTAATGTTAAGATTTGTTTAGTATTTAATTTAGTTTGACTTGAAATTTAAAAAACAATATATATATATATTGGTAGAATAAATTTAAAAATATTGGAGACTATGAAAATATATATTTTTTGTAAAGAGAAATGTTTATATATATAGATAATAGTAAAATTTATTTAATACACAAAAAACAATATATATACATATATATATATATATATATATATATACGGTCCGGATCTTAAGCTCACCCAAGTAAAAGCTCACCCAACTCACCCCCCTTTAGCGACGGACTGGGTGACGGTTTTGTCCATCGCTATATATACAACTGTCGTCTTATCTTTTAGCGACGGACAACATATAGACGACGGTTGTATATATAGCGATGGACGAATCAGTCGTCCGGCCCGTCGCTAAAGGGGGGTGAGCTTGGGTGAGCTTTTAGTTGGGTGAGCCTAAGATCCTTATCGTATATATATATATATTGGTAGAATAAATTTAAAAATATTGGAGACTGTGAATATATATATATTTTGTAAAGAGAAATGTTTATATATATAGATAGTAGTAAAATTTATTTAATACACAAAAAATATAGCACATGAAGCAAAAATTTAATATCAGCCTAAGTTTCAATTCTGGGACGTATAAGTTATTAGGCTATCGCACTACCACTGAGTCACTCTAATTTATTATAAAGCTACATTGAGCCAGACCTTGTAGCGGCAAGCAGTGTAGCACATGGGCAAATAAGGGGTAAATGAGTAATTTATGTTGCCGCTACAAGCTATTCCATTGTCGCTTCAGCCTTTAGCGACAAGGGATCGATTTCAATCTGTGCCATCCAATATCAATGTCAACGGTGTAGATTATAATTGCTGGAATAGTACTTGTAACAACCAGTTGTCACGAATGGAGACCCATATATATATATAGGGTCCTGTTCCAGAGCTAATATTAGTTGGGAGCACTATTCCAGCTAACAGATCTTCAACCGTTTATCCAATTAATCGAAGGTTGAAATTAGTTTTGACTTGAACACGACCGCACTTTCTTCCTGCGGTCGGTGCAAGTTCTTCTTACGACCACTGAAATTACCTAAATGTCCTTAATTTTTAAACCCAATTCAGCTTGCCCGCACATCCTTCCTGCGGCCAAGAAAAACAACATCGTTTTAACTGGCCGCATAAAGGAGGTGTGGTCAGTCAAGTTATATATATATACCCAAAAGTTGCTAATTGGTCTCAAATCTCATTATTCTTCTGCCCAAAGTTCGCAAGGACCACAAGTGTTGATCACATTCAAATTATCTTATAATTTATATTAGTTTTGCTTTTTAATTATTGCTCTTAATTGGGAATTTGAGATATTTGTACTAACTCATAAATTCTTTTTAATTATAATATTTATTATTCAATTATACCCTTTATTTTATAAAAATATTATTATTTAATTTTTATTCTAAATAATTTGAGAAACTTTAAAATTTAAATTGTGATGTGAATTTATTTTAATTTAAAAATAATATTTTTTCAACCATTATAAATAAAATAAATGAAAAAAACAATGTAGCTCAATTTTTACACACATATACATGGTGCAACTTCAGTTTTATACGTGCAATTTTGGCTAATAACCAAACCAAAATCGTAAATTTAGTTTTTCAACCCACCTAAAACCACCACATACGTTTAAACTGTAAGACTCCAACTTTTATGAATAAAGATTTAGTTTTCTTTATACATTATTTCGAAATAGTAAGGTGTTGTTTTGATAAATATGAAAGTTATGGGTGAAATGTGCAAACATTTTTAAAATGAGCAAGTGGTTATAAAATATTCTTGTTGTCGGGGAATATTCGTTTGGTCGTGGAATATTCTTGTTGTCGGGGAATATTCGTACGACGGCGCAGCTATTTGTGGGCCCCCACAACGGAATAACTGTCGGATATAGAAAGCGATAGAAATAACTTTTTTACAAAATAACGGCGTGGTTGTTACCGTTAGTACTGTTGAAATACCCGGTGGTTAAAATACAGTGATACACGGTGTTGCATAGTAGCACACGGTATTGCACAGTATTTCAAATTATTGAGTCTTTCGTGAGAAGCCATTACTCAATTATTGTTACAGTAATTACTGTTCAATATTTTATTTTATTGACTCAATAATTGCTACGTTGATATTTTATATTATTGACTCAATAATTGCTGCATTGATATTTTATTGACTCAATAATTGCTACGTTGCCATTTTATATGATTGATTCAATAATGACTACAGTTGATATTTTGTAGTATTGATTCAATAATTGTCGTTGCACAGTATTTCACGTTATCAACTCAATAATTCATATTATTTGAATAATATTATTAGATAGCATTATTGACATTGTCTAAGGAAGTTCTGTCTAGGAGGGGTTATTTAATTGCGCGCCAGTAAGGAGAAGTCCTTATCGGAAGGCCCCCTCTGTCCTGGTAACGACCTGGTTGTTAATATTGTAGTTCTATAATATTATTTGTGAATAATTAATTATTGATTTATATGATAAGAAAATATTTATTTTGTGGATATTAAAGAAGGAATTGGCGCTGGTGAGTTTTTATCAATATTTTGGTGTGAGAAATCATCTGTTTATGGATTTCGGATAATTTATGTTTGGAATTTGCTAAAACTTCCTTCTGCAAAGTTGTAGAGAATTAAATTTCCTATGGAAGGACATAGAATTTGTATTTTTCTGACAAAGGGGCTATTTGTTATGAATTATTGAAATTTCGGAAAATAAATATTATTTAATGGGTGGGACCCACTTTTGTTGGAAAAAAATTTAGACCCCAGGCGGCGGAAATTTTGAAAAAATATATATTATTTTATTCATTTAGTCTCCTTTGGCATCCTAAGCTTTTCCTATAAATAGAGTGCTTAGGTTAGAATTGAAAATCACACCAGAATCATAAGTTTTCTCTCTCTATAATATCGAGCGTATTTTTGTGAGTATTTCTATACTTTGAGTATTAGTATTCAGTGCAAGTTTCCTTCAATATTATATCCGATATTTCAGTCAGAGGTACTATCTTTTTGAGGTAAGGGATGTTATTTTCTTTCGTAAATGATGTTATTCTTTTTAATATCATTATACAGAAATATTGTTATGAATTTTATGTTGAAATTCTTACTTTTTTCGTCGGAGTTACTATTCACGTATACGGCACTATTCACGGAAAAATTAAATTTTCTTCTATTTGTCCAAATTGCTTGTTAAGGTTACTATCTTTGATTGTATCCAAGTTTTGAACTATATTCTTGAATTTTGCTCCATAATTGATTATTACGAGGTATTTTTGAATTGGATATACTAAAATACGAATCCTTAGTCTTTGTCTTTTATCTCACTGGATTCATTTTTTTTAAATATTTTTCATCATTCTCAATCCTAAAAGGTGATGTAACTGAATATCTTTGGCCTGTAGAGCAAAGATGAATGATTACCTGATGAATATCTTTGGCCTGTAGTGCAAAGATGACAGGTGTTGAGATGAATATGACCACTGATGATACAAATGAATATCTTTGGCCTGTAGTGCAAAGATGAATATTTGATTCGAGATATATATTGATTGATGTTACATGGATAAAATATTGATGATGGACTTTTAAATCATAGAAGATAGTAGACTTGATTCTCTGCTTAACTCTTCTAATGAATTATTATTTCCGCTACGAATATTGATCTAAAGTTGGTTGTCCATTATATTTTATCTTATTTGTTGAAGACTAACGATAATTTGTTTCCCATTATCTTAGTCATAATATTCCTTACTGAGCTAGTTGAGCTCACCCTTTTCATCTGTTGTCCTCTTCAGAAAATGAGAATGTTGCGGGAACTAGTCGAGAGACAGAGTAATGGTCCGAGTTAGAACAATAGTAGTCCTCACTATTTCTGATAAATAATGTGATAATAATTGTAATGAGAACTTAGTTTGAATCTTAATATTTTTTACATATTTGTATTGAGACTCACAGTTGTGTGGTCGTATTTTGCACGACCGTATAATATAAAGTTTGTATTTGGCGACTCAGAATGAGTTGAGTTGAATGGACCTATTCTGGGGGCGTCACATAAACCGTTGATACAATTTTAATTGATGCGATTTATACTGTTTTTGATGAAGTTTTGGTTCCAATTTGATTCTTTGTTCACACTACATGGAGGCAGCAATGTTTTTCCCCCCCAAAAATTGAAAGGGAACACATCGCATCTGCAACTAAATTAAAATACACTTGCAATCTATCCAACTGCTTCAAGAAAATAAGCAGACCCTGGTGCAGACAACAAATACCAAATCATTTTTCATAATGCTCTACAACAGGGCCATATTTTGGTGACTCAAATCGAAAAATGAAATCAATACCCTTTTTCAAAACATTGTCTTTATCAAAAAAAAAAGTAAAAATAAATAAATAAAAAATACAAACCATATCTAAAAAAGTATTTTTCCATTTTTCCAAAGCTAGAAGTTCAACTACAACAAAATATATGAAAATACATTCATTAAAAAATACTTTTTCTAGTATTACTAAATGCAAAATCTTCAATCAAATATTTAAAATCTTATATATATATATATATATATAATTTTGTCCCCTTCCGATCGGAAGCCCAGGATGGTAGATCCTCCCGCTGGTGCTACAAACAACCCTGCTCTGCAATAAGAAAGAAATTAGTGTTAGTACAAGGCAGAAAATTTCTAACAAAAATTATTTTAGCTTGGATAATAAATGTTGGTCATGGATTGATGACGCCTTAAAGTGAGCATGAGATTAAGCCTGGGATGTTTGTGAGTAGTATTTTTGGGGGAAGGGAAAGTTGGACACTTTTCTTTCTATTCTCTTTCCTTCCTCACAAACATACAAGGTCCTCAGATGATCTATAATGCTGCAAATTTATTTCAAAAAGAAGTTTGGATCAGTGCAAATTCATTTTTAAGCTCTATAATTTACAGCTTTAGACCCCTTCATCTTCCAAGTCTTCTATTAATTCGGTATTTGTGTAATTTATAACAGATGTGACTGTAATGAAGAAACTAAACTTATGATACCTTAGTTTTACTGGAAGAGATGGCAAACCATATATTGGGTCATTCTAAACATTGTGTTCAAGATGAAATTGTCTCACGAACTGTTTGAGCCCTTAGCCTTCTTTCCCTTTAAAAAAACAAAGAGAAAATTCAAAGGTTATCAACAACCGATATAAACACAGACATGGTTACACTTGCCAAATTCAGTGGTACGCAATACACTATTTTTATTTGTTAGACTGGGACTTAAAAAGGTTAACATCAAATTAAAATCATTATTAGTCCTGCAATTATAAGAATTTTAGCGCACAGATAAAGTGAGATGACTAAACAAAAAGGAATCCCATATGTTCAAAATTTTCTTATATAAAAAACCAATTTTTACCCATGAAAAAGATAGCCCTTATGGCCCTAAATATAACTGAAACACTTGTATGTAACACTGATCCCTACATATGCCCCCCCCCCCCCCCACCACAAAAAATAATTGAACAATTTCAGTCAGTTACTGAAACAATTAGAGTATTTACCTAGAAGAAATGTGCTTTTCAATCACCTTCTCCTGCTCAACATCAAAAGCAAGCCATTTTTCACCCTGGGCAACTGAATCATTCCCAGTTCCTATATCTGCACAGTGAGCGGAAAAGTTATGGCATACAATTCAATTTCAATCCTAATCAACTTTGGAATAATCCACACAGAACTTACCTTGAACTAAAATATTACATTTATCAGAATAACCACTTAATCTCCAGTAGGCACGACCATCAATGTCTAGAAGAATAGGCTCTGTTCTGACAGCATCAGGTCTTTGTTTCTCTACAGTATTACACCCATTGGAAGGTCAAGCACTAAACTCCAAGGATCATCACATGTATCTAAAAGTAGGAGAGGCTTAGATGGATAAAGAAACTTGAAGAACCCATTAAAGAAAACAATTGAATCAGGACTATTTGATTCAAACTAAATGTTCTATACATTTCACCAGGTGTTAAATTCAGAATTTTATTAACCCTTTTATAGTAGTGTGGTACATAACTACATTATAGATCTTTGAAAAGAAAGGTCTAGTTCAGACTGTAGAGTGTCAACATTAACAATTAAGCACCACAGCTCCGTACAGCTTAATGACAAACTACTTAGAGTACTCCCAAGTCCAAACCCTTTGAGTTCAGCTAGACAGTTATCCAGCTATAATGTAGGAAATCAAGAAAACCCTAACACTGGATGAAACTAACTATGCTGCCATAAGCAGGTTGAACTGAAATATTGAGCAGGCTTGATCATTACTAAATAACCCAATTTCTATTTTGAATTTCATTTGCAGCTTTAAATAGCAAAAAAAATAACTTCACTGTGATTGGCTCAATTAGATTTTATGAGCCTGTGATTAAGGTGTTTCTCAATTCTACCATCGCAGCCTCTTGAACCTACCTTAAAAGAAAAGGTCATAACTATATGTAGACCAATAATGCAAATCTAATCTAAAAATTAATTAATATAAGCTCTTCAAGGGCACAACTACACGAGTATTAGCTTCTAATCTAAAAGATTGTGAAAGTACTGAACATACGCTTAGGCACCATGCCCATTGACTCTAGCATCTCTGCATGAGCTTGAGCTGCTTCAGATTTAATTTGACAGACTATCTCATCATGCTCTGAGATTGATAGAGGAGCACCGTTCTTAGCTATGATTGCTTTGGCAACATCATCCAGCATTTTCTGCTTCAAGCACTTCTCCTGTAAGTAAGATCAAATTATGGAATTATGTTAGTTTCAGGACCCAAAAGGCAGCTGTTTCTTAATATTTGTTACCTTATCTTTTGCGGCAAGAACTTTTTCCTTTGCTTGCTTTGCCTTTTTAGCAAACTTTAAATTTTGATCATCAATCCAATTCCTTATTCTTCTGCAAGAAAGTACACATACACAAATCTAACAAAATAAGGAAACAAATCAGTTTTGGAAAAACAAAAACACAGAATATGGTAATAACTTACACAGTTTCAAGAACCTCGTCACATAAATAATTTAATAGTCCTGAGTTTTGTTGAGGAATCTAATGTATCATATCCACCTGCTTTTGAATCTAAACAATCAAGGGGTAGTGACTTCAATTACATTCTGGGATTCAGATATGCAATCCTTTAAAGCATGCCACCATGAATTTTTGCCGTGGGTTGGACTAAGTATCTGTTGCCTATATAAAAATGTAATATAAAACGGTTATTTATTGAAAGAAATTCATTTATGCAAACACTGCACTAGAAGAAATAGTTATACCTTGATCCAGACTCTTTTTGTATCAGAGACAGCAGTTGGATATGAAATTGAACAACAGCAGAGTATTGTTCCCGCCTAAGTAGCCTACCTCGTCCATTGATTAATTCTTTAAGTATGAGATTTGAATGCCCTTTCTTCATATTTAGAATCTGACAAGAAAAAAATAAAGCAATGAGGAAAGAAATGTTTACTCATGTGTGAATGAAGTCTTCAATTAGCTTGCCCACTGCAAAGAAATAGAGAAGGGAATATGTTTTCTATTATATATATATAATCTTACAATGTACAATAGAGAGCCTTTATATAGGCTTAGAACTGCAGTACATTTGGAAACTAAATCACTCAACCCTTAATCATGCAATCACCCAAATCAAATCATGCTATGAGAATAATATCCCAGAATTCTCTAGAATATTTACTAACACTCCCCCTCAAGCTAAAAGTCTTATATTTTGACTTAAATCTTGTTACAAAACATAATCCCAAAGCCAAAAATATTCAAACCAAACTTAAAAACAAAAATATTTTATCTCCAATACTCCCCCTCAAATTGAGGCCTTCTTTAATTTGCAAGAATAAAACAAAAGGAAAGAACAAGAAAAACTAATATGTATGTCCAAAGTTGATTCTCACCCTACATAACTTCACATCCACTTTCCAAGGATATTATGTGCATGCAATAACGGAGAACACTTGTCTCTAAAAAAATGATGAAGGACTCTGTGTCTTCCTCAATAACACAAAGACTCTTAATTAAGCCTCCCAACTGACACGCGCCTTCCTCAGACCTCTACCCCATGAAAATCCTTGCACCCCAATCAACAACACATTCACTTATTTCAACCCAAGAAATTACCTACTCTAGACATGTCACCTTTTTGAAAATGAGAGTAAAAACAGAGTAAAATAAACTACAACCCTAACAAAAGAACGAGAACAGAACTCTAACCACCTAATTTTTTCTTTAAGATGAAGTTAAGAAGATATAAAATAAAAATAAACAATACCCGCCGCCAACTATGTGGTGCCAACGGCGAAAGCAAAACCTTTTGATTTGATTGTCAACCTTAGCTCAAGTACCATGTGGAAAAATAGAGAAGAGAAGATGTTTTCTATTGTGTGTGTGTGTGTATATATATATATCTTACAATATACAATAGAAAACCTTTATATAAGTTTAGAACCGCAGTACATTTAGAAAGTAAATTACTCAAACCCTTAATCATGCAATCTCCCTTGAATCATGTAATCCGCCTAATCATGCAATCCCCCAAATCATACTATGAGAATAATATCCTAGAATCCTCTAGAATACTTACTAACACCCACATATACATAAATAAATACTAGGAGTTAGGAGCAATAACAAGAAATTCTGAAGCAGTAAGATTTAGATGCAATAAAGAAAAAGTTAATGTCTGAATTTATTAAATTTAAATTACTTGCAACCAGGCCCAAAAGAAAGACAACTAATGGCTGGAAACCAATTTCTTGACCTCAATCATGCCTTTTATTTAAAATCTTTTTTACATTTACCCACAGACACTCACAAAGCAACTCAAACAAATAGAAATTAGAAAACACGAGGAAGAATGTAAGCCACAATTTTTTTGCCAACTGTGTTTCATAAGTGAACTGAAGCAAAAACCAGATACATGTTATTCACCATTGTTGGCTATAGGTTATACAGATATATTGAATTTCAAAGTTAAAAGGAAATACAATTTCTTTTGTTGGTTCTCATGTAGCTTTGTCTTCACTCACCACAGCCAGCAGTCCAGTCAAATGCAGGAAAATATTAGGGGAGTCACAATTTTAAGCTACAAATAACTAAATTCAGTGAATGAAGAAAATATCTTACCTTTCCAAAAGCAGCACAAAATTCTAGAAATTGCAATGCATTACCAACATCTTTAAGTGGCAATTCAATGTCAGCTACAGTTGTTAACTCAGATCCTTTAGGCAAGAGGATATCGGCATAAAGATCTTTGCTTTCGAATTGTAAACCATTCCTATTATCCTTGTGAGATTCTACTACCATCTTATGTGCTCCATCATTTTTATTTTTATTGATACCTTGTTCTTGTGTGTCTTTCTGGGTTTTGTTGTCTCTATCTGTGTTTTCCTTTTCGTTTCTGAAAGGATCCAAAGGAACCTTCATAGAAACCCTTGTCTTAGTACCTTCTCCCTCATCAAGAACACCATCAACCTTCCCATTGTTTTCACCTCCTTATTTTTGCTTTCATTTAAAATTCGAGGCTTTTTAGGACTTCCTTTATCACTGATGCCTCCATCATGCATTTCATTTAACCCTTTCCGCTTCAGTTTCTTTATTATTTTCTTATCAGCATGAGGTGGACTTCTCTCCTTTAGAAAATCAGCACCATCCTCCTGACCAGCATGCTCCTTTAATGCTCCATGCTTTATTTTCTTGGGCGGCTTCTCATCAGGACAAGGCCTGCACTTCGACAAACCGTCATCTTCTAAATTGTCATCTTGTATCTTTCCAAACTCTTCCTGCTTCATTTTCTTGGGATTGTTCTCCACATTGATATTGATCTTTCCATCAAACGAATTTTCCTTTCCTCGTTTTTTTGGTGAAGCAATCAAAGTCTCCTGTTAAAGTGAAAGATGACATAAATTTGAGGGACAAAAATTCCATCTGTCAAACATTTCAAGTTTGTAATTATTTTCTATCAACTATAATATAAGCACCATCATACCTTTTCTGAAGCACCCAGTTTTTTTGGCGAAGCACCCATGTCTTTTACATTCTTGACATAACCAAAGTTTTCAGGACCATTGACATGCAGAAGTTCTGAAACTGAAGAACACCCAGTTGCCTTTGCTCTATGCAAAAGTATACCCGTAGGTTGTTGACCACGTTTCTTCCTACAAATTGTGTACTTTTCTCAGATCCAACAGAGAATACTTGAAATATCAGCCCATTCTTTTCTCAGATTCAATAGAGAATGCTTGACAAATCAGACTATACACATCGCACACGAATATTGGAACTCACCTGCAAAAACTGCAATTGCAGATGCCTCTGCACCTTGGACAACTCCAGTCTTCCAACAATTCTACTTCTTCTGCCTTCTCTCCATATCTGTTCAAGATTAACCAAATGCACTGAATTAAGTGTCCAAATATCCTTATAAATATTATTGAAAATAATTATTTATAGTATAAAAGCATATCACCATATCCAACCTGTTCAAGAGACATGTGTGACAAAATGCTAAGGGACAAGGCTTGTTGTTTTTCTGATTCTTGCAGACAGCCGCAAAATCCCTAGTTTTTTGACGGCACTTCAACATTGAAATCAAATGTTAATTAAAACTAATGTGAAGCTTAGATTTATATTATGGCTACAGTTGTCAGGAAAATATTTCTAAGCCCCTGAAATCAAGGAAATTAATAATAATTGTTATAAAAAATAATAATTATAATAATAACAATATTGTTATTATAATGAACCTGGGAATTTGCCACAACCAGCACAGAAACAGAAACCTCCAGTTATAGTGCTTAAAGCAACTATATGGCTTAATGGATATTAGCTACTTCCCCATTTTGAAGTAATGAACATCACGACTACCGTTGATTGCAACATTAAGGGCAAGCAAAAGCATCCACTACTTTATACAACCTCTCATTTATATTTGGTACTTTCTAACAGTCACATAAGCTTTCTTATCGTTAATTGTTCAAAATAAATGATTTCCTTTATTTTTCTGGTTTTGTGTGTAGATTGTACTTCCAATTATTTCAGAGCTAATAAGCCAGTAAATGGTCCTACTTTAACAATATGGTTAAAATGATGTAGACACATCCAACTTAAAAACCAATTGACAATGAGGGGAGGTTCTACATCATTATTAAAACCAATTGGCAATGAGTGAAATAGTCTTTCAAGATTTATCCAGTGAGTCTTTAATGTTTAGGTAATCCTAGGGACTATGTTCTCAACAAATGAGTTTGAATATCCTACTACTTTCCTAAAAATACATAATGATTAATTTGTGTGTGTGAGAGAGGTCAAGAAACCAGCAAGATGGATATAGTCATTACCAATTAATATGGTTGAGGGAAAAAATATTACATATAATTCCCCCAAGTTTTAACTGCTGTAAGTACTAGCATCTATGGCTTCCCTTACATCATTGAGTTGTGGATGGAAATGTATAAATAGGATGATTAAATTTCAATCTTGAAAATGAAATCACAATAATTTTAGCCCAAATATTAAAAAACGAAAAATGGTCATCCTAACATTCAAACATTACCCATCTGCATCCAAAATTTCCAAATTCCTCTCCATCATAATTGGAAACTATTAATTAATCTTCAGGGGGTTAGGCAAACTGTTTGTTTGAACGTAAACCAAAAGATGAATAATTTAAATACTCATGGGTCAAACAGAGAAAGAATAAGAAATGAGAAGCTGTTAGGGTTTTTTACTCGAGAAACAGTTATACCTGATGGCAAGTTTTTCCATTTTCAGAATCATAAATGCGGCCATGGATGACCCGTACACCTGGATTCGTTGTCCGCTTGTTTTCCTTCTTATTGCTATCGCCATTAGTCTTCTTTTTCTTATGCTGCTGTTTCTTCTGATCCGATACTTTACAGTCGGAAGCAGAGCTTGAAGCCACCGCCATTGACTTTATTATGTAAATAAAATCCAACAAACGCGAAGGGTTTTCTTACAGCAGAAAAATCTGTCTCTCTTTTTATGTATCTATGGAGTCTATTGCGGCCTGGGGGGAGAATATATAAAATATTTCAAAATTTTTGAAAATTTTAAGACAAATAAAATTTGTTGGCGGTATGATGGGACCGCCAAATGAATTTTTGAACAATTTTGTACTAATCATTTTTTTGCCACCCTTTGTTTGCCCACCATTTAGATTCTTGCTATTTCTAAATATTATCCTACAAAAATCTTTAAAATTGTTTTTATATTTTGAAGGCTAATGTGGTTAATTTTTTAGAGCAATGATAATAGTATAATAATCTCTAGGAATGTAAGTGAAAGTTTTATTTTTTGCAATATTAAGGTTTTTTATTCAGCATTAACAGATATTTTTTTTCGATCTTTTTCAACATCAAACTTCAAAAAATTATTATTAAAAATTTTAAATTATTTAATGTCCCGACTCTCTTGCATACAAACTTTATTATATGTTTCATAATGTAGTATAAGACAATATTGTCTTTTAAAGTCAAATTGAGATTTTTTAAATTAAAAAATAATATGATTTGTCTTTAAAAAAAGAGTGAAGTGAGAGACAACGAGTTAGTATCTTGACAAATTCTAAAATATTTTTTATACTCAATATTAGAAATAGTATTTTTTAAATAATTTATTACTTTTACAATTAAATTGCCTAAAATTAAATAAAATTTTATTAAATTTTTAAAAAATCTCATATTAATTTTGAAATTTTAAATTTAATCTCATATTTCAAAACAATAGTCAAAATAAATGATGCTCTATTCATCGTTCATCAATTATGAGATCACTATCTCGTATATCTAATAACACTCAATAGTCAAAACCGCAAAATTAAAGGATTGATGTAAGCCCAACATTTAACATTTTTAAATTGGAGTCTATGAGTTCTTATCCTAGTGATTAAAATTGAGTTACATAATTTTTAGGTTTTAGGTTCTGTTGGGATGTAATTATTTTGGTATAGCAATGGTGTAGTTCAATTTATTTAATGAACTGGATTTGATGTTGACCCATATACATTTATTTATCTATTTGCTCAAATAGTGAGAGAACCCTAAGATTGTGTTTCCTTATTTGATGGGATAAGTAGATATAACTTGGGAAGGGGGCAATCAATCATTAATTGCAGTTATAAGGTGATTCTGAAAAAGACTTCTACGCCTAGTTGGATAAATACAGTAATAAGCAAGGGTTTGGGAGAGGACAATATATGATACGATATATAACATGGAACAAACAATTACATATAACACAAATACATAATTTGTACTCTTATTATTATAGTGGATTTCTCTATCTCTCCGTGGTTTTTTTTTTCAATTGGATTTTCACGTAAATTCTTGTGTTCATATTTTATATCTCTTTGTTTATGTTTATGTTTATGTGAGTGTATTTAGTGAGTTTGATTGCACAACAATACAATCAACCGTTAACGCGATTTTGGCTTGCTGTTTTGATGATTTTGTCAGACGTGCAAAATCAAGGGTTAACATTGGCGCCGTCTGTGTGAAAGCTTGTTCTAATATTAAATTAAAATCACCGATTTACCAAGAAAAGAAGATCCTACACAAAAAATAAGTAATTCTTTTTTTATTTACGAAATCAACATTATTATTATTACTATTTTACCTGTAATATAAATTTCGTATAACATGTCCTTGGCTTGGTGGGTTTTTTATTTAGAATATGATGTTATGCTTATAAAGGATATAGCCTATTGTTGCATTATGTTTTCCTTATATAACTAATTTCTTTATTCAAAGCAAGGCATCATACCATATGAACCACTGTAGGGTAACAGAAGCTTAATACTCCTCTCGTTCTCGAAATAATTGCTCAATTTTAATTTTTTTTAATCAAATTAATTATTTTTAAAATTAATAATTAAGCATGTATAAATATATTTTTAACATTATAAAAATTAGTATTAGTAGTAAATTGTATATATATTTTTTTATTATAATCTCTTCACCTATATTTTGGCAAAAAATAGTATAAAAATAATTTTAAAAAATAGTCAATTTGACTAAAAAAAATCAAAACTGAACAATTATTTTGGGACGGAGGGAGTATTATTTATGAGCATCTTATCTCACTTTGCTACTAAAATTATTTTTGCATAAAAGATATATTGAAACATTATCTTTAAAAGTCCTAATTAAATAAAAGATATGTTGGGATGTGATTATTTGGGTCTGGTCATGGTGTAGCTCAATCTATTTAATGGTCCGACCCATATGTATTTATTATGACATTGGAGAGAATTCTTATTAAAATAGGATTGTGTTTCTTATTTGGAGGGATAAGGAGTCCTTCTCCTAGTTGGATTCAGGGTGGAGATGACTTCTATATATACAGCTACAAGCTAGGATTTGAGGAGGATTATCACATATCACGATACAACACATGATAGGAGATACAATACACATATGTACTCCCAATATTATTATAGTGGATTTCTCTCTCTCCCTGTGATTTTTTTCCAATTGAATTTCCACATAAATTCTATGTTCATACTTTATATTTATTTGTTTATGTTTGTGTAAGTGTATTTCGTGGAATTGAATTCACAACAATATAATTGACCGTTAGCACTATTTTGACCTGTTCTTTTGGATGATTTTATCAAATGTATAAAATCAGGCGTTAAGCATCATACCATGTGAACCACTGTGGGGTAACAGAACCACTTTGCTGCTAAAATTATTTTTGCATAAAAGATATATTGAAACATTATCTTTAAAAGTCCTAATTGAATAAAGGCATTGGATTATATAATATATATAGAAATTAAGTTTTTAGCCCCACGAATTTCACATTGAAATCAGGCTCTTAGCTCCACGAATATATATATATATAGGCAAAACACACCTTTACTCCCCTGGGGTTATTGGCGTTTAAGAAATTTGGTCACTCAAGTTTAAAAATTTTCAATTAGCTCACTGTGATTTTTAAAAAGTAAAATACAGGTCATTCCGTCCAATTTCAGTGACAGACATTAACAAATGTCCTACGTGACTTTTTGGAAAAAAAAAAATGAGGTGTATTTGCTGACTGGGCGGGGAAGCTAGCTTATAAAGAAATGAAAAAAAATATTTTTTTTATAATTTGTTCTTTTCCAACAAAAAAATAAAATCATTAATTATGTGATAAAAAAATAATTAAAATAATAATAAAATTAAAATGAATATTTTAATTCATTTTCTTTATAATTTGTTCTTTTCCAACAAAAAAAGTAAATCATTAATTATGTGGCAAAAAAATAACTAAAAAAAATTTAATTCATTTTTTTATAATTTATTATTTTCCAACAAAAATAAAATAAAATAAAATCATTAATTATGTGGTAAAAAATAATTAAATTAAAATAAATATTTTAATTCATCTTCTTTATATTTTGTTCTTTCCAACAAAAAAATAATATCATTAATTATGTGGCCAAAAAATAATTAAAATAATAATAAATTTTATTTTTGTTGGAAAATAAAAAATAAAAATTACGTGTATTTGCTAGCTGGCTGGTTATCCTATGTGGTAAAAAAATAAAATAATTCATAAATTATTTGTTCTTTTCCAACAAAAATAAATGATATTATTTTAATTATTTTTTGGCAACATAATTAATGATATTAATTTTTTGTTGGAAATTGCAAATTATAAAGAAAATGAATTAAAATATTTATTTTAATTTATTATTATTTTAATTATTTTTTACCACATAATTAATGATTTTATTTTGTTTTTGTCGGAAAATAAAAATTTTTAAAAAATGAATTAAAATTTTTATTATTATTTTTTTGCCACATAATTAATGATTTAATTTTTTTGTTGGAAAAGAACAAATTATAAAGTAAAATGAATTAAAATATTTATTTTAATTTTATTATTATTTTAATTATTTTTTACCACATAATTAATGATTTTATTTTATTTTTGTTGGAAAATTAAAAATTATAAAAAAATGAATTAAAATTTTATTATTATTTTTTTGCCACATAATTAATTATTTTATTTTATTTTATTTTTGATGGGAAATAAAAAATTATAAAAAATGAATTAAAATTTTTAAAAAAATTATTTTTTTGCCACATAATTAATGATTTAATTTTTTTGTTAGAAAAGAACAAATTATAACGAAAATAAATTAAAATATTTATTTTAATTTTATTATTATTTTAATTATTTTTTTAGCACATAATTAATGATTTTTTTTTTGTTGAAAAAAAACAAATTATAAAGAAAATGTTTTTTTTTATTTCTTTATAAACTAGCTTCCCTGCACAGTCATCAATTTACACATCATTTTTATTTTTTTTTCCAAAAAGCCACGTAGGACATTTGTTAACGTCTGTCACTGAAATTGGACGGAATGGCCTATATTTTACTTTTTAAAAAGTACAGTGGGCGAATTGAATATTTTTAAAGTTGAAGTGACGAATTGCTTAAACGGCAATAACCCTAGGATGAATAAAGGTGTGTTTTGCCTATATATATATATATAATACCATGTGTTATGACTGTATGATCACAAGGGTCTCAACTTTCTTAGATTTGGATTCTGAATAAATCTATAAACCATCCTCAATTCATAGGTTTTTTTGATTCCCTTTTCACTGTGCAAACCAATCTGACAAACAACCCAATTTGGATGGTTCCTCAGTTTAATTATATGCTTTAACAGATCCACTTTAATGGATGTTTTGACAGCCGAACATGCCATTTCTTACAGAGAAAGAAGTGAACTAGTAAAAATGGCGGACTGTGAAAAAGCCAAACAGCTATCAATGTTTCAGAAATCAGGCATACACCGGTTCGACAACTCAATCGCTGTATTCATCAATTCGGTCCGAGTTCTGAACCAGTCTTACACCCAATCAAAGTATCACCATATGCATACTACTCTCGCTTCTTCGAATCCGGCAACTCAACAGCAGATCTCTTTAAAGTTCTTAAAAATTCCAGAAAGAAAAAAGAAAAGAGAAAAAACCTCAACCTCTTAACGAATGAGAGCAAATCGCGAATCAACGTCATCAGGAGGCTAGGGTTTTGTTGTTAAAGGCACATGAGGCTTTACTTGGGAATGTTGATCTTTTAGAAACTTTGAGAAATCTGAGGAGTGATGAACCTTCTGGAGGGACGAGTGTTGAGCAGTCTTTTGTTGAGCTTGGAAGTGTTTGGCAAGCTCATTTATATGTGTTTGGCAAGCTTATTTATATGAAATTACCCTTAATTTTCATCGGGATGGTAATCCAAATCAAGTATCTCAAAATGGAGCAAAACTGTTGGCGGTATAACAACGCATGGTATCAACATGGTGCACGATCTAGAAACAGAAAGCACTCTATTAATATGAGCATGTTAAAAAAATTTTAAAAAAGGAGAGCTACAGACAGCCTTCCAGCATAAGCAATCTTACAATCCACCACCGCCTCAAAACCATAGGCGGTCGGCCCCATGGATTGTAGAGGAGGCTTAGTAAGAGGTATTCAAAGATTGTTGACCCCGAAGCCATCCAAGGTAACCCAAAACCATCGGCAAATGACCTGGTCTTTGGCAAAGCAAACAATCAAACTTTTATGTCCCTCTGCATAACTTCGGCAGTTCGGGGTTTTGTCGTCTGGTCCCCCTCTCTTCAGACTTCGGTTGCCGCAAACTATTTTCTCTTCAGCAAGACATTTGCTCTGGACATCCACTTCGGCAGTTTGCTTTGGTTGCCCCTAGCCGGGTCCACACCGATCACTTGTCATAAAATCAAATGGCCTCGGTCGAGTTCCTCATGGCTTCGGTCATCATAATATAGAATTCAAATACGGCAAGGCTTTGGAGTTCATCTAATCGACATCGCATTTCAACAACAAAGAAGAGAATTTTTAGAGTTCTAAAAGCCAAAGAACTTAACGGATTTAGATTTAACATCAACCATCTTCGTCACATCAATACGCTTTTGGCAACAACCCACTTTGGGCAACAACAACTCGTTTCGGATAATTGCAGTTTGCTTCGGACTATATCACATCGGTTTCATCCTGTCTTCAGCTGTCTGCATTTGGAAATATAAATCCTCCCATCGGGTTGGGAAGGAAATCTTGGCGTTATAAGGTCGGATGGTGTTACAAGGTCGAACAAAAGCCTCCCAACGAGCTGGGAAGGCAATTTTGACATTATAAGGTGGATAAATATCCTTCGGGAAGGCTGCGTTCCTCCCGAAAGGTTCAAATCCTCCCATCGGGTTGGGAAGGAAATGTTGGCGTTATAAGGTCGGATGGTGTTATAAGGTCGGACAAAAGCCTCCCAACGGGCTGGGAAAGACAATTTTGACGTTATAAGGTTGGATGGCGTTATAAGGTGGATAAATATCCTTCGGGAAGCCTTGCGTTCCTCCTAAAAGGTTCAATGTCCTCTCACTAGGGGTCGAGGACGGCTATTGTGGCAGTATAAGGTTGGATGACGTTATAATGGTGGATAAATATCATTCGGGAAGGCTGCATTCCTCCAGAAAGGTTCAACGCCTCCCAATGGAGTCGGGACGGTTATTATGGCAGTATAAGGTTGGATGACGTTATAAGATGGATAAATATCCTTCGGGAAGGCTTGCGTTCCTCCCGAAAAGTTCAACGCCTCCCACTGGGGTCGGGACGGCTAGTATAGCGGTATAAGGTTGGATATCGTTATAAGGTGGGTAAATATCCTTCAGGAAGGCTACGTTCCTCCCGAAAGGATCTAAGCCTCCCGCTGGGGTGGGAAGGTAATTTTGGCGTTATAAGGTTGGATGATATTATAAGGTCGAACAGTTCTTCGTAGCGAACTCGTCATGTATTCAGCGTTCAATTCTTCGGAGCGAACTCGTCATTTATTAAGCGTGCGATTCAAGTCAGCTCATCGGATATGTTGGGATTCAGTCAGCTTCGGACGATTCTTGGTACTCTTCTATAATTTTTTGCTTAGATGATGTAATAAGGTTGGCCTTCGGTTGTGATATGATTGGTTATTTGGTCTTCGGTTATGATATATGTTCGGCGTATGGTGTTTGGGTGTGACAATTCATCTTTGGTGAAATGCGGATCTTTTGTTGGTATAATTTTGTATACTCTCTTATTTTAAGTTCCTTATAAATAAGAGACTGAGGGGCAATGTTGGGATGTGATTATTTGGGTTTAGCCATGGTGCAGCCCAATCTATTTAATGGACCGGATTTGATGTTGGCCCATATACGTTTATTTATCTATTTACTCAAATAGTGGAAAAATCTTTATTAGAGTAAGATTATGTTTTCTTATTTGGTGGGATAAGTAGATCTAACTTGGGAAGGGATCAATCAATCATTAATTGCAATTATAAGGTGATTCTGAGAAGGACTTCTACTTCTAGTTGGATTCTGGTGGACATACATCTATAAATACAGCAATAAGCAAGGGTTTGGGGGAGGACAATATATGATACGATATACAACATGGAACAAACAATTATATACAACACAAATACACAATTTGTACTCTCATTATTATAGTGGATTTCTCTCTCTCTCTCTCTCCGTGGATTTTTTTCTAATTGAGTTTTCACGTAAATTCTTGTGTTCATATTTTATATCTCTTTGTTTATGTTTAAATGAGTGTATTTCGTGAGTTTGATTTTATAACAATACAATCAACCGTTAGCGCGATTTTGACCTGCTGTTTTGATGATTTTGTCAGGCGTGCAAAATCAGGCGTTAATAGGTTCGATTCTCACTTACATTACAAAAAAAACTCTAAATTGGTTACGTTCATTACGAATATCTAATGGAAAGAAAGTTAATTTGTTAGTTCCCAAAGGCACAATAGTTATCTAGAAGGGGATTGAATAGATATTTTAAAAATTCTTTGTTTTAAAATACTTGTCAGTAGTGAATATACTGACAGTAGCGGAATATATATTTGGTCCCCTTAAAGATAATGCAATGATAGTTAGATAAGCAATTATAACAGATATAACAGTTATAGCAGTTAATGAGAGACAATGAGACACAAAGGTTTTAAGTGGTTTAGAGCACACAAGGCTCCTAGTCCACTCTTCTACTCCACGAGTAGAAAATCCACTAAGGATATCTTTTACAACTTGAATCACTTAGATTCCTTCAAGGCCAACAGCCTTGGAACTTCTCTAGTTCACTTAGAACTCTTCAAAGTCAGTAGCCTTGTAACTTCTCTTAGTTCACTTAGAACTCTTCAAGATCAACAATCTTGGAACTTCTCTTAGTTCACTTAAACTCTTCAAGTCCTTCTGACTTGGAACTTCACTTGAGTTGATAGTTATATTATTGAGCGTGCTACTCAGTTGCAATTAAGCATCAGTTCTGAAGAATTGAGTAGCGAAGCAAGATTTCCTCTTTTAGGATCGTAGAGTTGATCGTTGAGTGTTCTTAAGCTTTTCTCTTGATATTATTTCTTTTTGTTGGCTTGTTTGCTTAGTCTGAATCCTTGTCTGATTTTCTTATAAAAGAGCTATTCAAAATGTTTCCGTTTAAATGCATCCGTTATAGCATTTAATGCTTCAGATAATTCTGTGCAGTTGATGTTGACATCCTGCTTTTTTACTGCACAGCCGACTGGCCCACTGACACAGCAGACTGCAATCTCACCTAACACCTGAAAAAGATATTTTCAGCAGGCGATTTAGTCATTTCCTTAGCTTTTTCAATATGCTTCTTTGATTTGGACTAAGGATGAATATAGAATCATTGGGACCATCAATTTGTCAATGGCTATAAGCCTTTCTTCATTTGTTGCTCTTCCTCCCTTCATCAGAACTACGAACTTTGATGCTGACTGGAGGAACACTACGATTAATGTAATTGTACCATAATCGTTGTGTTGGCTTGCACAGGCTTGACTCAGACTTAATCGTAGAGAACACTACGATTCCTCTAAGCTCTTTGGAAAACTACGATTCCGGCTTGCTTGTCTTGCAGACTCCACGATTCCGAGAGTACACTGCGATTCTTAACTTAGCTCGGCAGGCGCTCGGATCTTCTCCACGATTCTCAGTGTGGCTTCAAAGGCAGACTACGATTCTCTAATACTTTCACTTAAGCTCCACGAATCTTGCCTTGACCTCTGCAGACTTGATTTTCTTGGCAGACTACGATTCTGGACATCTTCATTTAAGCTCCACGATTCTACCATGTCTTCTGAATGTTACCTTTGACAGACTACGATTCTGTCAAGGCTTTAACGTTTACATCTCAAATAGATCAACCTAATAATTTTGATATTTTATTCTATACATTTATTTACATAAATGATAAATATTAAAGCTTAGATCAACCTAACAGTTTTGATCTATCATCTAAGTCCTTGTACATATGATCTTTAAAGGACTTTACACTTAAGCATTTATATTTATTTTCAACATCAAATTTGAATATGCAATTCCCAACATAATCAATTTCGTAAAATTTTAGAGGGTTACCTTTTCAATTAATTTATCATTTCAACCAAAAAAGTCATATCTATAGTGAAACTAAAAATATAAATAGGGAAGTAATAAAATATTTATATAAGTAATATTACATTCGTTTCAAATTATTGAATCAATATTAACTTTTTTAAAAAGTAATTTTAAATATTTTTAAACTCAAAATTAATATGAATTCATTTAGTTTATATCGATACAAATATGAATACCATAAACTAATTAAAAGTACTACTAATTATAAGATTTATTATTTTTAAATTTTAAATAAATTATTTTAATTTTAAATTAAAAAATTTCTCAAATTAACTTTTAAAAAATCGCCAACGGAGGGAATGTACGCAAATATTAACAGTCTTGAGAAAAAAGAGAGGATAATATTAAGATTTTTAGGAACGTGGCAGCATATTATTTGGCATAATTGAATTAATTATCCAGTCATGAACTATGATAGACCCGCCGAAAGGTTAAGGTTGAAAAGACTGCGATATTTAGGTACACGTGGCAGTTGACAAATGGGTTAACGAGGATAAGGTACTAAATTAACTACATCTGTCTGTCTGTAATCCTTGAGATACTATCAGGATCATATCGCCTTCTTATATTCAACAGCTCATCTTCCATAGCTCCACTCATTTCTTCACGTTTGAACAATCTGTATTCCTATGTATGTTTTTACGTTATTTGTTTATGACCTGTTTGAGAATATACTTATTATTTTGATTTATGACTTAGCCCTGCTATATATTTTTCGAAAGCCATTGTCATTTTTTCTGCGACCTGCATATACAATGACACAATATGTATGTAAATAAGTGCAGATTGGATAATCTATTTGTGTCTACTAGCAAGAATGCAAGATATATGATTTTCGGTGATATATATATAATATATATAATTTTGTTTTGTTGATATTTAATAGATATATTTTTTCAATTTTTGAACTCCACACTGTGGTATTCTGTTTTATGAGCATAAATCTTGAAGAGTTTGCTGACTGGATATGCAGCTTCAGTTAAACTTCAAGAAATTTCAGCATATGCATGGTGATATATATACTCTCTCTCTCTCTCTCTCTCTATATATATATATATATATATATATATATATATATATACACACACACACACACTCCATACGTAGCATGTTCTTTATTAGCAAATAAATGTGTTTTACAATTTCTTAGCAATAATCACAGGAACTTGATGGTTTCCTTTCTGTATTCGAGGGCTATATATATATAGTTGTCAATTGTTAATTTGAGATTCGGTGTCATGTACTTGAGACATTTTGGTCTGTAATAATGGTTGTGTTTGTGTTTGTTATTGCTGTCTTAGAACTACATGGCAGTGGTTCCAATATGCTATAAGTTGCCTTGTAAAGACCAAACGCTTTCAATTCTTAAAGGTTTCGGAAAGGATGAGGGTTACTTTATGAGCTGTATTATCAGTCCAGAGGCTTCTGGATGTTTTCCTTCAACATCCAAGGATATCAGTAGGAGAAGAAGACGGTGTGCCCTCCTATATAATAGGGCTGATTGTTTGATAAAAGGGAAATCAAGAAAATGGATAGAGTTTTCAAAGAAAGAGTTAGCAATGGAACTTGGTTCTGCTAAGAAGCAATTGAGATCATTAGAGTCTTATTTTGGAAAACTCCAGAAAAATGTCTGTCAGCCTTCTTCGAATTCTTTGAACAACGGGACAGAGTTTCTCGGTCGAAGTGGGCAATCCAAGGCAGAAAAGGAACTAGCATCTCTAAATGATTATCTTGACAAATTGAACAATGGAGAAGGTATACTCCTTGGTAAATCGAAAGCAGAAAAGGGACTGGAATCTATTGGCGAATATCTTGGCAAAGTCAATAAAGGTAATAGATTATGCTAGTGCCTGTTGGTATTTCAGCAGTTGTATATTTCCTCCGAGGCAGATGAAATATGTAGCGGTTTTCTTCCTTTCAGATGCATCTTCTTCAGATACCGAAACTAGGGAAGCAATGGGGCATACTTTCAAGCAAGGTTCTGGTAATGGTACAGAGAAACTGGAAAATTACATGGGATTAGAGAATAGAGGTGGTCCAGAAAGTTCGTGTGACAAAACCTCCAGTCTTTATCTAATGTAAAATATTCAGCTTAATCTTTATACCTTTTTTTTTATTTTGCAGCTTATATTTTGTTACATCTATTTATTATCATTATTAATTATATCAAGAATCTTGATTGCTTGTGCTTCTTCCGTAATTTTCTCCACGCAGAGGTATATTGGCTTCCATAAACATTGCAGTTTTTCTGTTTGAAATAGCCACTCCGGTTAGAAGCTCAGACTTGGAAATCTTCTCACTCCCATTACTATATGGAGCAAAGATAAATCATTTGATCCTGATTGGAGAGTGGTGGAGGCTTGTGACACCAATGTTTCTGGTACAAGATTGACGCATGGGTTCGTGGTTCCATTCTGTTACTGTTTCAGAATTATATTTTCTGAAGACTGAAATGCCAATATGCCATGTTGTTTTCAAGTTATGGAATTTTTACTTATATCTTTCAAATGCTTTTGAAGGCAAAATCGCTAAATGGATTTATAGAAAAATGGTTTTAATTTGTATGGATATTTGGACCTGAAACTATCAATTTACCGATGACAGCACTCGGGATTTTTCCACGTTGCGCTTGGTTGTTGGATGCTTTTCACTTTCGGGCCTCAAGTTTGTAGAGTATATGGTTTATTCACTTTTATCATGATATATGTACTCGGAGGACTTTCTGGCAACCTTACTAGCTTTCTTCACACATCAGAGCCAACTGTTGGTGGGACGGTGAGCATTATTTCTGTTCCAACATTTCAGTAAGCTTATTTGCTGGGTGGTTTTGAGTTGTCAAATTGAGTTGCAGCAATGCATTTGGAGTCTTTCTTTATTACTTTCTTCATTCTTTAACAAAGTCTCTTTGCCTGGCCAGGGGCCAGTCTTTGCCATCATTGGAGCTTGGCTCATTCATCAAATTCTAAACCAAGATGCACTTGGAAAGGCTGCCATTGAAAGCATGTTTCAGAAGGCAATGATTGCTACTGCGCTCAGCTGCATACTAAGCAACTTCGGACCCATTGATGACTGGTTAGTTAAGTGATCAAATCATTCGGAATTAGTTTGTGTAAAAGTAAAAGCATTGAAAATGAATTCAATTGCATTCTCCGCAGACTTGTTTAAGTTGGTTTTTGAGTGCTGCAGTATTACACTTTTGCAGGACCCATTATGGAGCAGCATTTACAGGCATTGCATATGGCTTTCTGACTTGCCCTATACTGCAAATGGGTGATACATCTTCAAAAACTGGTGAAGGAGGAGTTAGACTTGTTAGAAGATATGTTGATCCTTGTAAATCACTTCTCTTCTTCTCTCTCTTCATTCTTGTTTTAGGCCTTTTGGTTTTCATGGTTGAACCTCCACTCAACTAGTCACTTTTTATAGATATACAAATCTTTGGATAAATGTTTAAAGTATAAACAGCTCTTGCAAATACCGTTTTATTGGCCAAATATTAGTAAAATTTGTTATATATTGCGATAAATTTATGTTTACTATAACTTCAAAACTTAATAGGAATTATAAAAAGATCTCATTTAATACACATCTTTCCACAAAAATTATTACTTATATTTATTCACGTAATTAAAAATCAAATAACATAAAATATTCGCAATATATATCATTATCATATTATGAATTGATAAGAGGCGGCCTAATTTGAGCTTCATTTGTGTCTAAACTAAATGGGTACTTGAAGAATCATATTTGGAGTCTTGAGTTGGGCTAAATTAACTAATATAAATATACTACTCCCTCCACTACAAAATATAAGACCAAAATACTTATTAGTTTTGTTACAAATATATATCAAAATAATTGCATTTAATTTAGTTTAATCTTATCTTTTCACAACTTCACTTACTAATTGCATTTAATTTAGTTTAATCTTATTATTTCATTATTTAATATTAAAATTATTTGTACAATGTATGATTTAGATTTGATAACGATATTTGAAATTAATGTATATTTGTAACCTAGTAGCTTTTGTACAGGTCCTTAAAATGAAATTGAAGTAAAAAGACTTATTAGGTTAATCCAATTTCGTAGATTAAAGGTATTGTATAGAACTTTAAGTTTGGAGTCGATCGTAAAACAAGATATGGAAGTAGTTGAAGATCGTAGAGCTACAATTGTTAGTACTCTAAGTTTGTAAAATTGTCAAGACAAATACTCAAAGTTCGTAAAGTACAAATAGTGAACGAAGAATCAGAACAAAACTGAAGATTATCAAGTAGAGAAAAGATAAAGACTTAGTCTTAGAAGATTAAGAAGTATCGTAGAGTAAATTGAAACCACGCGAAAAGCATAGAGTTTGTCAACTTATAAACTTTACGACTGGACACTCAACTCTACGATTAAGAAAAATCATAGAGTTCATCAGCTCTGACAAGGACTGACAAGATAAATATCGTAGAGTGAAGATCCCAATGTATTTCATTAAAACACTTGAGCATAAGGAGAATGACATTTAAAAATGTGTCCAATAACTATATTAGCTAAAGGACATAAGTCACGTGTCTGTTTCTGCAACTGTCAGTACGATGAAAACGACGTGACATGGTCCAAAACTGACACACCATTTTAGAGTCTACAATCAAAGATCGACAAGTGTCAAAGTAAGAATGGAGTACGGTAACTTTCTAATAAAAATATTTCAAGGAATGTCTATAAAAGGCAAGTAAATTCAAACAAACAGTACACAGTGAACGATCAAACAAGTCAAATTGATGTCATTTCTTAAACGCTTACACTCTACGATTCTGAACATATTATTCTGTTGCTAAGTCATTTTATATTGGACTTAAGCCACTTAGCATCACCTAAAACATCTTACTATCTTAGTGATTAACTGGTCTTAGTGACTTATTGTAACTAAGTTTGAGTGACTTAAACGATTATGTTTGAACTAGTCTCAATGACTTGAAGGAATCTCAATGATTCATTCCATGTAATTGTTATGAGTGAATAGATCTTAATGATCATCCCGTTCTTAGTGGATTATACTTACTCGAGGAGTATAAAAGTGGACTAGGAGAATTTTTGTGCTCTGAACCACTTAAAATTTTCTGTGTCATTTACTTTCGGCACTCACTTTTCTAGTTGCATTACTTTCAGTACTTTACGATTGAGTTTTGTGACTTAATTCCACAATTGCTCACTAAATTTAGAGCTAAGATTTTGAAAGGATTTTCTAAAATATCATTCCGCTGTACATTATCAACTAATTAACTTGTTTAATTAAAAGTTGGTAATAACTTTTTAAAATCAAAAGTTTTTAAAAATCTATTCAAACCCTCTTTTAGGTCTCTTCATGCCTTTGGTAACAAGGAAAATCTTATTATGTTGTACCATGATCATATTCTGTTAGGGATGGAAGACAATTACAAGAATTAACCAAAATTTTCATGGACATATAAAAAGTCCTAATATGTTTGGGTTTTATTAATAGTTATTTATATTGTTTTAAAATAAGTTTAGAGATATTTTAAAAAGTGTTTTAGTTGTAGTTAAATTATAAGCCCATAACAAAGGCAAAAAAATCACAGGTTTTATTTTTCAAATAGCATAATTTTTAATTTCTTATTCATTTATGAAATATTTTTTAAAATTTCAAAACTTAACTTACTATTGCTACGACATATGTTACAAACTTTGCTCGAAAATGTATGATTAATAAGCTAAATGAATTTTATAAAGAAGTAAAATTGTTCATAAAATAATATAACATTAATTATAAGTAGACAATTGTATGTGGTATGTATTTTTTTTAAAAGCAAATGTTGTAATCATTCTCACACCAATAGAAAATTAATTTGTGACATTCAATTTTTTTTATAAACACCATATATAAAACAAATAACATAATAAAAATAATGTTATTTATAAAATAAACCTTTGTTTTTTCTTCTTTTAAAAAAAAACTAAAATACTAGGAACTCAAAAAATACTATAATTATGTCTCTTTATAAATTAATCATAGTTACTTATTACGATTGTATATTTTTAGTATAACCATATTGTAATAATTCTGTTGTTTATGTTGTAAATATTAATTCAAATTACTCCAACTTAATATAACTTACTTATATTTCAATCAATATTTTAGTTTATGGATAATTATAATATAATAGTAGAATAATTTGTTACTATATGATATATCATTGTTAAATATATGAACAATGATCCGTCAGTGTTTTAATTTAGGTTCGTGAAAATCAATATTAGTAAATGACTTTTATAAGAAATAAAATTATAATAAAATAAGAAGGCACTCTAATGTTTTTCAAGATAATAAATAATATTTTGGTTCTAGTTAAATTTTAGGTTTAAAAAGTGTTTTAATAGTGGTTAATAAAATAAAATCAGGAGCCTTTAAAAAATGTTTTAGTAACAGTTGAATTCTAGTTCCATAACAAAGACCAAGGGCCAAAAAACTTAGTTTTGCCTTATTATATATGCATAAGAAATTGAACACATCCATAAATTTATGTAGAAAAATGGCAAGAAGAAAGAAGATAAAATATATAAAGCCAAAACCGTTCTTAGAAGTCGGTTATGCCGGTCAGTGTAATTTTTTTATGTTTAGAGGCATTGTTCTGTAGCAGACATGCATGCAGCAGGAGTGTCTAAAAGCAAATGGCCTCAACATGCACTGGTGCTTCAGCTTTAATATAGGGTAGCTGAATTTGATTTTTAAAGAGCTCCAAAGTATGTCACAAAAAATATCATTATTGTCCTAAAGTCAAAGTTAATTTGCTAAAACATCAAACATCGACAGCTTTTTGTGATCAACAGGCGGCAGAACTTGACTTTGGGAACCATTATCATCAGATCCGGTTATCATGAAGTTAACTCCATGATAAGTTGGTCAATTAACCAATACAGTGCTGACAGCAGAGAGAGATCACCTCCCGATCTGCATGTCGACACTGTATTGACCAAAATTAACTTCATGCTAACCACTCCTATTATAATCAGCTGAACTGCACTTGATACGATTGAATCATACCATTACCAACTAAAAGAGTAAGCATGTGGATTGCAGAACACGGCGGGTATCACACCTCCAGTTATATCTTATAACACCTGGCGTTCTAATTTGAATGATACAAAATTTAAGTTAGGTTTGTGGAGTTCTTTTAAAACCATTACCTGAACGCAACCTCTTAAATGTCATCAGGGCACCATTCTGCTATCACCAGAGTATGCCGGCCACCACAAGCAACAAGTTTTGCACTCCAATGTCCTTCCGCTTCTGCGTCTCTGGGATTTGGAGGTGGCAGGTTTATGGGCACTTCTGAGGGATGACCAGTTGTCACTTTCCTCCCATATCCTAGTCGTCCATGATCACCACGCCCAAACTGCCAATAGCAAAACCAGGCAACATATTTTAATCTTCCCAGTAGCTTCTTACCATTCCAAGAGGTTGCCAATAAAATTAAATGCGACATATGTAAGGAAGACAATTTTTCAGAACACTTGGATTCATCAGCAAAATCAAAAGGAGATCAGAGATATATGTTCTAAATGAATTTCATAACAGCAAAGTGCCAGCAGGAGGTCAAAAGAGTTGGATATAACTAATCTATCAACATCAAACCTGTAATTTGTTTCATGCTGGTTTATGCTTAGTCAGTGATCATATCCTTATCTCTGGTTTAGATCATTACACCAATGCAAAAATAATGCATATTTATACTAACTTAATACCTCGAGGGACTATTCTATCACATGATTAGTCCTTTATTTAATCTCTTTTGCAAACTAACATAGCCCAAAGTAATATAAGATTCAACTTTTATGGAAAGGGAAATTTAACAGTACTCACAGAAAACATGCGCCCATCCCTTGTTAATGCAACTGAATGAGTGCCCCCACATGACACCTGCAGCATGAACAATGCAACTTCAAAACGCTAACAAATGTTAAAAGTAAATCAATTTATATCTGAAGAGAAGTAAAGTTTGTGCTGCCTTATTTTAGTACTGGAAGGAAAAATTTCAGAAAACGGTTCAGCCAATTTCTGTTATCTACTTCGAGAAAACCCCACTCGGGTTGGTCTTGGTAACAAAGACAATTGACTGACATAGGATAGCAATGCATACATCACCTGAACAATGTCCTCCCCAACTAGAAGTTGAACCCTTTGGGGAACCATTTTGCTGCTCTTGTCATCTCCAAATCCAAGTCTCCCATGTTCCCCTCTTCCCCAACCATATACCTGTAATGGAAGCAGAAAGCAAAACAAAGAGGTTTGAGAAGTGCATTCACTGGTGTATGCTAATGTCCTGGGTGGATTTAATAAAATAATATATTGCCAAATAACAATTATAGTATTTTGTCAATATTCTCTTAGGTTACATGCAATGAGCCAAATCAGATGTTTTTAAGAGGAAGTAATCCATGCAGGAGAGGAGGGGGAAGGAGGAAAATTGACTTGAAGTGCACCCAACATACGATTTTTCTCAATTCAAAAAAATCAGAAAGAGGGTTGCAACAATAACTCATCATGTTTTAACTTTTGATACATCAATTTTTTAAGTAATCAGACTGAAATTTTATAAACTTACATCGCTACTTGCAGTTATCAGATTTCCCCCAAAAAAAACTATGGTTGCCACTAGAGTTTTAGTAGTTCCATTTATCAACAAAAGAACTAAAACTATACATTCAAACAAGTGATCTTAACAGCAGTTATAATAACATAACTAAAGCTGTTCACAGCTAAAAAGAAAAAAAAACCTCTCCTTCATCTGTTATTGCTGTAGAATGCCATCCTCCAGCAGCAATATCAACCTGGACATAATTAAAAAATAAGACTTTCAAACAGTTCAAATAGTAAAAGTTATGAACTTATGGATCCAAACAATTAACTGCTACGAAATAGTAAACAATCATTTTGCACAAAATGACCGAATAAAGATTACTGAGACATTATGGCCCACAATGGTATCTAGTAACCAAACCAATAGAACGAATAAAATCAGCACCGACGCTAAATTTTAATTTCTACAAAAATGCATTCCAGAAAAATATAGTTTTGTTCTAAACAAAATCTAGGCAGCTATTGAGAAAAAGTTCAATATAAAGATGCTAACAGATTATTTCTTACAATTATAATTTCTGAAACAATACAAATAAGCTATGAGAAATTAAGTTAAATCTTCAAAGATTTTAGTTTAAAAAGTGGTCGATGGACTTCAATTATCAGACTTTAGTTATAGGGTCTTAATTTTTTTTTCCCAAAAAAAAGAAGGGAGAATAATTTATAAGAAAACTGAGAGAAAACAGGACGTAGGGTCTTCTTCCCTTATTCTGTGTACATATTTTACAATTCTGGGTACTGCGCATAAGTTCATTAACACAGACAATCTTCTTAAGAACAGATTATTGAACTCATAAAACTTGTTTCTAATGTAGCACTTAAATTTATGACATACTGACATTAAAAGCAATATGCAGTTCCTCTCAAATCAAATTCCTGCTCCATATTGTCCAGCTTTCTTCACTAATCTAAACAGGTCTTTATGTTTACCCTCTACAAAAAAAAATTTGCGGCCACAACTTAAAATTGTTAACGAAACAAATGACATGAAAGATAGGTCTGAAGTGACTTAACAGATTCTCACATCAACAGATGTTTGAGCAGTACTACAATGAGACGAAATAACTAAAATATATATTTTGTAAAAAATAATAAGAAGAAGAGATCTGAATGCAGGAATCAGAGATTTCAGTGCTAACCAAAGTAAGATCGGATAACCCATGGACAGGTATAGGTTGTGATCTTGGTTGGGTATCTCCAGTTCCAAGCTGCCCATATTCATTATTTCCCCATGCCCATAAGCTTCCATCCTCGAGTAGAGCCAAATTATGAAAAGCCCCAACTGCAATTAGCTTCACCCTTTCAAGACCTTGTACTCTTACGGGGGTGGAAATTTGCTTTCTGTAAATAAAATTTATAGAATATTAACAAACAAGGTGAAGCAACCAATTCATCACACTGAACACAACCAAAAATGGGGCAACAGGTAGTAAGGAAAACAAGTTTGAAAGAACTAATGTACTATAACAGCATACATGTCCCCAGGAGGCCATGGTTGACCCCATGTCCATACATGTCCTTCACGTGTAAGCACCACGGAGTGTGTACCTCCAGCAGCCACCTGTAAGATAAGTAGTTCAGGGATGTTAAATACTAAGTAACAGTTTACGAGTCACTTTGCATTATATACATATGAAAGACTGCACAGCACAACACTCTTTTTGATATTCCATTAATGTGCAGTTTCCTGGTTTGGTAGTGGAAGAACTCCAGGGCATTACTTTTTGCCACAGGCAAACAGAATAAAACTTCATGAGTTCATGAAACTTATAAATTCGCTTGGTGTATTCTTTATTATTATGTCATTTGATAATATGCATGGACATTGTAATAGAACTCTACCAAAGTCTTAAAATTTTCATTGACCTTTTGTACTAAAAATTAAAAAGGGTTACATAGTTTGGGGAACCTGCAAAAGTATAGAATCTCTAGATAACACACATATGAGGTCATATTACATTTTATCCCTCACAACATGGAAGAACCACAAAAAGAGGTCTTATATGTGCATATACATAACCTGACATTATTCATTTATTTGTAATATTGTACTTATAGAAATTGCCAATAAAAACAAATTAATGGAAGGTAAGGCCATGTAAGTTGAAGTCCTCAATCTCCTTTTGTATATTCCTTCAATTTCTACGAGATCCGAAATGATAAAGAGATTCAATGTGGTCAACATAAGCATGCATTCTAATAAAAGAGAAACACACCTGGCGAACATAAAGTTTTGGTGCACATCGTTGAGGAATCACAATGTCCCTCCTCAAGGGCTTAGCAGTGTCATCTTTCCTTTCAGGTTCTTCACCACACTGTCCATACTCATTTCCACCTGCACAAAAACATTTCACATCTTTATTGTACAGATTCAACCCTAACTATATAAACTTTCCAAGAGTTAGGATTATGGCTGTAAACAAGCCAAGTCGAGTCGGGCTTTGGCGAGCTGGGCTTTGGCTTGCCGAGCTCGTCTAAAAGTTAAACCGAGCCGAGTCAAGTCGGGCTTTAAACTAGCCTGAGATTTTGTATACGAACTCGGCTCGAGTTTGAGCCGGAGTTAAGCGAGTCGAGCCGAGTCGTGCTTAAGCTTTGCCCGTTTTTTTAAATAATACATAAATTCAAATTAAGTCATCCAGGAACTTAATATCATACATAAACATAACTAAGAACTTTATTTGAATTATATTAATTTAATACTATATATTGCAAAATAAAATTTTAATTAAATAGTTGTTAAACGAGTCGGGACTTAAACGAGTCGAGCTCGAGTCGAACACCACACTGGTTCGACGTTTAACTAAATGGGCTTTAGGTTTTGTTAGGATACGATTCAAATAGTCATTCTATTTTATTACTAAAAATGTTTCGTAATAATAAATTAATAAATAAGTCCAATTTTTTTGACCAAACTGGACAGGTTAGGAAGCACTTATCCTTCTACTTAATTGCGGGATTTAAAACATTTATGCATATGTATATATACAATTAGAAAGACGTATAGAGTATAGACAGGACACAACATAGACAAGTTAAATTGTTATATTCTTAAGGAAAAAAAGGGACAGGTAAGCACGGGTGCGTCATTAAAACATTCATACATGTACACATGTAAAATAAATGAAAATATGGTGTTCTTTTCCTTTTCCCGGTAGGATCATATATCACTTCTACTCATTAGAATTGGACTGATGTTGTAAGATAAATTTTATGATCTAACTAGCCATATTTCAGGTGTGCTCTTATAAGTGGAGGAAAGCAAGCTTTTCCTCCTTAGGGAAGGTCATTTCTTCTAGGACCTTTATCTTCTAAGGACAGTTGCAAAAAGAAAGAAAGAAAGAAAACAAACAAGTTTGGCTGGCTCATCAATGATTCTCAGAAGGAGTAGAGTGATGAAAAATTTGAAAACAATAGCAAGAACACTTTTTTCTTTCTTTCACGAAGTGAACATAAAGCCATCTCCGTGGTCATTCAAAGCCTACCTACTTTTGATGACATGAGATTCAAGATTCCCCTTAAATAAATTAAATGCAGCTGATCCAATTTCTAACAAGCGAGAAACTTTACTTTTTGACCCTTGATATATGAACCTCCTTTACAATTATAAACTTGTTTATGCATAGAGAAATCAAAATCAGCAATATATAGATGCCAAATGTCATTCTATCACACTATGGGTAGCACCCAATACCGCAAATTTCAGATTTTGTGGAGATCATTCAGCTAGGGCAACCGTATTAATGCAATTTACATGTATGGAAAAGCGACTGAGGACTGAAGGTATTGAATTCTTGTTTGGAACATATATTCTTCAATATTAAAGTATTAGTGGTTCACAGACAAAAAAAAAAGTATTTTCAGAACCCAACATTTAAAATACTAGACACAAGGCTCCCATAAGTGAGGAGTCAGGGAAGGATGTAGCCAATGCAGCCTGAATCCTCAGCACGCAGAAAAATATTCAAAGAATACAAAGTGATGACACCAAGATTGGAAATGAGAAATGTCCATATCGGCAAGGCCCAACTGTATTCACAAATTTAGTATCAAAGGGGATAACAAAAAGTAAGGAAAACCAAACTCTACAAAGTCAAACCACAAGATCAACTAGGTAAGAAAATAATAATGATCAAAAAACCCAAACCAATAATAATAAAGAATATATGATCAAAAGTTAAGAGTTGAATTTATGTCCTCAGCTTTCTGAGTAAACAACTAGAGAAGGGTAACGAAACTGAGGTAAAAATTATACCCCACGCATAAGCGCGGCCTTGATCATCAACAGCCAAACAATGCCACCCACCAATAGCTGCCTGAAATCAATAATTCCCACAGTAAGTTTTCAAAAATTAGTACAAGTTCTTCCCTTTTTAGAATATAAAGCCTGAAAAATTGGGGATATGATAAAATACCTGAACAATTTTGACAGTGGAAAGAGCTTTAACTTGACTAGGAATGTTCTCAGTTTTGGTCTCAGGAGGATGACCCAAAGTTCCTCTTTGATTCCAACCCCAAGTAAACAACTGATTATAAAATACATATACACAAAATTATTGTATATAATTCATTCAATGGACAATAGAACTGATGGAAGTATAATTTAAATCCTAGTTAAGTTAATAGAGAACAGCAATAAAGAGTTAAAAAAATATAATAAAGTGAGCAGGGAAGTACCTTGCCATCATGGCAAATGGCGAGAGAGTTGCGACTACCGGCGACGACGGAGCGGACATTTTGTGAGTGAAGAGATTTAATAAAGCAAACCCATTCTTTTTCCTCGTTATTCCCGATTCCTAGCTGCCCATCTTCCCCCGAACCCCTGAGACCATAAAAAAAATGCAAGTAATACTGATACTTCTGCTGGTTTACTTTTTTTGCGTAGGAATATATACAGATATAATACATGTATATTTATATCGTGTATATAGAGAGAGAGCAGACAGACAAACCATGCGATAACGGAGGTATTGGAAGCCATAGGAGGAGAAAAATGACAGAAAGAAAGAAGAAGAAAGAAAGAGGGGTGACCTGAGAGACGAAGACGTATTTATTGGGCGGGGACGGGGGCGAGGGCGGGGGCGGGGGGGTGGGGGTGGGGGGGGGGGCGTGGTTTAGAATAAGTTAGTGGTGTGCTGTGCATTATCGAGAGCAACTTGGGCTTTCAAGTTGGAGCAGAATGAGTGCGTATCTGATTCGACATTGACATTGACATTGCATTTGATTTGCTTTGATTTCCCATTTATCTCCAAGATACCTTACCCTAAAAAGTAAATATTAAACTTTTGAAAACCCTTTTTTAAGTACTTATATTTAGTATATCTAATTGAATTGTGATTTTTTTAATTAATATTGAATTTTACTTATGATACATTTATATTTTCTAATATAATTACTTAAAGTTTGTTGGAATGACAATCTTATTATATACATAAGAATATCAAAAAGTAAGTAAATAAATAGTCTCGTTGCTTAATATTTTTTCAAAAAAGTAGTTTTTATATTGTTGAGCGACGATTAAAATAAGGAACTGATATTTTCACATAAAAAATTAATATGTTCACATAATTCCTCTCACGTGAATAGTGAGTGAGTCATACCTATATGTGAGAGAGACTCGTATCATTTTAACCCATAGTTTCCTTAAAATTACACAATATATTCAGTTATATCATTACAATTCTATTATTATTTTATCACTACAAAAATAAAAAACCCAATGTAAAACTGAGTTTATTTTTCAGATAATAAAACTTTTATAAGGTAATAACTGAAGATATAGTGCAGTGTGCAACCGTATTAACCATCATTCCAAAATTGAAGATACATTGATCTTGTTGTATAGACTATAAAGTAATGCTATACACTACACACAAACTATATATAAAAAATTGGGAACAAGAAATATAAAAAAGAGAGCTTGGTTCAATTATTTGTTTAGCCGTCTGCTCACTTATATTGCATAGCTCCTCTAGTAGGGGTTGGTTTCAATAGTTTGTGGATGCTTCTTGTATTGCAGTCCTTGTATGTTGTGAATGAAGTTTTATGTGGTGGCCATTAAAAAAATAAATGAGAGGAAAAGATGAGAAAAAACAATGCCGACCAAAACAAGTCCTTCCAATAATCTCAAACTGCAACCACCAAACAAGAGAACTACTGCTATTAATTTTTAGAAACAAGCAAACCACATAAGAGAGACATTATCACCAAACCACATTCTTCCATCAGAATTATAACAAGCTTATAATCTGTTGGAAACTCACAACCCCCAAACACCGCTAGGACTCGAGATCTCCAAATCCATTATGTCCTGCTACAACCAACACATGAAAATCTATATTAAGGCACAAATCCAGAAGTTCAGATTGCTATTCTACGATTTCATCACTATTGACCTTCACCCGACTGCTTGGGAGCTTCTTTGATCTCATCCCCAGCCTCATCCTGAAATCAAGAGGATACACCACAAGAAACCACAAACAACAAAAATGAGAAAGCTACAAAAAGGATTTAAATATGTGCTGGTGTCTGTTGGTGCCCTCAACACCCAAGTCCAAAGCAAGTAGAAGCTAATAAGATAGGAACACGGATTTTATCAACAAACCAATTAAACAATTACTCTGTTGGGAAGTGTACAATATGGAAACCTTAAACAGTTCAGGTTTATTGAAACGGTCAAGTCAGTTTTCTCAATCATCTAAATGCTCTAGACCCTGGCTAATTTAGGTTTAAAATCATTTCCAGCCCAATCGCAATAATGGGTCCTGCAAACAGATCAGACAAGAGGCACGAACTATATGTGTGTGTGTGTGTGTGTGTGTGTGTATAGACAGAGAGGGAGGGAGACCATTATATCAGATGTCCACAATGTCAAATTGTCTCGGAGAAGTTGCATGATCAATGTGCTGTCCTTGTAAGATTCCTCACCCAAAGTATCCAACTCAGAGATGGCTTCATCAAAAGCCTGCCACAGAAGAATAGGTTCTTGTAACTTGTAAGAAATGAATTTTAATAACACAAAAGATACGTTAGCTGCAAAAAAAACTACCCTATTTGGGGTCCTCAATAAGCAGAATCACAAAGGTCTCGGTTCAACAGATAGTAACCAAAGGAAAAGGTAAAGTCCAAGTCTTCAATGGATACAATGAAGCTATTTATTTAAATTAAGAATTGAAAATATTTCTAAATCAGTTTCAAACACTGAATTTTTCAGCGTACTATTAAGGTAACATGTTAATTGACAAATTTCAACATCAGTATTCAAGTGTGAAGTTGAGAGCATAATATACAAAACTGAGCATTAAACTTGAGGTCGAGTTGGGTTACAACAGGTATATTACTATTAAGTCCTTCAGTGGTCTCCTCAGCCTTCTCTACACATACAAATATGCTCTTTCAGAACCGAAGTAACCTAAATCACCACACTAGGGTGATGCACATGCAATAAATACACGATTTGGGAATTTGGGTGTGAATTTGTGCTAAATCTGCACTTTGGCTAACTAAAGTTGTGCTCTCATTAGTTAAAATGCAAGGATTCTGTATGACTCTGAAATAAAACATTAATGAGAAGCATATCCCGAGACTCATACGACATACCTTGCATTCATACCTTTAAGTTATCAACCCTTGTACTACACTACTACTCCTATCTTTTAGTTTACTTTTTCAGATATAAATATTAGTTCAAAACAATTTCTTTCAAAAAGTGCACGAAAATTTTAAAAACATTAGAAAGTTTAAGATATGAAGCAATAAAATCCATATTAACAACATTTTGTACCCGCTCTCAAGATGTTCTCCCACGCACGAATTTCATACTTCGTGCGCACTCTCACCCGTTTCACAAACTGGAATTTTAGTTCATAACCATGACATCAACACACCTAAATCAAATTCTAAAAAAAAATTACATATACGTCTAGGAGTACTTGCTTCATAATATAGAAAGACGTAGGTATATAGGTAAGCCTCTATACCTGCTTTGCAAGGTTGCAAGCGCGGTCTGGGGAGTTGAGAATTTCATAATAAAAGACAGAGAAGTTAAGTGCAAGTCCCAGCCTTATTGGGTGAGTGGGAGCAAGTTCAGCCAAAGCAATGTCCTACATAAAGGAGATCAGAAACAACTCAGAACATGAAATAAAAATAACTTTGTTTTGTTTATTTTCTAAAAATCAAAACAGCTTCGTTAATAAGTGTAAAGCTGCAAAAGTGAAACATTGATAATCAACCTGAGCAGATTTGTAAGCCAGCAGGGTGCTCTCAGCAGCTTCTTTCCTCTCAGCCCCTGTCTTAAACTCGGCCAGGTACCTGTGGTAATCACCTTTCATCTTCAAGTAAAACACCTTGGACTCAGCAGACGATGCCGAGGGAACAAGATGGGACTCGAGAAGGTTCAAAATCCCATCACAGATCTTGCTGAGTTCAGCCTCAATCTTTCCCCTGTACTCCTTGATAATGGTGACGTGATCTTCATTCCCACGGCTCTCTTCCTTCTGCTCTATGGAAGAGATGATCCTCCATGAAGCCCTTCTCGCTCCAATGACATTCTTGTAGGCAACAGAGAGAAGATTCCTCTCCTCCACTGTCAGCTCCTCAACGTCCACAGTTTTAGCAACCTTTTCCATGAACTCAACCATTTCTTCATACCTTTCAGCCTGTTCGGCCAGCTTGGCCATGTAAACATTGTCCTCACGAGATGACTCAGTTGACACCATCTTTTATACAGTTGAATAGTACTTTATTCTGCAGGAATCCAGATGTACGCTAGTAAGTTCACTGTATGTATAGCAAGATGTAAATACCACAAAAAAATGAAAGTCTAAATTGTGGAGAGTCGTAGATGATAGTCCCATTCGGTATTGAATGATTTCTCTTTGGTTGCTTGACTACGACTCCCTCTATTCCAAAATTAGAAATAGACTTTCCTTTTTTGTCCGTTCCAAATTTAGACATACATTTCTATTATTAGACTATAAAGTTCCCATTATTTTATGCTTCGGTGATTGAGGACTATCATACCACCACTAATTCATTTTTGCCTGATGTTAAGATAAGGTTGTAAAAATGAAAATTTTACTTAAAATTTTCATTGTTTTACACATGTATCAGTATCACTAATTTTGAAACAAAGGGAGTATTAATTGAAAAACAAAGAAAAAAGGGTACTCGAAAGCTTTATCCGGATCAATCCAATAATAAATTTTCGGCTATAACATTTAATTTATTTTTTTCAGATCCCAACTACAGTAACATCCAAAACTCAAACTAATGCATACATTCCCGCCTTTCCTGCCTTTTCTGTGTGAAAGTTGTGAACTGGGCAATCTAACTGCCACAAAGAAAGGGTCTTTCTTGGCTAGTTCTCTTAGTACCATTATTTACTTACTTTTCTGATAAAACAATACCACAGTTAATTCTCTAAGCAAACCCACACATGCTAACAAACTAAACAAATCGAATCAAAAATACCTCGATCAATCAATCAGTAGATTCAACAATATCAGAAATAATCTTGCAGTAATTCTAGATAAGGAGGAAAACAATCAAAACAAACAGATCTATGTATATTTAAGAACATTGAATAAGTAAAGATCTATTCCAACCCTAATTCTACCCCAACCGCCTTGAACATTTAAAGAGTATTCAGTATAGGTATCGATAAGTACCTTTTCGCGAAACAGCAAGTCGATTTCTTTCTTGAGAAATTGCGGAGAATAAAAAATAGAATGATGGCGAGAGGGGCGATGGTCTTAAATATAGTGGCGTGATGTTTGGATAGGGATGACCAATGGGAAGGCGACAGCTGGTAGGTGGTGACGGAGATTGCTATGGACTTTTTGAAACACGGGCTTGTCCCCACCATGGCGCTGACCGTCAAATGCCCCTTTTTGTCAATTTGCTTTTAGCAAAGGAGTAATGCTAGAGAAATAATTTATTTTATAATTTGTTGATGTGACATACTCTACCCTAGCATATTGATGAATAAATTACTTTAATATAGTCTTTGGCCCCACATAAAAACTGATGTAGGAGTATGCCACATCAACAAATTATAAAATAATTGTAGAATAAGTTGTGTCGAGATTTAAGACTGAAGAACATATCTGTTACTTCAAGTTATCTTTCTCTTTTAAAATCATCTTTAAAATTATTTTTGGTCATTAAGTTCTTAAAGTGCTATTTTTAAATATTTTTTTCTTTCTACCTGATTTAACTTTAACTCGATTCATTTTAATTACATTTTGACTCAATCCGATCCAATTTTACTCAATTCTAATTTTTAATATTTTAAAATAAGATAAATATTTTTATATTTTAAAATATAATTTTAATTTTAAAATAATAATAATATTTAAACTTTTAAAATAAACTATTATTTTAAAAATAATTTTTATTTTTAATATTTTAAAATAAAATATTATTTTTTAAAAAAGTAATAATAATTATATTTAATATTTTAAAATAAAATATTTTTTTAATAAAATTATTAATTACAAAAAAATATTTAATTCTAAACTTTTATAAGTTGTTGTCAATTTTAAAATTTATTATGCGGTCATTTTATCTTAAAAATTAAATTAATTTTTAATTTTGAAACGAAAAAAAATAAAAAAGAAATTTAGTTCATTGAAGCTCCTTAGTGATCTATTGGGTCAAGGGTGATAAAATCTTATCCGGCCTATTAACCCACCCATAGCTGTATCAAATCACATAAAATGATTATTTTATATTTATCTATCAAAAAATTATGAAATTAATTTATAAAATGCCAACTATTAAATGGGTTGTTACAGTTTTGAAGCCGACCCGTGGGTTATATGGTTGTTAGAAAAAGATCTCAATTTCAACATTCGTTAAAGTTCTACCCCATTACATACGGCAATCAGCCCAAAGAAAATACAATAAATCTGCTTGGAAACTCATTTTGGGCCCTGACAAATTTATATTTGTATATAATCCACTAGATAATCAAGAATAGGGACATTAAGGACTGTTTGTTTAGGATTGAATACATCTGAATGGCTGAATTGGTTAGCCATTAAGTGCATTTTTTTTGAAAAAAAAATCGTTTGAATGGCTGAATTGGTCAGATGATTGAGCTGATGGCTAAGTCAGATTTTTTTTTTGCTGAATGACTGAATGAGCAGTTAAATAAAGTAAAAAAATTAAAAAATTAAAAAAAAATATTAACTATTATATTAAATAATATTAAATAAATTTACAACAATTTTTAATTTTTTTCAAAGGGATAAAATAATAAAATGTTTTAGACATGTTAATTATCAAATAATTTTTTTCATTTAGATTCAGCTCATTCAGATTCGGATTCAGATTCATTCAATTTTTATCAAAAACCCTAAACTAATAATAATTAAAAAAAAACTTCCTAAAACATAGACACAATAATATTACAAACTCAAAAAAATAAAATGTGAGCTTTATATACTGACAATACAGATTAAAGTTAAGAAATTTTCAGTTCATACTGATGAAAAAATAATTAAAAAAATAAAAAAATACGGAGTACATATTGAAGAGTGCTGGTGAGATATGTAAGATCACTGTCGGTAGCCATATCCGAGGCCTAGAGCACCCGAATTCTACAGAAAAAAGTAACAGTAGTGTGTGGCGATCATTTGGAAATTGGAAGAGAGAGTCGTGGGTTTGGAAGAAGATAATCATCGAAGCTCTTGAATGGGGTACGTGCAAGAAGCCAGAGAAAATCACGTCAAGAAGAAAGTCGAAGAAGGTAAACTAAAACCCTTATGCAAAACCCTAACACATCACCATTTCCCCCCTCAAGAATTCATATATTGGTATCTCTATGCAAATACACTGGTCATTAAAAAAATTGATTATTTGTTTCTGTTTGGGTTTAATTATTGTATTGGTATCTTAAAAATACCTGAGGAAAATGATTTATGTGATGCATCTAATCTGGCTTTTAACTTGTGTCTATAAATTAATTAATCTGAAATGAAGTGAGAGTATTAGCTTAATTATTTGTTTGAAACATATAGAAACATTACGATTATAGTTTTGTTGGAAGTACTTATTTGGAAATCCTCATAGAAAGATATTGCTGTTGTTTCAAAAGTGAGAGAAAAAAGCATCTGAAGTTTGCATGTATAGGTGGAACAACCAAAATAATAGGAAAATAGGGTCGGTAGAAATTTAGTTGAGAGGGAGAGAATAACTATTATTGTGCAAAGGGGGGTTGAATTCCAGGTAAATTGAAATAAAATTTATTTTCTTTAATCTTATTGGCAAAATTGGCTGAAAGTAGGATAGAATGTTATGAAGGTATGAGAAAAGATAAGAGTTCATGTGAGTATCCTACGGAGTGTATTTTGGGTGTGAGAGTATTTTCAGCAGATGGACTATCTGCTGGACTATATTTAATCCATCTGACATCAGCAAATATCCTTTAGTCTTCAATCCTTCTAGCAGATGGACTATCCTGTGGACTATCCCGCTGGACTATAATATAAAAAGATTAAAATAATCAATGAATTCAAAAAAAACTCCAACGGCCATATTCCAACGACCATATTCCAATAGCTATATTTTAAAAAAATAACATCTATAAATATAAGGCACATTTAGTCTCTCATATTCATTCATCTCAACTTCATTCTTCTAGTCAAATAAGTTATTTTAAATATGTCTCGTCAATTCAAATTAGCTATGTTGCACATGGATGAAGAAGAAGAAGATGAAGAAGTATATGGACAATTTTTAGGCACGGCGGCTATTGAAGAACAACAAAATGTCAATAGGCATACATCACGTCATCGTGGTTCTGTGCAAGGTCGTATTACCATTGATCGTAGTAGACATGAAGGTCATAATCAATTTTTTCGTGATTATTTTGCTAAACATCCTACATACCCCCCGTATCTATTTTGGAGAAGGTTTAGAATGCGGCGCCGGCTTTTTCTCCGAATTCAAAGAGCAGTTAAAGCGTATGATTCATACTTTGTCCAAAAAATGAATGTTGCAGGACAAATCGATTTATCTTCTCTACAAAAGATAACTGCCTCAATGCGGATGCTTGCATAAGGTGTTTCAGCGGATTCCGTTGATGATTATGTGCGGATCGGTGAAAACACGGTTATATTGAGTCTTAAAAGGTTTGTAAAAGCAGTCATTTCAATTTTTGGTGATGAATATCTGAGATTCCCCAATAGTAATGACATCGTTAGATTGCTATCAAAAGCTGAAGAGCGTGGTTTTCCTGGGATGTTGAGGAGCATCGACTGCATGCATTGGAAATAGAAGAATTGTCCGGTTGCGTGGCATGGTATGTATTCTAAACATGTGCATGAGCTAACAATTATTTTAGAAGCTGGTGGCTTCATATGATTTTTGGATATGTCATGCATTTTTTGGATTACCAGACTCTCGTAATGATATTAATGTTTTGGAGAGGTCATCTATCTTCTCTGCTCTTACTGAAGGTCGTGCTCCACCTGTGAACTACCCAATTAATGGAAATGAGTACACGATGGGATATTACCTTGTTGATGGTATATATCCCCCATGGGCAACATTTGTTAAAACCATTTCGGCGCCTCGGGGAAATAAAAGAAAACTATTTGCTAAGATTCAAGAGACGCTTAGAAAGGAGGTTGAGCGAGCATTTGGGGTACTCCAAGCACGTTTTGCGATCGTTCGTTGTCTTGCACGATTTTAGGATCAAACAACACTAAAAGAAATTATGACTGCATGCATAATATTACATAATATGATCGTTGAAGATGAACGAGATGAAAATCAAGAACCAGCAACCTAATGATACACATGGCGAGATTCCAACTGTAGAAGTGTCTCATGAGTGTACCCCACAATTACTTGAATTCATTGAAGCCAATCATCGCATAAGGGATAAACAAGTTCATTCTAAACTTCAAGAAGATATTATTCAACACTTGTGGTTACTACACTGGCGGAGCGTAATCCATTATATTCTACTATAATAATAAGCAAATCCTGATTCTCTAATAATAAGTAAGTCAACTACTAGATGTAACTCTTTTCATGATTTCTTTTTTGCGTTGTTTGTAATATTCAACTACTTCAGGCTCCATGTTAGCGGTGTCAATCATCATGATCCTTTCATCCTCTTGTGCTTTCATTATATTCAACTTCTATTGCTCTTGAAAATATATTATGTCCATGTTCTCTTGTCTCTTTTGTTGGTTCAATTTCATCTGATGCTCGAACTTCTCAAACCTCAATTCCATAGGTGTACTACTATCATCGGTTCCTTTGCCCTTTTTAAATAATGCTTTCGAAGTCTTTCTTCCCATTGGCCTCTCTAATTCTGCAGAGATTGTATCTTCAATATCATCATCTTCACCCTAAATTTACTGCTTCGACGGTTGATAGAGAAGATGCTGTTGGACTCGACTTTCTACTACTTTTATGTTTTTTTCCACTATTATATGTTCTCCATTTCAGGTGCATCCTTTAATATTCTCCAACAATGCATAAATCCAAATGGTTGATTTTGAATACTTTTGAACATATCTAATGCTTGACATATCTATTTTTAAAATTATTACAAAGTATTAAGTATAAAATATGAGAATAAACTTAATGAAATTTTACATGAAATAATTGAAATACCTTACCTTGTTCACCTACACCACTTTGTTGCATTCTTTCAATTGAAGCATAATATCCACAAAATTTGTTCACCGCGAGTTGAATTGTTGACCAACGTTTCGCCAAAACAATAGAATTGCGTTCAGACTCAAAATTTTTGTATTCATGAAAGTATTCGTGAACTCTTTCCCAATATCTTCATGTTTCTGATCGTTCCTTGAATTGGATCCATGCTTACATTAAGCCATGCGAAAACAAGAAGGGTATCTTCATCAATTGTGTAATTTACCTTTCGTCCTGTTCTTTTATTGGACTCATTTTCGGGAGTCTGAATTAGTACATCAGTTTGAATTGGAAATTCATCCAACAAATTTGGATCATCAAGTGAGAAACCTTCAGATAATAATGAAGAATAATATATCGGAGGATCTTGATTTTTCATTTAAAAAATAAATTAAAGAGATATTATCAATAAAAACTAAAATTAAATATAATAAAAATACAATAATTAACAAAATAATTACAATTGCTAAATGTTGAAGTAGTTGATTGAGAGATGGTAAAATGTATTGAATAATTTTACATATTTATAGATTTTCAATTTCTATCCGTTGCTTTCTTTTTATTACCGTTCTGATAAGTTTTTTATTACCGTTCTGAATTTTTGATCAATTTCTATCCGTTGCCTCCCTTTTTTCTTCTTCAGTATATTCATCTCCTTCATCATCCCTTCTTCTCCTTCTATTTTTTTTTCTCCAGCCTCTCTTCCATTTAAATATATTAAAATTATAGTCCACGAGATTTTGGTTTCTTGATTTAGTCGGTTTGGTTCACCGGAAAATTAGCCAGACTAAATTTAGCCCATCTGCTGGAGCATAATCTACATCCTAGACTAAATATAGTCTAGGATTCTCGCTGCTCCGGCCTGCTGGAGTTGCTCCTGAGAGACATGTCACCTTATCTATGAACGTATAGTCGGTTTGTTGTCCACCCAATATTCACCATTATTTGATCTTGGGTTGACTGGTTACAGATTTGATTGTTCAAAGTTCTGGTATAGTTTTCTTTCTTACTCCAGTCAGAATGAACCGTTGGAGTGGAAATTCCTATGGCATTATAGATTTGATTGGAGAATGACAAGTTTTTTGCCACTTCAAACATGTAATCAGAGAAGATTTATCTTCAGTATAAGTTTGCATCTATGACATTTATTTCATCATTTCATGTGAGTATGGGTAATAGATGCCTGTTGTGTAAACCATACTTAGTATGGTTGGCACTCTGTTACTTTAATGCATGACAAATTATTTTGTTTAACGTGAACCTAACTTCTTACACCACCAATCAGTCTGTGTGTGGAGACATGTTTAGGTTGTTTATTTGTTTTACAGTTACTGGCGTGTGCATCATATTTCTTCTATGAATATTCTTTGCAACACTATTTGCTGTATAGATTTGGAAATTAGTCACATTTTGTTTGACAGGACGGAAGGTCTTGTAATGCTAGTCAGTGTACACTATTACTATGTACTCCCCCTGTTCCAAAGCGTAAGATCAAGTTTGACTTTTTCAAATTCAAAATTGATGTGATACAATTAGCTTGAAGACAAGAAATCATGTAATTAGTAATGCTATTATGATAGTCTTCTATTTTCATAATTGTACTGTAAAACTACATTAATTCCTATTAATTTTGTTTTTGAAAATATTTTAAATTGACTTCAAAAAGTCAAATATTGATACTCTTGGAATGGATAGAGTATTTTTTTTGTTATACAGATATTATTTTAGATGTACCATTCTCTTAATCTACCTGGTTTACTATTACTTTGTCTTTAAAATAACAAAGAACTCCCGTGCAATTTGTATTTAACTGCAATCAACACTTGTATCAATAAACTACATTTTTATGAGTTTGAATGCTCAATTTTCTCTTATCTGTTAATATTTTGAGCTGCACATAATGCAAAGTTCCATTTAAAATCGCAGCGCTACGCAGCAAAATGAAGCAAAAGGCGCTAAAAGAATGTGATGTCTTAGCTGCAAAATATGCTGAATGTGCCACAGGAAAAACAATATCCGTCATTTGGCAATGTCGCAAACAAGCCAAGGAATTAAATGAGTGCCTTCATCAGTAGTAAGTTTTATGGCCTTCATAACACAAGAAAAAGAAAATAGTGAACTGAATGATTTCAAAGACCATTTTATGACCATCTCTTTTTGCAATTTTGTAACCTAATTCCTTAGTTAATCGCTGGAGGAATATGTGCATAAAAAAGATCTGTGTTTTGGCAATTGCATTTTTTTCTTCCCTCCTTCCTACTCTTGCTCAGCAAAACTAAAGTTTTAACATATGAATATTCTCTTGCTACAAATTTATGATGTTATTTGCTGTAATAATTTTATTTATAAAGTAGTATGTATCTTCTTTGCAGGCTTTTGAATTTAATTCTACTTCCAATTTAGTAGATGAAGGACTATAGAGAAAAGTACATATTTGTTATCAATTGAAGGCTGATGTAGATGCAAAATGTTTGTTTGTTATTATTTTAATAACTGCAACCATGAAATTCTAACCAGCAAATGTTAAATTCACCAAATTGTAAACGTAATGGAGCTTCAAGTTACAAAACTATATATATATATATATATATGGTAATGATCCATAACATGTATTTGTTATGGATCCTTATAGGGCAAACACCATCTATACTATTAAAAACAAAAAAGAAAGATCAAGATTAGAATCCGATACTATTAATAGTGAACATTAATCAGAATAAGAGTTTGGCTTATTAACCCGGGTTTAGAATTTATTAATCAGGGGTTCGGGTTCATGAGTTTATTAATTAGGGTTTATAAACTAGGGTTTATGGTTTATTAATCAGGGTTTAGAGTTTATTGAAGTTGAGAAAGTACAAGTTGCGGATACATAATTGTAAACCTTAAACCCTGGTTGATAAATCCTAAACCTTAGTTTATAAACCCTAAAATCTGGTTAATAAACCCTAAACATTTATTAGTAAAGTCAAACTCATTCTGATAAGCGTCGCTAATTATTTTTTTTACCATCTGTTACTAATAGTAGCGAACGTCGATTTTCAGTTTTTAATTCTGGCTGTTTTTTCTTATTTTCAATGGTATGGATGGTATATGTCCTATAAGTATTCATAGCAAATACATACTATGGATTATTTTCCTATATATATATATATATATTAAGTTTACCCTTTATTCAATATATCTTGCTTATCCTCTTTAGCGACGAACCGGGCGACGGTTTGGTCCGTCACTATATATACAACCGTCGTCTTAGCTTTTAGCGACGGACCAAACTGTCGCCCGGTTCGTCGCTAAAAGGGGGTAAGCAAGGTATGTTGCATAAATGGTAAGCTTAAGATCCGGACCATATATATATATATATCTTTCTTTTTCAATAATTTTGACAAGACTTAAAATACTACATTATTTAGGTGCTTTTAGCATTACCGTCATAAATAAGCATGATATCTGAAGAGATTGTAGACGACCCTGCTAGGATATCTTTAACATATTAATGTCTTTTTTGTTGCAGTACCAATGACTCTGTGTTGGAAGAAATGAAGAAAGAATACATGCTTCAACAGGAAGCTCATGGATCTATTAGAGTTTAAGTCTTTACTTTCAAGTTTCAACTCAATTTTGCTGTCACCATTTTCTTTCATTTCCCCCCTTAATTTAGTTTTATGACAAGTGGTTGTGGCCTTGGAGTTCGCATAAAGACATAATTCGATGTGATTTTCAGACTCTGGAATTATTATCCATTGTTGAGACTGAGATATTTATTTGTAAAAGGTGCCACAGGAATATTTTTTGAACTTGCATCATAATAATATTTGTTTGTTCTGAATGTTAACCTTAAAATATAGTTATAGCCGGTGGCATGAAGAGATTGTTTGAGGAAATAGATGATTGGACTTTGGCTTTGAAATTTGCAAAAACCTAAAATTCAAATGGAATTTTGTGTCCCTCTACCTTTTTTTATTTAGCCTACTAAGACATTCTTATAATTGAAAGAAAGAGGCATCAGAAGCTTTCTCGACCTGTTTGCCCTTGGCCTCAATCAGCGTCACTCAAACCTACTTGCTTTGCGAGGATTAATGTAGACTCGAATAAAGAATACAACAATTATCACATAAAAAATCTCACATAATGCTCACATACACACGCATGTATACTGTAAACCCCGTCTGGCATGTGAAACCCGCAGTATGTATTTATGTAAACATTATGTGAAATTATTTATGTGATAATAACATTATTTTAAAGAATTAAGTTGGAACAAGAACCTCTCATTCACAAATTAATGGATCTTTTAGTGTACATTTAAAGGTAAATAATTAGATAGAGAAAGGGCGCATATATTTAATAGTCTCTAGTATATTAATGTGAGTGACCACGGGTAGTTCTTAACAAAACTTTAAGGTCATCCAACAACTGCGCTGCAATCCTTTAAGGAAACTACTATTGTCTACAACGTAGCAGTTGGTAGTAATGGATAGACATATTCATAACACCCATTAACCAAGAACGAAAACTCCATGCGGCAGAAGTGTAAAATCAAGAACACATCTAATTAGGCTTCCGCATGTTACGCCCTGCACGGATTACTTCATCCACGAGTAGCAACTGGGACGTTATTACAGGGCTGCAAATAAGAAGAATACAAAGTTAATGAAATGCACCTAAAGCGCGGTGCCATACTGAGCAACGAAGAGGCATTAGGGAAAGACAAAAAAACTACGATTTTGACGTACAATGCGAACCGAGGGAATGTTAAATGACAGGTTATGCCAGCATTTGAGCGGTTAGTTATGGTATGTCGGACAGAACTTTGTAAGGCAAAGAAAAGGAATGTACCCTGAGTTTATAATTTGGCGTTTCACAGAGTAGTTGTCAAAAATACCCTCCATGTGGGGGTCAATAGGTTCCCCAGTGTGCTGGTTCAGTCCCACAACATTTCCCTTATCATGCTCCCCCTATTTATTTGGATGGTGTCATAAAGTTCAAGAAGAATTCACTATTTCAACAAGGAGGAGGAAAAAAAGGATGGAACAAAAAAGCAAAGTTTTTAGGAAATCAAAAATACCTTGAGAGAAATGATCACATCTTGAGTGTCAAGACCAGAGTTTTCAGCAAGTGTCTTGGGCACCACAAGAAGAGCATCAGCGAAAGCTTCAACACCAAGTTGTGCACGCTGTCACATAAGAACTTGTTTAGAAAATATGGGTAGCATTACCATCTTTTCAGAAAGAATGCGAGGGATGAGAGCATATTACTCCTTGAACTGTTTTCTTCACTTCATTGATTAGGTGTTGTCTTGCTGCAACTTCAAAAGCCCCTGCCCCCTGAATTACAAATAGGAATATGTTATATTGCAAAGCTGTGTTATCTGTTTGTCGATGTCATAAAAGAGATGAGAGTAATGTTCTAATCACCAGAACATGTAGCCAAGAGATAAACATAGACCAGGAGGTCAATCCAACACAAGCAGTGTTCTAAAAATCCCCCGCCTAGGTCCGATTAATCCCCGCCTAGGCGCTAGGCGGTCCTCTACCACCTTTATTTTGCTAGGCTCCTAGACCTCTACCTAGGCGGAATCAAACCTCTACTTTGAAGCTCTACATTAAATAAAGAATTTGTGAAGCCTTAAAAGATTGTTTTTTTGGTAATGTTTCATGTAAAATTTAAAAAAATTACATATACTATATGTTTTGTATACTAACAAGTATATACAATTGAAAAATAAATAACTGAAATCGCCTAAGAAAACACCTAGTGATGGACTAGGCGTCCCCTCTGCCGCCACGGCCACCTAATAATTTTTAGAACACTGAACACAAGCCAACGTCTAAAAGGTCCTAGTAGTTAGCAAGCAACTAGTCCTGCTATATATACGTCTGTGTGCGCGTATTTGACTCATGCTACTAAATCTTAGCACCATAACAAATACCGTCGAAGACGGTAAAAGCAATGAAGTATTTAAACATAATACGTAGTAGAAAACTTACTAGTACAACTGACTCATCCTCAATAGTGTTTTTTACCGCTCTAAGGCCATCATGTACAGCATCCTTAATTTGGGCAATGGTATGATCATTAGGGCCTGCATCATCGACATGAGAATCACTACTGTATCACCCGGTGGCAATAAAAGAACATATACCATTAAACAGGTAGCCATTGTAACAAGTTAAACTTTTGATAGACTAGAAGATATTTAAAAGTCACTGAAACTGTGAAAACGCTTTAATGTACCTTTGATCAGGATTGTACAAGAGTGAGGGTTCTTCACATTTTCCACAAAAGTGTACTTCTCTTCTCCAAGGACATGCTCATATACCAGTCCCGCCCAACCAAGACAGTCTGGAGTTAGGTCATCAACAGAGATGACAGCATCCCCACCACAAGCCAAAATCAATCTTTCCATATTTCTCTTCTTTGCCCTTCGGAGGGCAATTATCTAGAAACCATTGAATCAGCAAGTTATTAAATAGAGGAGATGAAATACAATTAATTAATCTAGAAGATCACTAGTGTGATTGTAGCATTTTATGTATGCACTACCCAACGTGCTCCTTTTGGTGTTGAGCAGTTGCTACAATACATCAATGGAACTATCAGCAGCCCGTTTATCAAGTTTATGCACAATTAAGTAAAATTCCATCAAAATAACATGAAGCTCCTTTCTTAAGTTTTGCATATGAAAATAACAAAGGTTCAGTATACAATGGTAATTAATGTAATCTAAACCATGATCCCCTCATTATTTATTTCATATAAAAGCAGGATATTTTATTCTTTTCGCCAAGTAAAAGCTGGTCATTTAAGCATGTTCTCTGAAGCATACCAAACTTCACAATTCAGGTAAGCAGGAATATCTAATCAAGTAACATATAGAAAATATAGTACATTTTTGTGCAAAATGCTTCTTATAAGATGAAAAGGCATATATAAATACACCAAAGATCGAAAAATTATTAAAAATAGACCACCAAGTAAATAAAATCAAATATTCCAATAAGATTCTCAAAGTATGTTAGTTTCATAGAGAAACCACCATATATTAATGATTACATCTTTGATAAAGAAAATTTTGCATTTCATACTTAAACAGCTTATAGACAATGGCTTTTCCACATACAAAAAATTCTAGTGAGATTACACTGACACCAATGATGGATCTTAAGCCCCATTTGTCAGATTAATGGATTATTTTATACAGTCTAATTAGAGGCATTAAATTAGTTTTTATAGATTAAAGATAAAATAGAAGCATGTAATTAATTAACAATAACTTGAAAATAACACAAAAATAGCTTCATTGTAGAGCATAACATGATGGAGTTTCATCTAATGGACCGCATCAACAGCAAGAAACGACAACATAAATAGAGATCTGGCAAGCTTTAGGGTGACTAAATAATTATCTGAGTAGCTAATGCTTGCAAGTGAAATCAATGGCAGATCTTAAAAAATAGTAGATATGACATACCCCTGCCCTGGCAAGAAGATCCAATGATGGAGGATCAATCCCTTTTTGGTTAATAACAACAAAGTTGCTATCACTATCAGAGCAAACCTACAGACAACATCACATATAAATCATAACTGAAATACAAAAAAAGATACTACAAACATAAATGTCATGCATGCAGTGACATGCACATCGAGCTCCTTGATTCAATACCTTATTCTTCAATTCAATAATCTTTTTTACTCTCTCATCAACTGAACGCCTTTCTGCTGCAACCATTGCCTCTCTCTGTTCTGCATTTGAGTAGAAAAAGCCTGCATTCACTTCACTGAGAGAGAAGAGGTCAGTTTCTGTGAATTAATAAATATCAACATAGGTGTAGGAACATGCATCTGCATTAATGTTTTCTGACTGATAATGCTCCCAAAAAATCTTTTTATTCCTTTTAGAGATGTACCTAGATTTTAAATCAAAAACAAAATTCTTTCTAAAAGAACAGCAAAAGCATTCTTGTTATATGGTACTAACAGGAAAATAGGGGGGGGGGGGGATGCAAACAAGTACAATTTCGCCAGAATTTACACACTTATCACAGCAACTAAAATGATTCTTATTACTACTTGGATTACTGGAGTCAAGAATTTCCTATTGAACATACTTCCTTGTGTCCACGTTAAGAAAGTCATAAGTTTTCAGCAACTTACAAGTTACAAATTTAGAGAGACAGATCATCTGAAAATAGTAAAAAGTACATCTACCAACACAAAATTGTAGCAAGAACACTGTACTATAAGTTTTCCTTATGTCATTGTACTAACCATATGTTTTAATAATTACCTTTTCTCATACTCCAATGATACATTGCACGTCAACATATAACAATTCTCTGCTCGTCTCTTCATGTCTGGATGTCTTGAACCATGGTCAAGGACAAGACCCTCAACCTAGGAAACAAAGTAGGCAGACAATGATAATATGGTAACTCTCGCTAATACGCACACCAAACAAGCTCATGTGTACACTGGCGGCAGTAGGGTCCCCGCCCCAAGGGAGATTTTTGAAAACCTTCTATATATGTGGGTGCTAATTGGTAGTTTAGAAAATAAAAGGGATGAGAGATGCTTTTAGTTAATACTTAATACTACCCCCAGTTTATAAAAAAAGGTCCCATCTATAAAAAATTGTTCACAATTTCTTATTGAGAATAGTATAACATGACATTATATCATAAGTTTAGCAACACAATTTTAATATTATATCATCGCTACTAAATTAAACACTCATTATATTTATGGATAAACATGAAAGAAAAATATATTGTTGAAGTTTGCAAATTTTACAAATGACACTTTTTTTATGAAACGAAAGAAGTATTTTGTAGAATTATTAAATTAAGATGCTCTAGATTGTTGAAACAATTGAATAAATTGCCCAATTTGTACTTTCAGCTCGCTCCACACCTGAAAATTTTTGGGTCCACCACTGCATGTGTTCACATACATTCGCTCATAAAGGGGCTCAATGAGTGACATATAATTGTTATGAGGAATTATATGATACAAGGTAGGTGAACCACTGGACAAATCTTGCCTAATATAGCAACTCAACCAGGTTAGAATATCAAATCACTATAACCATCCCAAATATGTATTGAAAGAAGAAAAAAACAGCAAAACGGAAATCATCACAAGTGGTGAAAAGTTTCATACCAAACGGGTGTCCACATCAAACTTGTGCCTCATATGCATAATCTCAACCATAAATAGATCAATAGCTTCTTCAGCCTTGCGAATGCAGAGCACCTATGGTATCCACGTCATAGAAAATTGAACGTTGACATCAGATACAGATAAACCATGAAATGAACAAGTATATATTGTAAAAGACCATAAGGAGAGCTAGGTCACAACCAACACTTCACAATAAAAACAAACAAACACGAGACTCTGCTCAAAATGACATCCTGAGCACTCACCGCGTTTACAACAATGTCTGTCAATTGATCAGCTAATGCTTCGTACAACTGCAGAACAATTTTTAGGTGTGGTACTGTAATTCAGATTCTAAATGTGCAGTACTTAATAAAAAAACAGAAGAGAAGAAACTTAAAAAACCTTTGTTCTCAATGTTGTTCTGGCTACCATCTTTAGTATTTCTCTATCAGGCTCATTACCCATCACTACAGGAGTCTTAAATTTTTCAAGAAACTGCAGTGTTGCCCTTTTGGCAATTTCAAAACCATCAACCAAAATACGTGGATGCATTCCTGCAAGAAGGGGAAGAGTAGAAACTTTTCTCACTTTTGTCAAGAGAAGCAGGGAATTAAAAAAGACATCAACAGATTAGTCATTTGACATAACAGAATGGCAAAGGTTGAGAGTCATGAAAACCAACATGTAAATGTATAGTGATGAATGATAAGTCCGCATGTGCACACAAAGGGAAGCCTAACCTTTATTTAATCGATAGGACTACATTACAAAAATCATGTCAAACTTGCATATCAAAAACATGGTAAAATGAAGGCAGATAAATTTGGGGGGGAGGCAGCAGATGGAATTGGATATGCAACGTTACATGGATTCTATCTTATTTTATGTTTACCAAACAATAAAATAATGATTATCGGTAAATTATCACTAATTTTTGTGTCTGTATATTACCTAAACAATGATTGAAAACTACTTTTACCAGTAGAGAAAAGACAAGCCTATGAACACGACAACCTTCATCGATGTAGCGTTCTGACTGCTTCATGAGCTCGCCAATAAAGATTACAGTAGATGTTGTACCATCCCCACTTATATCATCTTGAGCAACAGCAGTCCTTGCAATCATAATTGCGGTTGGGTTTTGAATTTGCTGCAAACATGAAAATAATATGGGCCACCAGTACACCAAAAACAGATTCCAGTAGAACAAAATAATAAATTTCAACAGTGGCACTTCTGAAATTTCTAGTGAGGAATATATAATATGGGCTCAGTTAAGCCTCTACTTTCATTCGGCTTCACGTTCTTTCAAACTCTCCTTTTCATGCTCCTGATCTTTAAATGACTTCCACTTTTATTTACATTCAATATGGAATCTGAAATAATTCTTTCAAAACTGGTATTAAAAACTATTGTATTCCCTTCTTTTTAATGTGTGATATATCAAAGGGTTTATGTTTCCAATGTTCATATAAATTTAAGGCCTATGAGTGCACGTCCTCCATCGAGCACTTCCTATTTCCACTTTCCACTTTCTTATTTCTTTTGGAATACCTATTAGTCCTATATTGTACACCACTTCGTCTCTTCTAAGTATCTTGTATATCCGATAAAAGTTTCTTGTTGATAAAATATATCTAAGAAAGAGTAAAATACAATGACACATTCTCTAGACAACCATAACAATACTCACCTTCTCTCTAGTTTATTAAGTAACAGTTAGCACCCCTATAGGTTTTGAGAGTTGACTAAATAGATAAAGTTACATATTTATATCCTTGTATGTTATCACATTTTAATTCATGGATAATATATCCTTTTTTAATTCATATCTATTTTTAATGACAACATTATCCTTTTTTAATACAATATATTTCAATTATAGTTTTCTTTGTAATTAAGATTATCTCATTCAAATTGTTGGTAAGTGGTAACTTATAAAAAACACTAATTTAGTTTGATTAACACATATTTTTGGAAAAGTGATACAAATATTAAAAATTTCAAATTAAATTATTAATGGAGTTATTCTAATTAGAGTGATTAAGTATGTTGATAGCTTAGTTTTTGGTGTTTAACAAAAAATTATTATTTGAATTCTTAGTTTCATATTATGATTTTCATATGTTAAATTTTCTTGAGTATATGTCAAAATTTGGGATGTTTATTATTTTTATTACATTTTTTAGTATATTGTTGGTGTTGTTTTTGTGGCAATGTTAAATAAAAGAAAATGTAAAAATATTTATTACTACATCTATCTTGTAAAAAGATTTTTCTTTTAGTACATTGTATCTTTTTTTTAGTAAAACAACATTTGTCAATTTTACTGTAAATAATTATACCCAAGTATGACTTATGTTTAGTTTAATATTTGACAAAAATAATTATCATAATTTTTAATACTTTTTTATAGGAATAATAAGATTAATTTTGTAGCAAGTTTTGTCTAAGTTTGTTTTATGTAAATTTTAATATTTGGGAAAAATAATTAAAAAAAAATGTGTTAATTTGCACTTTTTATAGGTATTAAAATCTATTTTTTAATTAAAAAAATTATGATTAAATGTATATTACGTAAATTTTAATCTTTGAAGAATTTAATTAGCAAAAAGTTTATGACTTTATTTTCTTGATAAAATGAATATTTGTTAATTTTGACATTTATGTTATTTATTGCACAAGTTTATAAATTAATTAATTAGATCAAGTTAAGTGAAAATTATAATATACAAATTTATATTTAGTGTATATATGAAATATTATAATTTGAAAGGTATATTGGACATTATATTAAAAATATTTTTGGATATTAGTTAGTCGACCATACTAAGGATAGTGAATGTTACATATTATAGATTAGAGGGGTACTGACTTGAAAAATAGAGGGGGTGAATGCTATTATGTGTCGGTGTATTTTACTCTAAGCCATAAATCATTTACCATATTTGGCATGCAGAATTATATTCAGCTAATCACACCAAATAAATGTGCACTTTAATTGCCAGCAGTAGCACCAATGGAAGGCCTAATTATTGCTTCATATCTACGACAACAGCAAATTTTACCAATTTAATTTTGAATAATGCAATATTGCAATTGTAAGGATAAAGGAGTGCTAAAAATATAATAGGATGACCTGTTAATGAACAACATAATAAAAAGTAGAGGGATTTGAAAGTAGAAAGAACTAACCATCTCCTTCAGAAGCGTGTTACCGTCCTTAGTGAGTTTAATATCGCCAGCTCCACCAACAAGCCTATAATTTTACAGCAAATGCATAATGAAATTGAAATGAAACATGCTCACCCAAAAGTTTATTGTTAGTAATTTAATTCATACACACAACCAAGGCAATCCGATGGTATTATCCGACCCTAGCTTTTGAGAGTCGGCTTGATACTATATGAAACAACAGGCATCAAATCAAGTCCAGAACAAATCTCGAGAATCGAATCAAATCCATCCTAAGGCCTTAAACCACTAACATCTTAGCCAACCACATGCTCAACTGAAAGTACTATTGGTAGTTATTCTTTACGTACAAATAATTTTTTTATTTTTTATATATTTTTGGATGTGCGACTGGGGTGTTACAAACAAGAGCTCATAAATCGACACTTACATTTTAATGGTGCCTTTGGGACCGAGATTGCTCTTGAGAACGTCATGCAAACCCTTGGCGGCATTGATGTTCATGTGAAGAGCCGCCGATTTGTTTAATACTTCCGCATTCGGATTCAGAACTCTGAGAGACATCTTCCTTCCTGAAGGAATGTGACGGGATCAGAAATTATACAATATTTAGAGATGGATATGTATATAATGAGACTGCCATAGATTACCTTGGACGAGATAAATATATCGAAGATCGCGAATTGGGTAAATACGGTAGAAGAGAAGATTGAACGCAAAGACGAGAGATGGAGGGAAAAAGAGAGGGAGTAGTTTCTGAACTGAGTCGGGTGGGTTTAGGGCTTACTGGAAAGTGGTATTTAGCATTTTAAAACGTTCGTACGACGTCGTTACATTTATCTTAAAAAACATTCTCCTGGTGGCTTACTGCTTAAAAGAGTCATATATATATATATATATATTATCAAATTATGAAAATTTAATATCTAAAATTAATGCGAATTTATTTTGTTTTAATTAATGAATACTTAGCATTTCAGGTTACTTAAAATGCATAATTATTTTTAAAAATAAATTAAATTCATACGATAATTTTAATTTTATAAATTAATAAATATTGAAAGTCAATGAAATTCTTTTTATAAAATAAATGGAGTATATAAAGTCGAAGTCCGAAATGTTTTGACATCTAAAAATATCCTAGTGCAAAAGGTGAAATAAATATTTTGTCTCAAAAATGATCTTATTTTCTTTTGTATTTGACAAAGAAGTGGTCAAATAAAAAATAACATTGGAGAGATTTGATTTAATAAGTCAAATCTAGGTAGCATATACCATTATACTCTTATTTGCCGATCCTTCTGTACTAGTGAAAAGGAAAATGGAAATAAAGAGTATGTTGTGTTGTCCCCTTTTGAATTAAACTATTTAGTTGTGTATAGTTTTTGTTTGTTTTTCTTTTTAATATTGTAAGCTCCTCAAGTTAAATGAACTCATTTTAGAAAATGATATTTAAATTATTGAATCGTTTGCTTCATCAAAAATGTTAAGATAACAGAATAATATTAAATAAATAGTGTAGTTTTTTTACTTTTTAAAAAACAAATTTATTCGAAATAAGAATTTACGTCTCAAGGTATTATGCAAAATATAAATAATTTAATTGAAATTTAGGACAACCAAACGGGTCTGAGTCATTGACTATCCCTCAGCCTGCAGTCTAAAAAACAGTGCACTTTGGAGACGGACCAAGAATGAACACTCTCAAGGAGACATGAGTAATTTTATTTAAATAATGCTACTATCACATAAAGTGAGTCACATAATGCTCATATAAAGATGATGTAACTGTATGTGATTTGTTGTTAAATTAAATAAGTCATATTAACAACAAATCACGTACCGTTAAATCAGCAGTATGTAATGTTTATGTAATAATTTTATATGATAGTAGCATTACTCGTTTTTTTTATAGCATGATCTCATCTCACTGTTCCGTGCCAACTGCCATCGTAATCATTCCATCTCTCTCCATTTCTTGTTTCTTTATGTAATTTTAATAGCTGCATTAATTTGTCTATCTGGCCCAACATATTAAGGGAATTGAAGGCGATACTGAAAAAAATTGTCCCCCTGTCCTAGTTTCTTGAACTTGTAAAAAAAATAAAAATAAAGGCAAGATAATTCACATCTCAAAAAGTGGACATCTGCCAAAAAAAAATAACAACAAAATTGTTGAAGAGACTTGATCAACATATCCATGGTGGAATAAACATAACCACAACGAACAAGGTAAAGTTCTATTTGGTAACTAGTTATTTAAATGAAAGAGCGATATAATTTTGGTCAAATTTCGAGTCAAATTCATCCAAATAAGATCTTAACATCTTGTCGTTCACCTAAAAGGTCATAATCGAATGTACTATTATTAGTAATTTAATTTTTTATAAACACATAATTTTTTTAAAATATTTTGATGTGAGACTGGGGTGATACTGTGTATGCAGAATTTATACTTTTGTGTTCTAATAGAGAGGTGGTCAAAAAGGAAAGAGAAAAGGAATGTCTACAGAATAAAGGTAGATGGCAAACCCATTTGCATAAATATACACGGGTGATAGATGTAGTAGTTCTGGTGGGGTGAGAAGATGATAAGAATCCTATCTTCCATAGATCATCTATTCAAGTCCGTGCAAGGTGACTATGACATATCACAAGTATATAGCTGGGTGCTGCTGAAAAATTCAAAACTTCTTTATGTCTGATTTCTTAGATGAATTCTGCTTGGCATGATTTTATCAGGTCCGCGAATGGTATACAATCTTTCTTCTACGATATTCGTTTACTAAACATTTCAATCTTAATGAACAATCTAGGCTATATAGCTCATTGCAATCTGATCTTTTAGGGCCAGTTGATTTATAAAGTTTGATTGGTATCAATTCTACACGTGCACGCAAGCCCATTAAATAAATATTGGAGTGTAGAAGTTATACTCCCTCCGTTCCTTAATATAAGTCGTTTTAGAAAAATGTTTTTGTTCCTGAATATAAGTCATTTGAGAATTTCAAGTAAGCATTAATTGCTTAATTTTCAATATTAACCCAGGTATTAAATATAACTTTAGTTCTCTCACGTCCAATAAGTAACACTCTATTTTTTCAATACAAGGACAATATAAACAATTAATGCTTTACAATCATTTCCTTAAACGACTTATAATTAAGAATATTCTCTGCATTTTGACAAATGTGGAGTCATTTTGAGCATTATTACAAGTTTGGCTGATGATTCTTTGTACATGGCGCATAAGCGTGCTTTCCTGTGTTTTTCAACCTTGGTTATCAGTTTTTGACTAATACCAGCATCTCGAATGACTGAAATCAGATCAATATGGGATATGATCCTCAACATAGTTGTGAATAGATTAGACTAACAAAGTTTGTTGACTTTTTGGAAGAAGAATTGACACCGACCTTATAGAAAAAGCAAATGCTAGTGTAGAGGCTAGAGCTTTTTTTTTGCAGGAATTGAACGTTGTTGTTTGACACACTCGCTTTGAGTCCTCTTCCTCAACTAGCTTGACCTTAAAGAGAGAATCTAAATAAATATAAAAGGGTAGTACGTTTGCATTAAAAAGCTCTTTAACCTTGACAGAAGATTCCAAGTATATATATATATGTGATGGAAGAACAAAATCTCATGAATAATTTCTTTCACATTTCTAATTTACACTCTTTTTCTTTTACATTTTACTATATATTCTTTTTCTTCTAGTCAAAAACTAATAAAATACAATACGAGTCTAATTATTATTATGAGTACGTAAGTGTGATTCTCAAATATCTTAACTGATCTAACTCAAATGCAAGTAGTATCACGTGCTTAAGGGGAAAAAAGTACACATAAGTGCAACGACGGTGCCATCGATCTGATAAGAATAAGATATTATTAGCAATATTCTTTCATGCCTGCTAGATGCTTATGGAAAATCCATGCATGCTGAATTTTGCCTTTCAATGAGAAATTTGAGAAGTCACCTGGTAAATTGGTTGACAAATGAAATGATTCCAACTTTGTGAGGCTGACACTAGCTGAATTCCCAATTTCCACTAGTCGGTCGGATAAAGAGAAAAGGGAACCTTTTACTTAGCCAAGTCTAGTTCTATATAAGGAGCTCTTGATCAGATAAGTAGAACCAAACCGCTAGGAGCTATCAAGTCCAAGTCCAAGTCCAAGTCCAACCATTGTGTTTAAACAACAAGAAACATAATGGCAGCCATGTCCTTGGATCCTAGGGTACACCTCCAACTAGGCAGAAACCATGACCAACATGGCGTTGTGGTTGATGAAATTGAAGGGCTCATTAGAGTTTATAGAGACGGGCACGTTGAGAGACCTCCAATTGTCCCAAACATCCCTTGTGCCCTGCCTCCTGAACTTGGTGTCGCGTCAAAAGACATAATTATCGACAAGTTCACAAATTTATGGGCGCGTTTTTACCTTCCCAGCAGACCAGGGAAGCTGCCTTTGCTTGTTTACTTCCATGGAGGCGGCTTTTGTGTTGGCTCAGCTGCCTGGAGCTGTTACCATTATTTTCTAGCCAATCTTGCTTCTAAAGCTGGTTGTTTGATCCTATCGCTAAATTATCGTCTAGCCCCTGAAAACCGTCTCCCAGCTGCTTATGACGATGGAGTTAAAACTGTTGCCTGGGTAAAACAACACGCTCAAAATGGCTCTAATGAGCAAAATTGGTGGTCGAGTCGCAGCAACTTTTCAAGTATGTTCCTAGCTGGTGACAGCGCTGGAGCTAATATAGCTCACCATGTGGCTGCACGAATCGGATCAAATGGTCTCAAGGGTACTATCCTGATCCAACCTTTCTTTGGAGGAGAGGCACGTACTGAGTCCGAAAAGTATACTATTCAACACCCTGACTCTGCTCTAACTCTATCAGCTTCTGATACATATTGGCGGTTAGCACTACCCGTGGGGGCTGCTGGCCGTGACCATCCATGGTGCAATCCCTTGGCAAAATCTGCAACCAAGTTGAGTGATTTAAAGCTTCCTCCCACGATGATTTGCATATCGGATATGGATATATTGAAAGATAGAAGCCTGGACTTTTGTGCTGCCGTGGCAAATGCAGGTAAAAGGGTGTACAAGGTGATTTACCAAGGCGTTGGGCATGCATTCCAAATTCTTCACAACTCTCCACTCTCTCGGGCCCGGACAGAAGAAATGTTGTCTCATCTCAAGGATTTTATCAACCAATGACTGTACTTTCACGCATTTACATTTAATATTTGCATTTGTGCCTGGTAAACAACATATCATTAAATAGGGGATTTTAGTTGTACTACATAATACTAAGTAGTTTGTTAGTATAATTATCATACATTCATTCGTACGAAACTTAATTGGTTAATTATCTGGAAAGCTCAGTTTTATATGTTAATATATATAAATGGTTGGGGTAAGAGAGGGCAAGATTGTCATCTTTATTTCGATGGTTCAAAATGTACATGAAAAGAAACAAATAAACAATACTACATCTGTCCCAAAATTAGACATACAATTTGATTTTGGATGTCAAACGAAGACATTAAAATTCAAAATTAGTATCACTCATAAAAGTTTAGAATGAAATAAATGTTGTGATTAATGATTTTTGTTATATATTAACAAAAAATATATATTAACCGATAATTTAATTACTTAGGATAATGAAATTGTAATAATTAATGTAATTTCATACCATCATAAAAGAAATATGACATTTTTTAAAAAAAATTATCGACAAATGGAAATTTCTTCTCTTTGTGTGAAAGTGTTTTTTTTCCCTTCCTGATGGGGAGACCATAATGGAAACAATGATATGTGCTTCATTTGAATGTTGCAAAAAAATTATGCTTAAATTACCCCATTTTAAGTAGTAATAATAGAAGCTCAATCTATTCAAAAATGATAGGCGGACAGGTAAATAGGTAAATTAAAAAAAATAATTGAACCAAAAAAATAAAATAAATTTATTTTTGCGAACAAATTAATTGTACAATCGATTTGTACGCATGAACGAACTATGTCCAATTTATCGGTTCACCTGCAAGACTCTAAGTCTAATTAGTAGAGAACCCTAGCCCTAGGAGGCTAGGACTCGACTCAATAAAATAAAATAAAATCGAGTCGTTACAAATGCGCAAAACTAAGGATCGGATTCGGTTCCTGGACTTTCTAAAATATAAACACATGCTATACGTTCATTCTTTGGAAATTAGACTTCTCCGTAGTATGTTGGTTGTTTCCTTGAAACGCACAGTAATGGTGTTGTTCACTGTCCCTCTCAAGTACCAGTAACTAGATACATAGCAGATTTGGTTGAGTTTCTGTTGGTGTCAATGGCGAAAGCTTACGTGAGAGAGAACGTGCCTTTATCTAGATTCGGAGTACTGGTGGCACAATTGGAGTCTATTGTTGCATCCGCAGCTCATAAATCCCCTGACCCTCTTCTCTGCTTCGATCTCCTTTCGGATCTCATCTCCGCCATTGATGAAGAGCCCAAGGTCTACATCTCTCTCTCATAACGCACGCACTTTTACACTTTTATTCTTATACATTTCCTTCATCTTCCTCATATATTGGGTCTGATCTTGTTTTGATTTGTTTCGCATCTTTCTTAAAAATTCGTTTTACTGACTTGATTGTTGTATTATAATTATTTACTGTTTGAACATCTTATATGGAGTTATAAACTTGAAGCCTAATTTTTTTCTTCTTCCTTGTAGTAAGGTATTGGCTTTATCATGATTTGTACTAATTAGTCTTAATTCATATTTGGTTGCTTTTTATTTACTTCTTGCAACTTGGATCATTTAAACTGTTTTAGTATTTGATTGGGAAATTCTAGGAATCTATACTATTATGGCAAAGAAAATGCGAGGAGGCACTCCATTTTCTCCTCGTTCTTGGTGCAAGACGACCTGTGCGTCACTTGGCCTCAGTGGCAATGGCAAGGATAATATCTAAGGGGGATAGCATTTCAATATATTCAAGAGCAAGCACTCTCCAAGGGTTTCTTTCTGATGGGAAGAAGAATGAGCCTCTACGAGTTGCTGGTCTGTCAATAACCTTATAAACTTGCAGTTTATTTCTATTGTTTATGCTATTATAAGCAAGTAATTCTTGTCTAGTAATCGGGGTTTCCTGAAAGTTTCGTTGTTGAATGGTCTGATTCAGTATGCTGTTGTGTATCATCACGAAAGACTGTCTCATTCATTGTTGAGGTTACTGTGCTGTGCCCACACACACATTATGTATATTTAATTAAGAGAAAAAGGATTAATTTTATAATTAGGTTTGTTTTTTCATCTAAAAATTAACGACTAACAAGTGAGTCTGTTATGAATACCAATGTGAGCTTGTCATATGGGGGACAGATCCCACATTGGTAGTATGGGATATCAATGTAGGGTTGATATAGGCTTGGACATCCCCTCTTGAATAGCTAGCTTTTCAGGAGGAAATAGGAGTTTGAGTCTATATCGTAACATTTGGTATCAAAGCAGACGATCCGTGAAAATACCGGCTAAACGGAAAGACCTACCTAGAGGCCGGATTAAAATATATGGGGGACAGATCTCACATTGGTAGTATGGCGATGTGAGCTTGTCATATGGGGGACAGATCTCACATTAGTAGTATGGGATATCAATGTAGGGTTGATATAGGCTTTGACATCCCCTCTTGAATAGCTAGCTTTTCAGAAGAAAATAGGAGTTTGAGTCTATATCGTAACATTTGTTATGAATACCAAAGTAAGCTTGTCATATGGGGGGCAGATCCCACATTGGTAGCATGGGATATCAATGTAGGGTTGATATAGGCTTGGACATCCCCTCTTGAATAGCTAGCTTTTCAGGAGGAAATAGGAGTTTGAGCCTATATTGTAACATTTGGTATCAAAGCAGACGATCCGTGGAACTACCGGCTAAACGGAAAGGGTTACCTAGAGGCCGGATTAAAATACTGATAGGTGCAAAGGGCATTGGGTCAGTGTCGCTAGAGTGAAAGCCGTCGTGGACGTCGGAAAGGAAGCGTGGTGGAATGTTATGAATACCAATGTGAGCTTGTCATATGAGGGGCAGATCCCACATTGGTAGTATAGGATATCAATGTAGGGTTGATATAGGCTTGGACATCCCCTCTTGAATAGCTAGCTTTTCAGGAGAAAATAGGAGTTTGAGCCTATATGGTAACAGAGTCGTGCCTTCTCATTCATTGTCGAATAAATTTTACTATCTTCCCTCTTTTTTGTCATCCTTGATGGGCTCTTTTCTTTTCTTTTTTTTTTTTTGTATTTTTTTAGTTGAGATAGTAAGGCATGGTAATATCAAAGAGCTGACCCATGGCAGATGTGAAACCTCCTAGAGGGGTAGCTATTTCAGATTACATTCGGGATTGGAGGATAGTCTTGCCTTAAGGACTTCAGATTTTTCTTTCCATTTCTCTTGGATCAATTATTGTCCTCCTTCGTTTCTTTGTACCTTCTCATTTTTGTTTCAAGTAAAGTTCACTATTACATCTAGCAAAAATGTTGAGGGTCAGTCTTTTAAATTTTTGTAAAGTGAAATGTAGAGAATAGTACTCATGGATGTAACTTGCATAAATTATGTATTTGAAGGAATAAGAGAGTGTGACAAAGAAAGAGAGAGAAAGAGAACAAATGGATTAATGGAGACAAAAAAAGTATTATTACTCTATTTAGCTGTTATTCATAAAAGGGTATTTTTTCCTTGGATTTTAGAAAACCCTAAAATCTTCGTCCATTCATACAACAATTATTTATTTGGAATAGTTTTTTTTTCTTCTATCTAAACAAATGATACTAGCAAGGTACAATATACCTTAGAATTTGTTTGCAATTCTTGTTAGTTCTAAATTGAAGGTTATGCGAGCTTATATTTTTATAATATACTTTAGGTTTGATGTATAAAAAGAGTTAAAAAATAACATTCCCTTCATCCCAAAAAGTGCCCATAATCGAAAGTCAACACTTTTGAAAGAAAATTATATTTGTAAGTCTACGTCTACTAATTTAGAATTTTATAATTTTTAGATGAAATAAATTTTTTGTCATAATAAAGAGAAAACAAGCATGGAGGAGAAGGAGTTGGTCAGTTTGGTGTTTGGTTTTTGTGGTTTTTTGTGTGTTAATTTTTGATTTATTTTTAATGGATGTTTCTGTAGCTACTACCGTCGGATATATAGTTTGTAAACCACCTGGATCTGCGAAGTTTTGTAACTGCTTCTGTGGGTTTTTAAACCATGGTATCTACCTCTCAAGAGTCTAGCTACCATTTGAGCTAACAAAAGGTAAAAAGTTTTTTTTTCCAAAGCTCTAATAGTGGACAACCGTTAATCCCTATGGCGATAATGAAACAACCCTGGTCAAATTCCGAGTCCAGAACAAATTTCGGGTCAAATCCCAAGTTTGAATCGAATCAAATCCATCCAAATAAGACCTTAAACTACTGGCCCAATAGTATTTTTTTGAGTTATTTTAGCCCACCACAGGCTCACCCAAAAGGTCATGACTGAAGGTACTATTGTTATTAACTTAATTCAAACATTTTTTTCATATCTTTCGATGTGGGACTGAGGTGTTACAAACTCCCCCACTTAAATTTCTGACGTCCCCGTCAGCAGTGTTCTGAAAGTCGCTAGTCGGTCCCAGGTCGATTGGCTACCGACTAGCGACTAGGGGATTAATCGGCTAGTCGGAATTTTTAATTTTTTAAAAGTATATGTATTCTCCTTCCTCCTTCATAAGTTTTGAGTAAGTAGAATAACATAAGTAACACAAATCATCAAATAAAATCATGGAAACTAAGTAAAACCAAATAGTTCGACACTCTAAGTTCAAAACCAATTAACCAAATGAAACTAAGTAGTACAAAATCAATAGTCAATCACTCCTCCTCCTCTTCTCCATATCCCTCCAAGACTTGCTCTCCATCGGTCTCAAACTCATAATTCTCATCTTCCTCTTCGTTGTCATCATCTTCCGACTTGACCGACTAGTCGCCGACTAGAGAGACCGACTAAGTCGGCCAACGATTAAATTAAAGGACTAGGCCCTAGTCGACTCGGTGAGTCTCCGACTCCGACCTAGTCGCCGACTAGTCGGTCAACTAGGCCGACTTTTAGAACACTGCCCGTTAGAACCGATCACACACGTTCCATAGATCTTTGCCTCTCTAGCCATTGTGGGATAATATCGGCTGACTTCGTGTTCTTACCTTCAGACCTCTCTCTCTCCATTGTGGGATAATACCATCAGCCTTCGTGTCCCCACCTTCGGCAAATCGATCGGATGACCGACTCGAGCTTTCGAAAGTCGACTCTGATACCATATGAAACAACCTGTGTCAAGTTCCGAGTCCGGAACAAATCTTGGGTCAAATCTCAAGTCCGAATCGAATCAAATTAAATCCATTCAATTAAGACTTTAAACCACTAGTCCAATAATATCTTCTTAGGTCATCTTAGCCTACCACAAGCTCATCCAAAGGTATGACTAAGGTACTATTGTTAGTAACTTAATTCCTTATACACAAATAATTTTTTTTCATATTTTTCGATGTGGGACTAGGGTGTTATAGATCCAGTCAAATTTGTTTAGGAGATTGCATAACATGGTAGTGAAACCCAAAAGAAACTGCAGGTGGTGTTTATGTGAGAGAGTTAATTAGACTGATTCCTTCTCATCCCCCACTCCCAACGAACCTTTTGTGGAAGTAATTTCTTTTGTTGCCTAGAAATAGTGCTCAAATATATTTATATATTTTTCATATAATCTGATGAATTCTGATGTCTAACTAATCGGTAGTTCTGTCCGTTTTGTTATTTGCAAAGTTTACCTCAATTATCAGATAGTTATGTTTTGCTGGAATTATATTTTGTAGGTGCTGCACAATGTTTGGGGAATTTATATCGCCATTTTGGGAGAAGAATTACTTCTGGTTTACTTGAAACAACTGTTATTGTGACAAAACTGATGAAGTTTAATGAGGTAGTCTTAGACAGATTTCAACGCTCTGCTTTTCTAGGCTTATTTTATTTGAACTCGTCTAGCATGTTATCCCTTACTAATATTGAAAACCATAGATTGTATGCTTATGAATCTTGCTATTATTTTTGGATAAGTAAATATATTGTTGGGTTATTAACAAGTCGTCAACTTAAAAAACTTTTATCATCATGTGACTGTAATATTAACTGATGGCATACTGAATTAACGTTTGTGGGTATAAAAAAGTACTAGAATCTTTGAAAGTCTGGAAAGAGTTGATTGATATTCCAATATATTTAGAATCTTTATCACCAATTGGCGGATATGTTATAAACATTGTAATTTGTGCAAAAATAAGTTCCCTCGGTTTAATCGAGGTAGTGGGATTGTTATTGTTGGGCCTATTTGTTTTTTACAGACAGAACCTTTTCATTTACTTCTTGCTGTGTAGATTGTAATTAGGGCATCAATTTTCTTCACTCTTTACATATTCTATTTAAATAGGCTGCACACGAAATAGCCTTCAAGGTATAATAAACCCTTTGTTGAAAGCCTGATGATTTTCCATCAAATCATTGAGTGAATCCACATCTACATTTGATTATGAGTATGTATGTTCTAATTTTAGCTTTGTAACAGGAAGAGGTTCAATAATTTTTATAATATCTGTAGACTTATATAATATATAGCTCAAAAGCGAGGACACATCAAGTTATATTTCTTGCCTTGCCCCCTGACAATGGGCACATGAGACCTTTCTATCTAATTTACAAAAAGAGGCTTAGTTTCATTCTTAAGTTAAAAAAAACAAAAAAATATTAAAACGTTTGTCATCCTTCGAAGTCTTCTAAAATTAATAGATCATTCTTCGTAAACTAAGCAAGCTTCAAAATAATTTATTTTCATGAGAGGATTAGTGAGTACTATCCAAAATACTGTGAAAGATGAGCATGCCTCAGTTTCTTCTTTAACTGAAGGTGTGTGATAGTTATTGTTGGGCCTATTTGTACATTGTGCTTCTTGGTGTGTAGAGTGTAATTGGGGCATCTATTTTCCCTACTTTAATAGATTTTGTTTTAAAGAGGCTGAACCCAAAATAGGCTTCAGATTACAATAATCCGTTTGTTGAAATTGTGATGATTTTCCATCAAACCTTTTTGTGAATTCATGTTCACATTTGTCGAATGATTTTCCTCAAAAGTCAAACCTTCAAAATAGTTAATTTGCAGAGAGGATTAGTGACTACTTCCAACATACTTTGAAAGATGAGCATGCCTCAGTTTCTACTTTAATTGAAGGTGTGGGATTGCTAATGTTGGGCCTATTTTGTCTATTAATGACAAAACATTTTGCTTCTTGCTGTGTAGAGTGTAATTAAGGCATCGAAATTCTCCACTCTAATAGATTTTGTTTAAAGAGGCGACACCTAAATTAGCCAAGGATATAATAACCCCTTAGTTGAAAAAAGCCTGATGATTTCTCATCAAACCTTTGTTTGAATCCATGTTCACATTTGCTTATGAGTATGTATGTTTTAATTTTAGCTTTGTGACAGGAAGAGGTCCTGTAATTTTAAATATTTGTAGCTTACAGCTCAAAGAGAGGACATGTCCATTCTTAATAAAAAAACCTACCATTAAGACGTTTTTGTCTTCTTGCAAATACTTGTAAAGTTAGTAATATTGTAATATTTCTTCATACCACAAGCAAACTTTGAAATAATTTATTTGCTGAGAGGACTAGTGACTCCTTTTCAAAATACTGTGAAGGATTAGGCATGCCTCAGCTTCTGCTTTAATATAAAACTGGTTTCGGATGTACATAGCTAAACATGTAGCATTTGAAATTAAATTTATGATGATTCAAAACTTGATGCACACTTCAGAAACTTCTTCGAGCACTAGCATTATCTTATGGATTATTTGCTTCTCATTTCGTTATTCTACTCCTCATCCATTGCCTACATGCAACTGTCAACTTCAGGATTTTGTGAGGCATGAAGCTTTAAAAATGCTTTGGAATGCTTTAGAAGGCTCTGGAGGTAATGCTGCTTTTCCAGCTTATGCAGAGGCATTTCGTATCATCATGCGGTTGGCTGTTGGAGATAAATCATTTATTGTTAGAATAGCTGCTGCAAGATGTCTGAAGGCATTTGCAAACATTGGAGGTCCAGGTTTAGGAGTCGGAGAGCTCGATAGTTCGGCCTCTTATTGTGTGAAGGTATTTTTCGTTTTTTCATTTTTTCATTTTTTCTTGTTCCTTTTACAAATAAATCTCAATTTTTGAACGGTGACTTACAGGCCCTCGAGGATCCTGTGTCATCTGTTAGGGATTCTTTTGCTGAAGCTTTGGGAGCTTTGCTTGCTCTTGGAATGAATCCGGAGGCACAGGTATTCATTTTGCGTTGTCAAATTTTGTGTTGTCTTTGTTACAATCTCAGAGTTTGTTATTCTTATTAGGTGCAACCAAGGGGAAAAGGTAACTTTACTCCAAAGAAACTTGAAGGCGGTCTTCAAAGGCATTTGGCTTTACCTTTCACAAAAGGTACTTTGACCTTTTGGGGACTCCACTCTACTGCTACTTATTGAGGAAAAAGGAAACAAAGAATCTCCTGTATAATGCTGTCTTATTCTGTTGAATAATTAGGTTAAATCATTGAGATTTTACAGGCACTTCATTTATCAAATTTATTTATCATGTATAAATTCTATGAATTTTTTTTTCTGGAGGTCATTGGGAGGTCTACATCTATTACCTTTTTTGTGGGTTTTAGGGCCATAGGGTGGATGATATTCTATGAAGGTGTGGGTGTCTTGCAGTGTGCCTTGGGGTATTTGGACAAAGTTTTGGTGGCTGTTCCTTTCTGTTTAATTTATTGTGGATAGAGTTCCTTTCTAGCGTCTGTGTGTGTTTTTAACATGGGCATGAGAGGGTCGTATTTACTGACCGGCATATGGATTGGAGGGCAGTCTTTCTGGTGGATGAGTGGTAAAAAAAAAAAAATGGGATTGAGAAGAAGAAAATATTCGCGAATTTCTAGAGTAGCACTAATATATAAGAAGATAAACTTTAAGTTGTTTGAGATGGTTTGATAATGAGCTTCTGAGAACAAGAGATGTGATGATTGATGAGATTCTAACGCTTGTCTGGTTCTAGTTAAAATGTGTTCGTAGATAGGATAGGAAAGAAACATAAGTTCGAAACATCATGATACCTTTTTTGCCCCAAAAAAGTAAAAGCAGAACAAAATTGACACAATTTGCATTTCTGATTTTGTAGACGTGGCTTATCCCATAGTTCTCTTATTACTCTGTTGCGTGTATATGGATTTCCTGCAGAACTTAATCATATCCGGATCGTTAATAACTTGTTTTTCTTTCAGAAATCCAGCCCATTGGCATTAAATATTTTATGTGCCTGTGACCATAGAAGTGTGCTCTCTAAATGATGTGTTGTAGTTGTCTTTTGTTTACTGGTTTTTATGTTTGATGAGTTTTAGTTACTAAGATGCATTCCCATAGTAATACAGAATATCTTTTGGTTCTACACTTCTACTTAATACCTTTGTTAGTTCGTCTTGACATCTGCCTGTTCCTGATAAATTAATTCAAATTGCAGCAAGTGGGCCTCGGTCAAAGAACTTACGAATTGGCTTAACCTTATCATGGGTGTTCTTTTTACAGGTATATTTAAAAAGTCTATTCGTAGACTTTCATGTCTGCACTGATTCTTCTTTTGTTCACCAAATGGTCTAATCTGTAATTGTCGGTTTCTTTCTTTTCCTTCCCTTTGTTTTTCCTTAATAGTAGTCGCTTGCTTGTTAGTCTTAGTTTATGCAGTAATTCTCTTTTCAAAGGTTGAAATATTGTCCATTTTAATCATTCTTCTTGGAATGATTATTTTAGCCGTAACTAAAATAATTGGTTTGCTGATGTCTTTATGACTACTTTAGGAATGGCTAATTAAAGTTTCTATCTTTTCAGCCTCTAGGCTAGGATTTGCAAACAATCGTTTAAAGCTACTCTTTGTGATCTAAGTATTAATGTGCTTACTTTCTCTTTAAATTATATCTTGCAGGCTATACGTCTGAAGTATCTGCATCCAGATAGTGAGCTTCAAAACTTTGTTGTACAGGTTATGGACATGCTTCGTATGGATTCTTCTGCAGATGCACAAGCACTGGTATTATATGATCCGAATTGCTGATCCAACATTGTTTGTTTGTTTTTTTTGGTTGAAGAGATAATTTGTGGGTTAAATGATCATGAACATGATCCTGAGAGAGCATTTTGAGATGAGCTTAGTTTGGTCTACTTCTAACTAACTCTTGTTCTTAGCTGTTTAAGGTAATTGAAATAAGTATATTCTACGAGAGCAACGGTAAATAGGAAGGTGCATTTGGTATGAGAAACAAAAAAACTGAAGCCTACAACTTTGATTTTCCAGTTGTAGAAACTAAATATGCTGCATTTGAACTTCCAGTTGCCTTTATTTTTTCTTTTAAATTTTTTGTGTGTGGGTATATGTGTGGATATAGTCTCTCTTACCGAACTTGACAATCACATTCTTCTGCAAATTAAAGCTAGTCACTGAGCATCTGTTGGTTTTTGAAGGCATGTGTTCTTTACATTCTTCGGGTGGGTGTAACTGATCAAATGAGTGAACCTACTCAAAGGGGTTTCTTAGTTCTTCTTGGAAATCAGGTTTGCGTTCATTTCAGATCATTGCTTGCTAACAATGAAATTTATTAGTCCTTGTTCACGTATACAAAGTATAATCTTCTCTGACAAGCAAAAGTTTTCTGATACAGCTTCAGTCTCCTGATTCCAGCCCTTCCATGCAAATTGCTGCTTTACGTACTTTGTCATATACCTTAAAAACACTGGGAGAGGTGAGGCATGGTTTTGTTGTTGTGCAATATATTTGCTACATGGTCTCTCCTAAAATAGTCTTGTGTACTTACCAGACTTGGTGATTGCTTTGTGACTGCTATATTAGGCATTTTACGTGACTGAGGCTGAACTGACATTATAATAGATGATTGTCAGAGATTCGATGGCATTCTACAAAGTCTGAAATAGTTATATATAGAAAAGTACTCTATGGAACATAATAGCGAGCTTACCTTATTAGTAAATACTAAAGAAATTTCGTTTAGAATACAGGCTGCCTCCCAGATCTGAGAAAGAGGGAAGAAGGATAATGTAGCCGAGTCCATGTAGTCAAACACTCTTTTTTGTGAACAAGTTCACTGTCTTTTGATATCAGTTCTGTAATCCCCCATAAAATGTTCTGTACCAAGACAGGATATTATAATTTCAGAACACTTGTAGAGAATCAATCGCAAGCTAGATAACCTGTATAGTTGTATGCTTGATAACATGGTTTTAACTTTATTTGTCGTTGTCATCCTTGTCTTTTCCGAGGTTGAATATTATAACTGCTTCATGTGATTATTTTTGTTGTCTTTAATCTTGAGTACTTGTCTTAACTTTTTTTGGTGTTAATTTTTGAAAATTCATCTCCATTTGTTGATTACACCTGTGTGCGCCTTTGATGCACAAAAAATTATCTACGTCACTACAGTAGCAAGTTCATATGGCCTCTCCATTTCTATTCCTGATCATAGTTGTCACGGCGCTACGGCGAGTCATGGCGGTAGCCGACTACCTGAACGCCTAGGCGACAAGGCGACCGCCATGGCGTCCGTATGGCGACAAGTCGTTTACAATGTGCAATTTATATATTATTTATTTTACTTAACAAGTATATTGGCAATAAAATTTCATATGCATTAAAACTCAAAACATAACACTATGGAATAACATTAAAGGCATAATTATGTAAATACTTAGCAATAACAATCCAAAAACAAACACTTGATATTAAAAATTAGTAAAATAAATGAAGAATTCAACAAACACCACATAGAAAATAAAGTTGCAACCATCACAAATATGTAGTCTGATAAAGATGTGTCGAATCCGATTACTGATAAGTTTTTAGGGTTTTATTTCTTTTCCTCCTGGTTTTTAATCGATGGGTCATGAGTTTTTAATCAATGAGTCATGGGTTAATGGATCAGAACTGTAAAATATTTTGATTGGGTCAGAGCTGCTAAGGCGTCTAAGGTGTCTCGCCAAGGGGTCCCAAGGCGTCTCAATGCGCACGTCTTAACAGCTCCACCTCAAGGCGCCCATCGCTGTATCAGTTTTTCATCGCTTGGACGCCTAGGCGACGCCTTAACAACTATGTTCCTGATACTGCCTATTGATAGAAGATGTCCAAGATTAATTAGTATCATTCATCCTTTGGTCATGGAATTTGAGTCGTCTGGTGACTCAAAGGAGTCCTCAAATTTCAAATTGTTTGGGTAACATAAGAATCAAATGGGATCAATAGTCATAGTCACAAGAAAAGCATTAATTACTTTAAGCGGGATACTTTTGTCTCTCAATTTATTCTTGTAGTCCAGCAATTTGCTAACCATTTGATCTGCGAGGAAAAGGACTTGTGAAAGCTTATTAGTTCTACCCTTCCCCTCTTTTCCTTTCCCTCCAAAATAAAACTCGCAAAAGGGGGGTAAGAGATGTTGATACTGTCTTATGCCTTTTTCATAACTTTTCAGAATGCATTAATTAGATTTTGCTTTATCAAAGAGTGGCATGCTCGCTGACACCTATTAACTTAATTAGCATCCTCACCTTCGAAGTTAAAGGTGAAGATGCAACTGCCAGGTTCAAGTCCTACTAGGAACATTAGTGTGTGTATTGTACCTATGAAAAGCTATTTGTATGCTTCCAAGGCCAAGTGTTTAAGTATATATGACAATTTTCGTGTGGTTCCTTGATCTACTGATTCGCAGGTTCCCCCTGAATTTAAGGATGTTCTTGATAACACAGTTGTCGCAGCACTCTCTCATCCTTCGCCTCTTGTAAGCTTTTTAAGTTATTAACCTTTCTTTATGCTTTAATGTTAGCTAGTTGTTAGAGATTATTGTTGTAAATTCTATTTTTATTTAATTTCATATATATAATCACTCCTCCAAACCTATCACTGTCCGTGGTCTAAAGGTATTAGCTTTTAATGGACAAAACTAAAGACAAGGTCCTATTAAGTATTTTTATTTTGCTGTGATGTTTAAAACATTGTTGTTAGAGAGAGCAACATGTTCACTTGGTTGAGATAATGTACTACACAATGTATTCCCAAATGAAGTTTTTTGTCGCAAAGAACTAACATCTTGGGAGCATTCTTCTAGCTGTGTAATTATGATAGAATCATAGAATCTCTTTAAAAAATTCTTTTGAAAAGAAAATCTCCTAAGATTCCAACTGCTCCTTTTGCTTAAATCTTAGGAAGGCACCATTAAGATCCTCTGTGATTGTGATAAATAAAAGATTTACAACTTCACCTCTTTTCGTAAAAATCTGATATTTGCTCCGGTGGTAAATCTTTTTGGCTTAAATCTAATTGCACTAACCTATATGATGTGGGACACAAACTAATTGAGGTTAGGTTGAAACTAATCCCAATGTAAGCGTAAAAGTAAAAAGGCAAGAAAAAAGAAAAAACAAAATTGTATAAGAAAAGAAGAGAAAATTAGTTTTTAGGCTAGTTGTCCTACAAGAGTTTCGAATTTTTGAGTTTTGAAATATAAATTTTTGTTTCCTTTTATTATTTTAATTAGGCGCCGTTTGGTTGGATAGAAATGGGGCCTGAATTGTATGTTTAGCGTTCTATTCGTGCGTTTGGTATCCTCAAATATTAGAATGATCATTCCAGATATACACAATATCTTTATGCACTAATGGGGATTACTTAGGGTGTTGTAAATGTGCATTCTTCTGATGGGTGAGGGAATGAGATGAGAAATATTAGGAATTTTTTAACATTCTATTCATGCATTTGGTATCTTAAAATGGTCAGAATGACCATTCCGATGGAATACACAATTTCTTTATGCATTTGACTGGGGATGATTTAGGGTGTTAGAAATGGTTATTCCAATGGATGAGGGATGAGATGAGAAATATTAGGACAAAAATACGCTCATCCGAAATTCCAAATATACATATATAATAATAATATACAATATATTATATTATGTATAAATATTTATTTACACTATATATATTATGTTTATATATTATAGATGAGAGAATATTTCAATATATATAGATATTAAATAATATATTATTATTATTATATTCAAAATATAAATTTATATTGAAAAATAACTATATATGCTAATATATTGTAATCCATATTATATTATGTACTCCTGTTTCGCAAAAAGAGGTCCATTTGATTTTTTCCCTTTCAATACGAAATCATAAAATTCGATATTCATGTGAGCTTATTTGTTTTTAACTAATGCAGTAATTAATGTAGTAAGCTACTTAGAAAGTATTACCAAGTATACAAAATTGTTATTTTAAAAATTAAAACAATTTCACATCACAATTTGAATTTTCGGATTTCGCTGATTAACTAGGATTAAAATACTCTTTTTATGGGACGAAGAGAGTATTATGTCATATACATAAGTAACATAATTATGTATATATTATGTGTTATGTATATAACATATATGTTATAGTCTTATATATAGAAATATATGTATAAAAATATAATATACATTGTTAGGGATATTTTGATTATTTCATTCTAGTCCGACATAATTTTCAAATAACATACCAAACGCGTGAATGAAAATGAAATGCTTGATTCCGATTCCATTATAGCCCAATCATGTTTCCAACCATCATCCTATTTACTCTAAAATGATTATCCTTTTAAGAGTTAAATTATTTGAGAAAATATGTGTGCTTTTGGTGAGAATGGCTTGGTCTGTGTGTATCGTGGATCACTTGCGGGTGAAACTGTCTTCTATTCCCCATTCTTATTTGCGCATCATTCCCCTTCCAAACCATTTCTAGTGGTCTTTCGTCTTCTCCAAAGGATGCTGGTTGCTTTGGTAGCCAAAAAGAAAAGGAAAAAAAAGGCACAATCTTGACCAATGGGTCAAATTTTGTTTTGCATAATGATGTGAGACAAACTGGCAAGATTTCTGGTAACCTGAGAATTTTAAGTGGATGCAAGTTCAATTGAGTTTTTTGCATTATTTGTGTCCAAGTTATTTGCTTGACTTTGATATTTATTATTCAATTTAATAGTTCATGTTTGTTAATGTTATCGAGTTATTACCTTATTTGAACTGGTGGGCTATGTTCCACTGATGCGAAGATGACTGCTACATGTTAGTTGTTTTATATTCTCTATTTTCTTTTGTCAGGACTTTTTGTCCTCTATCTACCTTGTAATTTCAATAGTCAGTTATACTTTTTTAACGTGAAATATACTTAGAAATTCTCCATATAATAGTCTTTTTATGGCTTTTTCATTATCAAAGTTTGACACTAGCATTATTTATTTTGCTGCAAACACAAGCTGAATAAACATGGTTGCTAGGTGCGTGTTGAGGCTGCTTTGGCATGGCGTGCTCTGGCTGAGGTTGATCCAACTTGTGTTGGAGGTTTGATTTCTTATGGGGTCACTACTCTTGGTGCATTAAGGGAAAATGTTTCATTTGAGAAGGTAATGTTTAAATAGAAATTAGCATGGGTTTTCTGGCCATTTAAGTTGGACTTTCTGGCTATTATGTTTTTATGTTGTTTATCCATGTAATCTTCAAAAATTACCCATTGGGATTGCTTCGGTGAATTATGTATTGTGTTCCTTCTTACCGAAAAATATATGCTATTTTTAAAAATATAACGGATTCATTGATTTTTTTGTGTTTACATTTTTTTATAAATAGAAAATGAAAATTTTATAAGGAAAGAAAGGGAATACACTATGATAAGCTGAGGATGAGAAATTCTCCTAATCTAGAATAGTATTTATTTTAGTCGGTGAGCTTATCTTGGTTTATCCTGTTCATTTCCCATTGCACCTTAATAACTATCTTAAATACATAGTTTGGCAACAAAATATTTATTGAACCTTAATAACTATCTATATGATATATGGTTTGACAACAAAATATTTGACAGCCCTCTGCGGCCCTTTCTTTGCAATTCTTTATTTCATTAGCAGTTTCTCATTAATATTGTTAATGAACCTATAAGCTAATTGTTTTTATCTAATAGTGTACTGCTATGTACTTTTCAAATGAGGGAGCATTAAATTGTGGTGGATGACAGAATGGGGCTTCTTAAAATGCCAAAAGAATATGGTGCCCTCTAATATTTGAATTACATTGGAGCATCCTGGAGGATTCATTTTTCCTTTTTGACTCCCAAGTTTGGGGAATTGGAAAATCTTGGAGGTTTCTTAGATGTTTTAACCTTAAAAACTTCAAACTTATTTCTCAAGTCGGCTTTTTAAGAAGTAGATTTGCATTTCACGGTGAGTAAGCTAAACAGACACTTTCCAGGTTGGAATGAACTAACAAAATAACAAGTTTGCTCTACACCAGCTGAGATGCTAATCCTACTCATATGTTTTTGCATCTGGTTTTTCTTTTAATGATTTCTTTTAATCACGTCGACACTGATTACCAAAGACATTGACGTCAATATTTAAGCTAGTTTTACCATATTTTTTTGATAGGTAATTTTGGCCCCTAGTATGGGATTGGAACTAGTGAGCTTGAAGTTGAGGTTACTTTTATTGACAATAAGTGCCTCTACATTACACATTGAGTCCCATTTTACTTGCACAGTAGGGCCCCTTTTCTACTTGCAAGATGCATTTACTCGCACAATGGACGCCATCTTACTTGCATACGGTTATTTGGCAACATTTTAACACAACATGTCCAAGTTTATTCGACTTATTGGACACTTGATTGAAACACAAAAACAAAGTTAAAAAATTGAAAGGGGGCTCTTGTTATGAATGGAGGTAGTAGTAAATATTCCATTTGAGCTCAGTAAAATATGCTTAGAGGAGTCATTTATCCCTTCATGGAGTCTCTGCTTGCTACTAAATTACTTTAACTTGTAGTTGCTTCCTAATACTTTACTGCTTTTTATCTTCTTCTATCTTCCATTTGTTGTGCCCCAAAAGAACTTGTCATATTTATGATATTCTGCAAAAGAGATATGCAGTCTTATGTTAACTTTCCAGATTTGGTTGATTGTGTCACTTGACACGCGCCTCTGAAATTATTTTATTTCCTGGATTTTGTATATGATTTGCAGGGAAGCAATTTGAAATTTGAGCTTGATTCTTTACATGGGCAAGCTACAGTTTTGGCGGCACTAGTGTCTGTCTCCCCTAAATTACCTCTTGGTTATCCAGCTAGGTATTAATCTTATTCTACTCCAGGCAATCAATATGTGTACGTGTGACTTAAAATATGACATTTTAATGTTCCTCTAGAAGGATTTGATATTTTATCATTAGCCGGTTTAATTTGTCCGTTCAAGCTTTTTTTCCTCTTTTCTTTTTTCTTTACTCAACTACACGATTTGATCACCATTTCTCTCTCTGCACCCGCATGTGCATATTTATTGATGTCACTAATCTCAAATGATCATGAGTGGATTGGTTTTGATATGTTCTTTGATTTTGTAAAAGGGTCACTTAGTGGAGTTGGGTTAGTGGCGGACCTGGGATTTTTGGTGCATGGTGTCGATATCATAATTTTTTTTTCTCGAGTAAACTAAATACAAAATTATATTTAATACCGAATTAATTAACATCTGAAAATACACAATAATGTGATAAAATAAATTGTTTACAAAACAACTTAATTTTAAATAAAATAAGCATTTAAAAAAAAATCTTTGAGCCTCCATCCCTTGAATTTTTTTGTTAATGGCTCCATTGTCGATAATCTCAAATAGATCAATGTAATTAAGCCAATAGTTACTCATCCATCTAGTTATTTAACCTATCCTTAACGTAACTCATTGTGAAAAATACTCTTTTAACTACATTTCAACCAGTAAATTTATGTTAAATACTAACAAAAACCATTTTATAAGTAACATCTTTCTGTTTTACAACCATCTTTTAAGTTAAAGTAATAAATCCTTTTTATTTTAAAAGCAAACAAATCTTTTTTTTTTGGGAACTAATAAATAAGTTATGGAAGTTTTAGTTTTAATAATTACCAAGAGTTGCAATTTTGTGAAATCAAAATCGTAAAATTACTAAACTACCACTAGGCTACATAAATTTCACAAAATTTTTGTGGTCTGTGATCTCAGTTTGACCATATATAGGTTAGCTTATGAGTGAGTGGCGGGAGAATTTAGTTATGGAACCTTTTCATATTTGCTGAGGCAATTTGAGGTGTTTATGTATCCTTTTTAACATCTGTACAAAATTCCTCTTTATTGTTGCTGGGGTATGTATGAAATTTTGTCACTCCAACTATCTAGTAGCTTCCTAATATGGTTTCTTAGGTGATGCAATCACTATCTTGGTGGTTATTAGCCAAAGAACTGTGAAGAACACTCACAACTGAGAGAACATCTCTCTACACCCAATAACCTAGCCCCTAGATGACACTAGAGCCATTTCTGAGATTTTGATGGCCCAAGGCGAAAAATGAAAATGACGAAACCCTCTTCGGAACATTGTCTTCACCCAAAAAAAAAAAGTAAGAATAAATAAATAAAAAGTACAAGTTGTATCCAAAAAAGTGTATTTTCGGAACTTAAAATATAATAGTTCGACTACAGTAAAATATATGAGAACTTCGATTACAACAAAATATATGAGAAGTTCGACTACAACAAAATATATGAGAATACATTCATTGAAAGATACTTTTTCTAGTATTCTTAGAGCTAAAATCTTCAATCAAATGTTCAAAATCCTATATATATATATATATATATACTATATATAAAAAATTTGAGGGATCGGGGGCCCAGGGCGGTCGACCCTCCCGCCCGTGCTCAGGAACGGCTCTGGATGACACCCAATATTTCTCACACTAGTATGAAGTTATATATCAATATATAAGGTTAGGATAAGTCTAATCTGTAATAATAGGCCGCATACTGTGAGGACTCTGCCCAAGCCCTCCACTTCCATCACATACCTCTTTTCTTTCGGGTCTTCACAGATCTAACTTTGGTATTGGATCCAGTCTGCTCATGGGCTCAAGGCATACGGGAAAGAAATGTTACTTTGTTTATACTTTTCTAGAAGATTTATTACACTGAAAACATTCTGCGTACAACTAAACTCCAAATCATTTTTTTAATTTTTTATGACAACACAACAGAACAAAAGTAACTTGGATAAATGTAATTCTGAGTTGTCCATAAGCAGTAATCAGTTTTTTATAATTGTGAACAGATTGCCCAGATCAGTGCTCGAAGTTTCTAAGAAAATGCTATCAGAATCTAACAGAAACCCTGTGGTGGCTACTGTTGAAAAGGAAGCTGGATGGTTACTTTTGTCATCACTACTGGCGTCCATGCCAAAGGAGGTAGACTTTTATATTTATATATTTTGCTAAGTACATTGTATATTTATTCGTATACAACTTCTCTTGTTTTTAATGTGATAGCTTTGAGGGATGCAGGAGATGGAAGACCAGGTCTTTGATATTCTTTCTTTGTGGGCACCCGTGTTTAGTAGAAATCCAGAGAATCAGATTAATCAAACAGATGATCTGACATCTATAGTAAGGTTAGCCAGTTTTTTCATTTATGTTCATTTTAGTTTGTGGTTTACCCCCATCCCTGACATTCGTTTTGATAACTTATATCTATTTTATCCTCCAAGTACCCTTTTACTTGATTTGAAAGGTTTTGTTTCTTTCTGTTAGTACGATAGCTGTATATTTATATGATTATGTGTTTGAGGTTTCTAAAGATTAAAGTAAAATAGCAAAAAAGTCCTCTCTACAACACCTGGCAACAGGGCTTCTTTATTGATAGCAGCCATTGGAGTTGGCAATTGACATGCATTGAGCTCCTTTTTATAGGTTTACTATTCCCAATAACTCATGGTCTTAACATATATGGAATATTCATATTTACTGGATGTAATTTAGTTAAGAAGTTTTGTCATCAGACTTGACCCATGCTCTTCTCATGAACTCCTTTTTTGGTAGTGTATGGTCTGCTGCCGTTGATGCACTTACCGCATTTATAAGATGTTTTGTTTCTCCTGATGCTGTAAGCCAGAAAATTTTGCTTCAACCAGTGCTACTATACCTAAGTCGGTATGATTAGTTCTAAAAATATTTTCCTTTGTATGTTAAAAATATAATTTAATATACTTTGTTCCAATCTCATGAAAGAGTTTGTTTATGAATATTGCAACTGCAATATATGATGAGATACAGGGCTTTGTCCTATATAGCCTTCCTAGCTGGGAAGGAACAACTCAGCGTGAAGCATGCACTGGACGTATTCGTCATCAGAACATTGATATCTTATCTGTCCCTTTCTGATCCAATGGCCTATAAGAGTGACCACCCTCAAATTATTCAGATATGCACGACACCTTTTAGGTAATGATGGATACTTCTATCCGTGTTTACTTTCTGAGGGGTTTTTAAGTTCTTCACCTTGAGTGTAAATAGACTGTACAAATGTAATTTCCAGTACAAATGTAATTTTCATTTCTTTAATGTTGGATTGGAAAAACAGGGATGCATCCGGGTGCGAGGAAAGCTCATGCTTGAGGATGCTCTTAGACAAGAGAGATGCTTGGTTGGGCCCTTGGATTCCTGGAAGGTTTTTAGTTTTTAATTCACGGATTTTTTTTTTAATAAATTTTAATATTTGGAATAGTTTCCACTCAATTTCTTGTAGCTAAATTAAATTTTTTCTGGTTGCTGTCAAGTTGTAGGATGTTGTACCATGTATTACCTTCGTTTCAGAAGGGAATATCTTTTTGTGTTGTCTTGCCTTTATTTGTTTCAAGTGTTATTCACTACTGAATAATGTTATCTTTCAGGGATTGGTTTGAAGATGAGCTTCGTGCGTTTGAAGGTGGAAAAGATGGGGGTTTGCCTTGCGTGTGGGAGAATGACACTCCTAGTTTTCCTCAGGTAAAGCATTAATTTCCTGTATATAAGTTATTATTGTTATTTTATATATTATATCATGCCATTCTCCTAAGAAAGTAATTACTGGAAGGGGTAAGTTGGCTTTTCATTCCCTTGTTTTACAAGTTTAATGTGCAATTTTTTGAATTTCTTTTCACTTAAAACTCCTACTCCGAAGTCTTTTTACACAAGATTGCTGTCTTTTCATGGTTTATTCTCTTCATTTTTATTTTAGTGTGTAAATTCATAAAATAAACACAGTTTTCGTGAATGCTAATTTATGAAAGGTTAAAATTTTATCCATATTATGCTTCTTAACTTTTCTTAATCAGATGACTTCAATGCTAATATATGTATTTCATAATGAAGCCGGAGACTATTAGTAAGATGCTGGTAAACCAGATGGTCTTCTGCTTTGGAACCATGTTTGCTTCTCAGGTGGGGATGTCTGAGTGTGGTTAATTGCTGGCCTTTTCCTTTTTTTTTTGTTCTTGATATTAATCAAAATAGGAAATCTGAATGTTTTCACTTAATCAGGATAGTGGTGGGATGTTGTCACTTCTTGGCATCATAGACCAGTGTCTGAAAACTGGAAAGAAACAACCCTGGCATTCAGCTAGTGTGACCAACATATGTGCCGGGTTGCTTGCTGGACTCAAGGTCCCTTTTCTCTTTAGATCTCTTGTAATATACTGCAAGTAGCAACATTGAACTTATTGCTCCATCTTCCTTTCAGGCTTTGCTTGCTCTACGTTCCCAACCACTGGGAATGGAGATATTAAGTGCAGCACAGGCTATCTTTCAGGTTTCAAATGCTTCTGCAAAAATTTATGAATCTATTATATGTCAAGAAGTTTATTGAGATTGTGTCTTTTGCTTTCTAACATTTTCTCTTATCCTTTTGACAGAGCATTCTGGCTGAAGGTGAAATCAGTGAGTCACAGCGCAGAGCATCATCTGAAGGGCTTGGCCTACTAACTCGCCTTGGGAATGATATGTTTACAGCGAGATTGGTCAGTCCATTTCGTGTGTAAATGCAAATTATAGTTCTGTTACCTTAAATTAATGATTTCAAGGTTACTTTTCCTGTCAGAGGCTTATCATCCCTAACTAGTTGCTTCGATCAAGCGAAGAATGTTCCTTTCCCTGAAAAATATATTTAGTCGGGTTCTGGATTTTACACTGTTGTATTTTTCATGTTTCATAGTTCTTGTGATAAACAGACAAGAGTGCTGCTTAATGACGCCACTGGGGTTATGGATTCATACTATGCTGGATCAATTGCCCTTGCGCTTGGCTGTATCCACCGAAGGTAATGCTTCTTCTTTTGCTGAAAATTATTTGTGAAGTTTGTTACGTTTTTTTTTCTTCCCTTATAAAGGTGCCAATTTATTGTGTTCCATGTAGGACAAATTCATGTTATGTGCTTATAGGAGACCATTATGTACCTTTTCTTGGATTCTTTTTGACCTTTATTTACATACAAGAAAATAAAAATAGTAGACATCTTTGTAAGTATATTGGAAATTGTTTTTTTTTGGTGCTTAATCATTTCGTCTTTTTAGTTATTACTAAAGTTGATCAGCATGTGTTTAGATAACTATATCATTTATGCTGAAAGGATTTGTGCTTCATTTACTTGTATATTATTTTTATCATATGGAATTGGTTGTAAAGAACTGCCAAGTTACAATGTAAAACCAAAATTTTTAATGCATATTAGTGTAGTAATAGAGACTATTAAAATGCATAAGGTAACTTGGGAAGCTTTTAGATCTATAGCTTGTGGTTAAAGATAAGAAATCACAGAACAGAAAATCCTGGTAGAATTTTATATGGAACCTTTTTCCTGTATATATAATCTCATCCCATGTTGTCCAGTGCACCTAAAAGTGGTTTATAATATGTATAGTTGACGTGTTTTGGTTAATATATTTGTTCTAAGTAGAGTAGTGTTATCTGTCACATTATTTTTTCAGAATTTTCTTCATCACTGATCTCTTCTATGGCTATCTTGCGATCTTGTAATTATTCTTGATCTTCTGCATTTAACAAGCTTAAACAGATCAAGGCCCCTCATTCCCCTTGGTAAAAGAAGTGGTTTAAACCCTGATGACATGTTGATTTCCGTGCTTCAGAACTTGTGTAATAACTTTCATCTGTGGTAATTTGTCATTATGTTCATCCCATTTTATATGTAGAAGGTTTTATGTTCTATAGCTTTCTTGCAGTGCAGGAGGAATGGCATTGTCAAGTTTAGTGCCTGCAACTGTGAACTCTCTCTCTTCACTGGCTAAAAGTTCAATAGCTGGTCTGCAGATCTGGTCTTTGCATGGACTTCTATTGACAATTGAATCTGCTGGCTTGTCCTATGTGTCACATTGTCAGGTATTCATATTTTAGAGCTTCCATGGCACGGTAATATTAGGAGCTAATTTTCATTGTTATAATCTACTCATGTGGTGCCTATACGTTTTTTATATAGCTCACAAATGAACAATAACTATGGTAAAACTCACGGCATTTTACTTTATTGTTTTGCTATCTAACAATGCAACTCAACCGTGTGTGATCTATAAAATACTTTTAAATTTTGCAATTTAAATGAAGAGAACTACAATTGAAAGTAAATGCATCAGGTGTAAGGATTTGAGCAATTGTCCATAAAAGTTAGATCCCTTGTGTTATCAAGCAATCACCTTTAAAGTTTAAATAGTAAATACAATGTGTGTGATGTACCCCACCAATATAATTAGGTCCGTTTTCACCTGATGACCTTTGGGTTATTGGCCAACTATGGTCTGAATTTAAGACTTGAGTTAAGGAAAGAGTGGTAGACGTACAACTACTTAAGAGATTAGTCTAAACACACAGCTTCTTCTCCACAAGGAAGTCTATATTCAGGTTTCTATTCAGTTTTTGTAGCTCTAGTTAATGTCTACTATGTGATAAGGGCTAAAATTTTCGCTATTCTGATGTGGGAAACATTTGTACGCAGTTCGCTTAATTTTGTATTGTACCATTATTATATAATCACTCCTTTGTACCAAGAGTTTAGTTGGTTCTTTGACTGCCAAAGTTCTTTTCTTTCTCTTTACTCTGTTTCTGCAGGCAACACTTGGCCTTGCTATGGATATTCTTTTGTGTGAAGAGAATGGATGGGTTGAGCTTCAGCAGGGAGTGGGTCGCCTTATAAATGCTATTGTTGCTGTTCTTGGTCCTGAACTTGCTCCTGGAAGCATATTTTTTTCACGCTGCAAGGTCTCTTATACACAATTTGTTTGACTCTTAGAATTACCATATGCTAAATCACTTTAATTTGATAATCATCTGATTATGGCATCATTGCTTTCAATATGAGACATACTAATGACTGATTCTCTGTGTCCAGTCTGTTGTTGCCGAGATAAGCTCCCAGCAGGAAACTGCAACACTTCTTGAGTATGTCACTTTGTTATTTGTATTCATATGGTTGCTTCATTATGTAAAAATTTGTTTGTATCCTGCCTTGCTATCCTCTTTTAATTTTCTGCTACTTCTTCTGATTCTGACCCTGTGTTGGAATTTGGAACATAAGATACATTTGGTAATAATGTATGCTTTACTACCTGTCAATTTGGCAGGAGTGTCCGATTTACCCAACAGCTTGTTCTTTTTGCCCCACATGCTGTTACTGTACATTCTCATGTGCAAAATCTCCTTCCTAATTTGTCCTCAAAACAGGTATTTTAATGTTCTTGATTGAATTTATTTCAATAGTAATCTGAAGTTGGCACTGTAATATATTGGTTTCTTATGCAACAGCCAACTTTGAGGCATCTAGCTGTGTCCACTCTGCGACATCTCATAGAAAAAGACCCGGTTAGTACCGAAACTTTAGCTTTTTTCTTGTTTTTATCTTATTTACGTCTATAGTCGCAGTATTAAGTTTTGACTTTACAAGAATAGAAGTTTTTTGTGTTTGTTTTCGTGTCTTCCTGACTGTCTATGTCTGTCTGGCAGTCCGTGCTCACTTGTGCTGCTGTTGTTTTCCTTTCTCAATTGGTCTTGGCTTATTTCAATTTTTTCTGTGGTTATCAGCTATGCTCTTATATATGGTGGTGCTAATTAATTAGCTATACTTAATTTTTTGACTTAATGATTGGTTTAATTTCTTTATTAACTTACTGCTCTATACATTAGATGATACTTGTATAGAGTGTTTCATTACTTCATACTTTCTGAACTACTTGTATTTAATGATTACAAACTTCATTATAAGGGATTGGACACTTCAAAGTTAACCAAATCTATCCATTTCTAACTAATTTAATATCTGTTATTATTCCCCATATATTTTTTTGATCCATTAATTTCTAATGGAATTCTCTACAGGCTTCTGTTATTGATGAACAAATAGAAGACACACTATTCCTAATGCTGGATGAGGAAACTGATACCGAGTATGTTCTTTACACAGTACTTTCTACAACTTGACTTTATTACCGATTTGTCTATTCACTACTTTACAATTGTACTTTATTATTTGTTCCATCTTTTACAGAAAGATGGCCCTTTTTTCCATGTGTAGCTTAATCTTTTCCCTTCTCTATGAATAGGATTATGTCATTATTCTCTTTTAGTCACTGTATACTATAGTATTTCCATACCTATTCCTGTCTTGTCTCCATTGCTTTTACCTAAAAACATAAGGCCTAATCTTTTGGGGTTCCCAAATTACATTTTTAATATATTTTTATTTATCCAAAACATAGTTGTCACGGCGCCAAGGCGGGACGGGGTGGTAGTTGACCGTCAGGACGCCTAGGCGATAAGGCGTCCGTATGGCGACAAGTGATTAATAATGTGCAATTTATACATTATTTATTTTATTTCAAAAGTATATTGTACAATAAAATTTTATATACGCTAAAACCCAAAACATAATAACTAACACTATGAAAAAGTCTCCACTCTCCACTCTCTACTGTTTCTAGTCATAACTCAATCAAAGTCATCAAATATGAAGTCATTTTCGTCTCCCTAACGGGCATTACTCTCATTCAAAGGAGTAGGGTCATGGGTTAGGTTACTTGGGTAATTGGAAACAACTATGGGTTATGACGAGTCATAGTAAAAAATGACTTAATCACTTAACTTGGGCCCGCTACCAATGCGTGAGCCTTGGCGGCTAGGCGTCCAAGGCGTTGCCTTGTCCTTCTCCAACGCCAAGACGCCTAGTTGTCGCCATGACAACTATGATCCAAAAAAATAACTCAACCACATAAGACTTAATTTGAGATGTCAAAATACTCTCCTACTTTCATTATTTTATTGTTCCATCTAGCATCTGCTAGCCCTTTGTGATCTAGCCTAGATTGTGTACTTTTTTTTGTTTTTATAAGTATGAATTATGGAATTTGACACTTACAAATTGACTTTCATAAATGTAGGATTGGAAGCTTGGTGCGTGCCACAATTATGCGATTGTTGTATGCATCATGCCCGTCATTTCCTTCTCACTGGTTGTCAACATGCCGTAACATGGTATGAAGCTCATTCCCCCTCATATATATGTTTTTTGTGGCGCTTCGGGACTGTGCTTTGAAATTCTTGATAATTAGGCATCCAACAAAATTTTGAATGACGACATGGTTATATAATGTAAGAGAATAAAAGTTTACAATTTAACTACCCTCTCCAATCTATGCTTATTCTGTCTTACTTTAAAGGGTTTCTTTTATGTGTCCTTGAGTTAGTTCTTTCGTACTTTCCTTGAGATAGTTGTATACATCGATTCATTCCATGATCTATTGCAATTTTTTTAACTGATGAAGTACTTAATGTATACCAATACCAAAAGAATTTGAATGCTAGAAGGTTCCAAATATAAGATCATTTCAGGGAGTTGGGAATGAGAAACTTTGAGAAATTTAATATGGTTTTACGGAAAACGGCTATGGAGGTTTGTGTTGGAGGAGGACTGGCCACAAAGGGGTGGGGGAATCGATATTCGGGTAGAATCACTGGGTAGATTACCAAAGAGTTACGATTACCTTTTAGAGTTGGCTTGTCGATGCTGATTGCTGGAGATTGGGTGGATTTTGCGAGGTGGGCCTCTAATTCAGTTTTGGCACATTTGGTTTTGGAATGATGTGTGGATTGGGGTGGAGGTTTTGGGGCACATTTACCGAACCTATTCTCTTTTTTAGCAGTGATTCCTGATGTGTTAGTGGTTGAGTATTCTTCCATTGTTTATGGGCAGGTATCTTGACAAACACTTTTAGGAGACATTTTCAAGATTGGGAGTGGTGGAGGTATATCACTTCTTAATAGTTAATGGTGTTGGAGGAGTTTGGATTTTTTTTATGGTGTGGATTCCTTGCGTTGGGACACCCATAGCAGCGTGATGTTTTTGGTGAAATCCTATTATAGGTGTTAACGTGATGGGGCTCTTTGACATTTCCATGATGGAGCATTTGGAAAGTGCTGCGGGGTGCCATATAAGGTGGTCTTCATCATTTGGACTGCAGCGCGTGGTTCATCTCGTCTTGAGACCCTTTGTGGTGGAGGGTTAAGTGAATGGTGAATCATTGCTATTTGTGTAAAGTGGATTGTGATTCAGTCAATCATTTGCTCCTTCTATGCGAGTTTGTCAGATGCCTGTAGTGATGATATTCTCTTTGTGGGGGTTCATATGGGTCATGACTGGGTCACTGATCGATTTTTTGAGTGCTTAGAAGGGGGTTAGAGTCTCCAGGAGGAACTGCGTTATTTGGGGAAAGATCCCTCACTGTTTCTCGTGGGTGCTTTGGTGGGAGAAGAATTGTTGATATTTTGATGATAGGGAGCAGTTCATTGTATTCAAAGAGTCGTTATTTTTGAATCTGCTGTATTCGGCTGAATGAGAGCTTTCGTGGATCAACTACTGCTTTGATTTTTCTCAGTATATCCTCGGAATATGATTTAAGTTTTGTATCTGGGTGGCACAAGTTAATTTTTGTATCTCTATTTACCAAATAAGATATCATTTATATGTGTAAAGACCAGATATGATGCTCTTCTAGCCACTTTCCTCTCTTCCAGGGGTCTCTCATATTACCACCGAGGTTCAGCAAATTATGGATTGGGTTTAATTTAGTGCTGATAGTTTTGACATTACATAGTAAGGAAGCATGTCTAGCATTTGCAACAATGACATGTGGAACCACAAATTATCTTGCAAACAAGATTTCTTTGTCACTTGGTAGTTTGCAGTTAGGATTATTAAGGCACACTTTCCTCTTTCCTAAGTTCTCTCCTTTCAAAATATTATTCTAGCCGTTGGACTTTGGATGGAAATGTTGAATTTCGTTGCGAGACATTACTTCTCTGGTTTTTAAATTACTTTTGGAGCATTGATCCTTGTGCATCTCATTTTGTGTGTGTCAAAATTACTGCACTTTTGGCTTGTGGTAGATGAATGTTTGAGTTTTATAGTATGTGTTACAATGATTTCGGTAGTTTAGTCTGATATTAATACATACTTTGTCCCTCTAAGTGCCATAATCTGTCAACAGTGACATACTAGAGAGTTACAAATGCTTGTTTAAAGTAGGGGAACACTATTTCCACACGTGTTTTTGATATTTTCAGTTTCCACATGGTCTCCTCTCACATGAAGGTTATATTCTCATGTGAGAGAGAATCATGTGGAAATATCAGTTTCCTTTGGTCTATAATATCATATATGTCATATTTTTGCGCATTCACTCAAGTAGTATAATGATTTTGATAATTTAGTTTGTCTAAAATTTTTATTTTTGTAAAATGAATTATTAATTCCCCCCCCCCCCCAAGATTCTTGCTACATCAACAGGAAGGGGTGGCAACAATTTGGAGCCTGATGGTCCAGATGGTGACACAAGATTGAATTATGGAGAAGATGATGAGAACATGGTTTCTAGTTCTAAAGGCTCGCCAATTGTTAATCCTAGAAGAGATCAGCACCTCAGATATCGAACAAGAGTTTTTGCTGCGGAGTATGTGATCCTGTGATATTATATCTATCTATTAATTGAGAGAGCTAAATACAATTAATAGATTTATACTAGTCTTTTGGTTTTGTTGCCTAGCTTCTTTTTTGATGTGTTTATTTTTCTCTTACTGCAAGTAGTATTATACAGGCCAAGTATTTTTCTACCCTGTCTATCACTCAATTAATTTGTAGTTGTCAATTATTAGGTTATTGGTGCCAAATTCATCTACCAACAACCAACACTGTAGTTTTAGCCTTATGTATCCAGAGATAGAGCATCATTTTTGCTCCATCTTGGTTATGGTTTAAACAAATTTATTGGCAATCCCAAGCAATTGTTTTTCCAAGTAAAAATGCTAGCAGTATGAGTGAATGCAAATATCTAATTTGAAAAAACAAGAACCAGGAGAATTGAAATAAGAGATACACACATATATACACTAGTATTAAGTTGTTTTACGCATGAAATGTTGCCATAAGTTGCAATTATGCCATCTGCCATGTCGGTGAATCCAGCCTCATTTGAATCAAATTCGAAGGCAGTAGTCTCACATACTTTTCATATAGTAGGCATTTTTCAAAGTGTAATTGAACGTATTTTTTTAATTAAATTGTCTAAACAAGTATTACGTTGGAAACCAGGTGTTTGAGTCATATACCAGCAGCAGTTGGAAAGAATCCTGCTCATTTCGACCTATTGTTGGCAAGAAGCCAACCAGGCTAATGAACTGGCTTCTGGCGATTGGCTAGTTGTTCAAGTGCAAGAGCTAATTTCACTTGCTTACCAGGTAATGAATATAACGCAGTTACTATTAGAATATTTAGAGCTTTGGATGATGTGCAAGCCCCTTGATTGCGACTAATGTTGGAATCTTCTTTTATATCACTTACTAGATATGCACAATTCAATTTGACAACATACGACCCATCGGAGTTGGACTTCTAAGTACTATTGTGGACAAGGTATTACTCTTCTATGTATATCAATTCTGAAATTCTTGTAAGACTTGTAATTTGTTGAGTAATCATGTATTCATGTTAGGATGCCGACACCTCTGGCCTATCTTTATTTATTTGATATGATGACATTTGTGGTTGGTTCATTATGCTTACAAAATGCTTTTTTAGTTTTAACATTGAAATTGGATTGAGGATTTCTTTTTATTATGGTTTTTTGGTTGGGGTATCCTGTTGGTGGTTGGCTGGCACGAACTTGATCTCTACGTCTTTTTTTCTCTTTAAATGTATATGATATATGGGCCACCGTTAAAGCTCTTTATAGAACTTCATTCTCACTTCTTCAACGAACTAAATTCAATAGTATGTTTTTTATGCATAATACACAAAGATCTAAAACAACAGTTTGATTGAGCAGTTTTATCATCAATGCAGTTGTGCTCCACTGTCTCAGTAAATGCAAGCTAGAGAACGGAATGAGATGACATAAAGTGATTTTAGCTTTGAAAAGTCAAGGAAATGCAAAAAGTTTATTTATTTTTTTCATGTGGACCAGGACATCTTCTATGGCAGAAAGGCTGCCTAATTATTTTTATTCAATAAATAAGCTTCGTATCTTAGACATGGTAAATTAATAAAATGAAGGATTAATATACTTTTGAGAGGATCAACTTATTCATTGTGGAGGCAAAGTCTCGCATTGTGCAATAGAAGCATGTACCTCTTTCCTCTTCCATTAGGTTCATTTGGAGGTTTTATAATTTCTTAGGTGATGTTTGTTTCTTAATACCTTTTAACAGCTCCACATCTGATTCGGTAAGAAGGTAAAGTTATTTGGTAAAATTTTGTTTGCCTCTTATCGTCTCTTAATCTATAAGAGGAAGATATAAATCTAAATCATTAAGAGCTATCTTTTAATGAAAAATTTAAATCTATTGAGCCACTATAAATATTGTACTCCCTCCATTCCAAATTTTAATATCATTATTGAGTTTTGAAAAGTCAATTTGAGATATTTTAAATTTTAAAATTGATATTTTTAAATTTAAAAGTCATTCAGATGTTTTATACGTTTTAGTTACCAAACAACTTTTTAAGTTCAGATGCTATTTCATTCAGATGATCTAATTTAATAAGATATACTAACCATTTATCTTAATTGCTCAGTTTTATCAATCACCACCTTCGTATGTTCATACCTTGTTATTATCAATTTCAGTTTGGAACAGTACCAGATCCTGAGCTTCCTGGCCACCAAGTATTAGAGCAGTATCAGGTATTGGAGTGGGACAAAGAGTTAAAAGCTTTCATTGCTTAAATGTGCTTTTTATTCCATTACAATCATTGCTTGTAAATCTATTCTTGATTGATACCATTGCTTGACATTTTAAGTTTTATGTATAAAGGTTTTACATCCTGTCGAAAATTGTTACCGTGTAATTTATCAATGTAAAATAATTTTTGTATGAAATTCAGGCCCAACTTGTCTCTGCAGTTCGCACTGCATTAGATGCATCCTCTGGCCCTATTCTTTTGGAAGCAGGCCTACAGCTGGCTACCAAGGTTCAGATTATCAGCATGCACCTATTATTATTCCATAATAAAATATAAACTTAATATCATAATGGGTAAAATTTGCAGATGTTGACAAGCGGAATAATCAGTGGGGATCAAATTGCAGTTAAGCGAATATTTTCCCTAATTTCACGTCCACTGGATGACTTTAAAGACCTGTACTATCCATCATTTGCAGAGTGGGTTTCATGCAAGGTATGTCGTTTCCTGAGCTCCTAATTATCGAATTATTAGAGGCGATTTCCTAGAGTTTGTTTTTGTCCTTTTTATTTATGCATAAAAGGCGCGTCGGTTTCCTCGTTCTCTTTATTATTATTATTTTTTATTTTTAAAAAAACAAGTTGATTGAGTCCTTACTAAATGTTTATGCTTAACTTCTTTCTTTGCTTTGTAGATCAAGATAAGACTTCTTACTGCTCATGCATCTCTCAAATGTTATACCTATGCATTCTTGAGGAGACAACGTAGCGGGATTCCAGATGAGTATTTAGCACTGTTACCATTGTTTTCAAAAAGTTCTAGTTTACTGGGGAAGTACTGGATACATACCTTAAAGGACTACAGTTATGTCTGCTTCCGCTTGCAAAATAAAAGAGATGTAAGCTCAATATATGAAACTTGTTCACATTACTTATTCAGATAACACCTATTCAAGTGTTTGTCATCGAGTATTTACTTAAGTTTGATGTCACTTCCTACAGTGGAAACCATTTCTTGATGGAATTCAATCATCTCTGGTTTCCACGAAGTTGCAGCAATGTCTAGAGGAAGCCTGGCCTGTAATTTTAGCAGGCAGTTGCTCTTGATGCAGTTCCTGTGAATTTTGGTGTGAATGGAACTTCCGAAGAAACAGAAAATACATCAAAAGGTGACTTATTTTCTGGATACAGCATGGTGGAACTGGAATCAAAAGAATATCAATTTCTGTGGGGGTTTGCTCTACTTGTTCTATTTCAGGGACGAGACAAACTTGATAAAAATATAATACAAGTGGGTTCTGTTAAATCCAAATTTGGTGGAGATTCTCCGGCTGAAGAGACACATTCAGCTTTGAAGTTATATGAAATTGTGTTACCAGTGTTCCAATTTCTCTCAACGGGAAGGTTCTTCAGCGAGGAATTTCTTACTATAGATATCTGTAGAGAACTTCTGCAGGTGATGGTTTGGTCTCTCTGTATGGAATTACTTATCTTTCATGATCTAGTTCTTAATTTGTCTGTATAGTAGAGGAAAATATTCTAAACTTCTAGAGTCATAAAAACTATTGAATAGACAATCAATCGAATTCATCTCTCAGGAGCAACTATACATAATACAACATATAAGGTTACCTTCTCCAGACCCCATTCCTATTATGAATACTGTCGTGCTAGTCAAAAATAACATTACATTCAAAGGCTTGACTTCAAATTTCCATTTGATATTGAAAATAGAGGGAAAGAAACAGGCTTTAAGGTTATTTTGTGAAATCGTATGGCATTATTCAACATTCAAGCATCACATGATTAGATTTTCAAGAATATTTATTTTTATTAAAACTAATACAGTGAGTGGCAATTTGTTTAGTTTCTTCTTCAAAGTTGAGTTCTATAAATCCAACTACATTGTTTCGTTGGCCTTTTGTAGCTCAATGGTGTCTAGATAACAATTCTATTTTAATTGTTATTGAAGGTCTTTGCCCCGAGTTGCTATCACCTAAAAGATCATGTTTTCACTATCCAGTTTCTCTTACCTCTAAATATCTATTTTATATCTGTAGTCTGTGGCTTTTCTCAGAACACTGACAAATTATTGTCATTAATCTGACCTCAAGCCTGTTCTGCTTGGCACTCCTGTCTCTTTGACATCCCTACTTGTCAGCTGTGACACTTTCCATCATAACCATTCACAACTACAAGTTACTTCCATTGTTCTTCCACTTCAGTCATTACTTGACCATCACATGCATACATTAACAAGTTTTTGATTACATTTTGTATTTTCCATTCTCTTTTCAAGTTACTTTGGATCTATATGGATCTATAAATCAGGCAGCAGAAGAAAAAGTTCACATTGCAATGTCTCATGCCTTGTCACTCCCACTGATTTTCATGTTAAATTTGATTCATTCATTTTGAAGGACTGTGACCATAACCATAACCATCTTTTTAGGATGTTTCTGTGTTCAGATTTGATTTTACTGCAATATTTTCATTAACATTACTTCCTTGCTTAGCCAAAATTTGGATTCTATTATATCTAATGGATGCAGGTATTCTCGTACTCCATTTTCATGGAAGATTCATGGGATAGTCTTGCAATTTCTGTTCTATCACAGGTATACTTCAGAAAATACTCTAAAACTAATTTAGGTATCAAATATATTGATTATAATTTCTGCTTATGTAAATGCAATGGTTACAAAATTGTTTGAAAATAACATCTGACACATTGGTTTAGGGTGTTTTTCTTATGATAGTAATTCCTTTGGACTAGTGTTCAGTCTCTTTCTTCCTTTTTCTTGAGTTTTGATCTATTTACTTTTCCACTTTCCTTTGATATCACTTGTGCTCTGTGAACCTTCATGTAGACTTCATAAAAAGTATTTACTGTTGACAGAGAGAGAATAATTACTTAAGAAGATATTCTTGAGGTTTCTTTTGACCTCATGTTAATTATATTTTTCTAGAATATATTTGTGTACTCAATCAAGGTTGTGGACATGTAAATCTATCAAGGCCTGATACTCTCTTCGTCCTAGGACTTTTTTTGTTTAATTTTTTTTCTTTCGAATATAAAGATTTGCATAGGACACACTTCTTTAAACTTTAATCTTAGACAAAGAAAAGATCATTGATATACTAAACAAATCAACAACACCTTTTATCCCAGACTAGTAGGGTAGGCTGTAAATGAATCCAATATGTATGAGTAAAAGAAGAAAGGCAAGGAGAAAAAAAAAAGATAAGTAGATAAAAAGATAATAATAATAATGATAACAACTAAAGAAGCTCTATTCTTTAAGACGACATGAATACATTGTTAGAAATATTCTCTAACAACTTAACCTGCGGATAAATGGTTAACAGAATATTAGAGCTTCAGCTCAAGTCTTCCCAGTTGTATTTGTTTACCATTATTTTAGTGCAGTATGCACCCTGTTTGGTTGTGCTTTTATGATACACCTTGAAATTTCTCTCCACGTGCAAGCGGGAGTTGCACGTGAGGCGGAATCACTTAAATGTTAATGTATGATATTCATTGTTGGTCATACTTTCTAACAGTTTACTCTTTTAGAGCTACTGGTGAGCTTATTATATCCTTCTTCTATTACAGATCGTGCAGAACTGCCCCAAAGATTTTCTTGAAACAGAGACTTTTGCATATCTGGCAGCAGAACTATGTTTAGCTTTCCTTTTTAAATTTTTGTCAAGGTAACCCTATTTGTGCATAAATGTCTGTTTATTAGGTCAAGCAGTGGTAAGCGAAATACAACAGGAGGCAGTATTTTGCTAAAAGGTTATAACTTCTTCTGCAGTGCTAATGCAACTTCTCCATGTCATCCAAACTGGGAGGATTTGATTTCTGCGTCTCTAACTGCAGCAAAGGCACTTGTGTGGCGTTTTGAACCTAAGGTGGGTTGTACTTGTTTACAGGTCCTGTAGTTTTGTGCAGTAATTTTATATTTGAAGATTATTTAGTCTTCGTATGAGGTGCTGTTATATAAACAGCTTTATGGAACAGCTTTAGCATTTCTTTTTTTATTCTGCTATAGAAGTCAGGTCGTCATTAAATATAAATTGCATTTTCCTGCAGAAGCAATTACAGCTGGTGTTGACCTATCTGTTAATGGGCTGCAAATGCATTGAAGGAGCTCCAACTGAATTATGCTTTTCCAAAGCTAATGAATTTGTCCAGTCTATCAGTCTTTTATTGAAAGATCATGTTGACGGTGAGCATTTGGAACTGATAAATGCAGTATTTTTTCGCATGGCAAATACTGATTTAAGATGCATTGAGCTGCTAATATTTTACCCCTGTTCTTATTATAATTAGAATATTATTCTTTTTTAGTTAAATTCCGTTTGCTTGGCTGGAATTCAATATCAATTCTACATTAAAATAAATATATATTTTTCAATATGTTTATTGGCTGTCAATTGAAGCTGTTAGTCTCCCTTCTTGGTTAATATTTTACATATTATCAATCCTTCGCATAGAAAATATATACATTTACATAAAGCTAAGAAGATCCAAAACATAGTCGACTGTACTTTCCTCTTCGGATTGGGGACTCATGGCTATCAATATATATGATTTTTATCACCCTTATAGGCTCACGAGTAAAAATGTAACAACCAAATCCCAAGTTCGAATCAAATCATAGCATAATAAGGTTCAATCACTTTCTCAATAGTATCTTCTTGAGTCATCTTAGCCCACTACTAGCTCAGCCCAAAAGGTCATGACTGAAGGTATTAATGATAGAAACTTGAGTCTTTATATACACATTAAAGTATTCCACATTGTAAGATGTGAGACTTGGGGTGTTACAAATTCCCTCACTTAAATACATGAATTCCCCGTCAAGCTAAACACATAATCACACACTGCCTAGAAACTTTGCCTCTTTAGCCATAACCATTGTGAGATAATATTAACGGCCTACTAGGCCAGCCTTCGTGTCCCCACCTCCAGTAACATACCTAACCCGAGTTTTCGATTGTCATCTCTGATATCATATGTAACATCTCAAGTCAAATCTTGAGTTCGAATCAAATCATAACATAATAAGGCCCAATGCGTTTTCTCAATAGTATTTTATCGGGTCATCTTAGCTCACTACAGGCTCATCCAAAAGGTTATGACTAACGGTATTAATGATATTGTAATGATAACAACTTGAGTCCTTAAATACACATCCAAGTATCTCACATGTTATGATGTGGGAATAGGGAGTTAGACAAAATCCAATTAAGTATTACTGTTGAGATTTGATTGCTTGATATGCTTACGTATGATGACAGTCCATCCATTTCCTATACTGATATCACCTGCTCTTTGGTGCATCTGCTGCCAAATACGAAAGTAGACAGTCTGGGAAAAGAGAGAGAACCCCTTTCTTGGGAAGTTTTAAAGAAGCTTAGACTAGAAATGAAGTTGTCTTACAGAAAGGACTTCTCAAGTTTAGCTTCTTTATAGACTCTTTGTAGTTTTATTTTTTCAATAAAATGTAAAAAAAATTTTGTATCAAGTTACACCTTCTGGTAATATGTTTATATTAAAAGCCCATTTTTTTGATAGAGGTCCTTAAGCTATTGCTAAGAAAAATAAAAATATTTCGGTACATCCTATAATCACTTGACGGTATAGAGTTGCTAGTACATCGCATGCAATGGAGAGCTTTATTATTGTAGCTAGGTAATATCCCTCAAATACAGATATATTTGTTTTCCACTGTTATATACCATTAGATTATCTTGTGTCAGATTCCATAAAAAAAAAATTCTATAATTTTTTTATGATAATAAAAAAGTAGCTGATGTAATTTTATTTGCAGATAAATCCAAACTTGGTGATGATGGTATTTGCTTCTTAAGAACAATTATTGGAGCTTGTGTTGATGCGTTTGCTATTCTAACTAAAGAGTGCATCAGGAGTATTCATCTATTGGAGAATAAGAGGTCCAACTTATGTAAACTGCTGCAAATGAAGCTTGCTTGTTCTCTAGAGCATATTGCTTCATTTGCTAAGATGGCATATGAAATTGAATCCCTTGGAGAAAACCAAGAAAACAAACCAATGTTATTTACTGTGTTACACAATTGCACTCGATGTATCCAGGCTGCTCTTACTGATCTGGACATACAGGTAATGAATTTCAATGCAAGCTATATTTTCTGGACATGCAGGTTAAAATTACATGCATATATTAGGTGTGAAATTGTTGTGGTAGGTTCAATCGATTGGTTTGCAAGTGCTAAAAAGCATCTTACTGCGAGGAACTAATGCAGAAAGCAGCTGTTTCCTAATATTCTTCATTGGTGAGCTACTTAAAGATGTTCTCACCATAACTCAGCAGAATTTGAAGGTATGTGTTCTAAAAATGATTCTCACCTCTTAAACCGTCAAAATATTCGTCACTCTGAAAGAGCTGTGCCATGCTACTGATACAGAAACCCACAAATAGGGAAGCAGTGGCTGTTGTCGGGGAGTGTTTGAAAATCTTAATGTTTCTCCAAACACTGTCAAAAGCTACTGAATGTCAGAAAGGTCTTATGAACCTGCTTTTGGAAACTATTGTCCTTGTTTTTTCAACACTAGAAGATGATCTTTCTCAGGTAATAGGGACCCTCAAAATGGATTCTAACACATCTTGTGGATTTGAAGCTTTTTATCTTTTTTATCTTTTTTTTTTTTTGGTTTTAGTCCAACATATTCCAGTTACATGGTAATTGCAGGATGTCAATGATTTAAGGAATACAGCCATAAGACTTGTGTCTCAACTTGCTCAAATTCCTAAGTTAGCAACGTGTTTCAAGGATGTCTTGTTAGCAATGCCTGTTGTGCGTAGGGAGCAACTTCAGGTACCTTCCTATTTGAATTAAATTTGAAGAAAATCTGCAATTTCCTAATTTTAATTTCCTATGCTAGCCTTTAAGATTTTTATTGATCTTGCAATGTGTTGGGAGTTCTGTCACCGCTTTCTTACATCAATAGGGTTTTACTGATGGAATCTAACGACTTTGTTTCTGCCGTTACCATCCTTGTTAATTTTCATCGGAATTTCACTGTTATTGTTCAGGTTTTGTATGAGCAATAAGTTTCAAATCATTTTACTTATTACTACAGTTCCACAACTTCTACTGTCGTGAGATTTTATCGAAAAACTTCGTAATTTGGAATATTTTTTTTCGAGGAACTAATGATGCCGTCTAGCTATTTCTTTTCGTTTATGTTGTCTAAATTATCCACTATTACTAGTAAAAGGGAGTATTTTGGGTGGGTTAATTAATTGTTCTGCTTCGATGTAATGAAGGGTAAATTTTGGATATTGAAAGATTCGGTTGCTGGATTTTAAAAAATGTACACTTATTTTGGGATTTCCCAGGGATTAACTTCCATGAGGTGGTACCTCAGAGGCTTCAACATGTCAAGAACTGGTTGTGGTTAATTACGTGTAAATTGTATCCATCAAGTAGTCCACATTACTCACTAGACTGAATCTAGTGGTCACGGACCAAAAAAGTACAATGTAACATTCCTGAAAACACCGAAGCTCTTACTATGCAAGACATTTCTGTGCTTAATTATAGGAATTAATTGAAGCAAATTTTACATAAAAGATGTGGATTATTTCCCAATTATTTTACCACCTTAAGCGAATTGCAGATTGTAATAGATTGTTATTTATAGAAGTGATAAACCCGGCTTTAAATTCTAATCAAGGAAATGTCTTCTGAGTACCATGGTTTGTATTCAGGGAATGATTCGTGCTTCTGTGATGCAAGATCAGAAATCAATGCAAACAAAATCCGTGGCACCACCTTTGCTTATTAAGTTACCAGCACAAGCAGAGGAAAGTAGAGAGGAAAGTTCGTCTCCATCAACTCCCACTGAACAGCTGGAAAACAATAGTGAGGAAGAAGAAGAAGAAGATGATTGGGATGCTTTCCAGTCTTTTCCTGCCTCCAAAAATGAAGTAGCTCCAACCATAAAGGAAGAAGTGGTGAAGAGCTTCTCTTATTCAGATTTTAGTACTGCAAACAATGAAATTGATAACGACTTGAAAGAAATCATGGATGTCGATCATCAGGCTGTTGAAGGGGAAATTTTGTCCTCAGTAGGTGGAAATCATCAGAGTAAAGAATTCCATGGTTCTGAAGACAGTAATCATGATTCTGAGGAACGTGATGATTACCAGCAGGAGGGGGATGAAGCAATGCCAAGCAATAGAATAGATGATGCCTTTCTTGATAATCAATCAGTTGAAGTTGCAGAAGGGTGCTGTGAGCCATCATCTGATAATGTGCATGAAGAGAGAGCCAGGCAAACGCCAAACTCTGACATTGCAGAAGGGTCCAGTGAGTCATCTGATGATCAGCATGAGGGAATAGCTGGACAAATTCCTAGCCTTGACATTGCAGAAGGGTCCAGTGAGTCATCTGATGATCAGCATGAGGGAATAGCTGGACAAATGCCTAGCCTTGAAATTGCAGAAGGGTACAAAGAACCATGCAATAATCACCATGTAGAAATAGCTGGGCAAATGTCTGATCTTCAATCCGGTGAACATGCAGAAGGTTCAATCTAAGTCGAGGAGTTGGAGAATGACGAGCAAAGTCATGTTAGAAACTGCAGAAGGGTACAAAGAACCATCCAGTCTTTTCCTTCGCCACTCGATACATTCTCTGAAAATGACTTGAAAACCTATTCTATGACCTCCCCTCATCGTAAGAGTGGCTTTAGGAAAAAGACAGGATGATAGTGCTACAGTGGATAGTGTTTGAAGTGCTTTTTCATGGAGGCACTATTTTCTCATCATTTCTAATGTTTTGACTTGGTCCCTGCCGGGGGTGTTCCCATCCAATCCTTAGTTCCGACACGTGAGGCAATGATTTAACAGCCAAAAGGAGGCCTCACTGTGAGAGAATGCTTTGCCATTTCTGAAATCGTACCGACATATCATGCTTGCTCGTGCGACTGGGAAAGCTTGCGCATTCCAAAAGTTCCCAGATTTTGATTCTGTCTCCCAAACTATAAGAGTATATATATTGTTTATGGAAATGAATCTCATATATAATTCAAGAGGATGATTGAAACTCACGTACAAGGGGAAGTGTGCCAAATGTGGTGGGGATGCTAATTCTGTAGAAATTCTTGGAACTCGTGCGTTCATTCTTGATTCTTGTACAAAAGTGTTGTTAAATCAATCAATTTTAGAAAAACAATACACCTGTGCAATTGGTTATGAAAGACTCCATCTGATATGGCGCTCTACATGATTTTAAACATTTGCATACACCTGCCAGAAAAGATGATGTACAACTTAGTGCCCTCTAATTTGAGATTTTTATGTTTTGAATAACTATAATGAGATTTTGAAATTAATTGAACAATTGCCATATTAATTAATTCATCAACTTGATTCAAATGGCCATCCCATTTCCTCTTTGCCTTTGGAACGTGCATACAGTGGCTTCCATCTCCAACAGTAATAATAAAAATAGAGATGCTCTAAGCTACTGAACTAGATTAGAAAAACTAGATAAGCAATTGGATGATTGTAGTAACTATTAAAAGTGTTGAATCTCAGACAATAATAATAAATATCTACCTAGGTATTCTCCAAAACACTATACAAATCAAATATTGCTATTTTAAGAACTTTGTAAAGATTTTGACAACTGCAATCCTTTTAATAAGGAAATTAGAGAGTTGTCTTGTATTTTTTTAATTACTTTATAATGTTTACCTTTTTTATAATAATAGAATAAAAACATCATTGTATATTACATTTGCCTTTTAAAATGGCTCTTTCTAGCTTATCCTAGTATAATCAAAATACTAATAATCTTAATTCAGTTGCATAGCACAAAGACAAAACAACTAAATTACTGCCGCTACCTTGATGAACTAGTAATATATATATATATATATATATATTTCTCTTTCTTTCTTCAGATAAGAGAAAAATGTTGTTATCCCCAATGGCGATGAAACCTACTCCTAATTGTTCACTCCAAACCTTACCGCCAACAAGATTCCTGTTCCCGATTCAGCCTCCAAGTGAATCGGTTTTTGTGAAGTCTTCTTTTTTTCCGTCGCCGATGCGTATCAGTTGCAGCCCAACCACAAAAATTAAACATTTTGCTTATTCGGCAGCGGCGGCGGCGGCGGCAGAAGCACTTGACCAACAATCAATTGTCGATGATAACTCTGCCTCTTCAGCCCCACTCGAATCAGAGGTCTGCCCCTCTATTCCTCTCTGTGCATACATTTATAATTAATTACGACCTTTTCTGATCGGTAATTTCACGTTTATCAAACAAATACAGATACAAAATATGAGTTATAGTTTAAAGTTAAGACTTTAATATCTGAATAATGAAAATTGCTGGATTTTTTTTGGAAATCACTAGGGCTTACCAAGTCGGTTTAGGTACTAGCTTATAGCACTTTATTCAAATTGCCTAGTCAAAAGTTTCTATTAAAACGGAAGCCAAAAATTATCAAAATAGTTGTTTAGGGGAAAAAAGTGTTTTTTTTCCCAAATAATATCAAGACTATTAATATTATAATTATAATTCCGGAATTATAATTATAATTCCAAGACTATTAAGCTAACTAATAGTCTCAAGTCTAAATTTGAAAACAAACAAGACACTTGGGCTATGTTCCTATAATCCATGGCATTATATTCTCAATGCTATGTTTGTTTGTAAGGATTATACTTGGGATCGGAATATTAATTTCAAATGTTTTGTTTATTTTTACATTTAGACTTAGGACTGAGATTATAAAATGATTTAACAATCTTTGGATTATAATTATAATCTCAGGATTATAATCTAGGATTAATAGTCTTAGAATTATAATCTTATGGATTATAATCCTTGCAAACAAACGTAACTCAAGACTATTAATCCTAAGATTATAATCCCGGAATTATAATTATAATCTCAAGACTATTAAGCCATTTTATAATATCTAGACTAATAGTCTCAAGTATATAAGACACTCGAGATTAATAGTCTTATCTCAAGTATAATCCTTGCAAACAAACATAGCACTGGAATTAATAATCTTATCCCAAGTATAATGCTTACAAACAAACATAGCCTTGGGGTTTGGGAGGAGTTACTTGGAAAAAGGAAAGTGAAAAAAAAAGACTCATCAAATGGTTCCAAACAATATACTAAGTACACATAGAAATGTTGATATTTCAATGCACATCTAGAGGTACTTGTTTGGGTACTTGTTTGGTTCTGAACTTTTGTAATACTAGAAGCTGGGAGTGTTGGTGAAACCAATGGAGATACCAAGGCTTGTACTGAAGTTCATTTGGATGGAGAAGAACATTGGTCTTGCACTCGATCAACTGATCCCGGGCCATGGCTCCATTCCTTTAAGTCCTTACTACTTCTGGCCGAGGAAAGATGCGTGGGAGGAGCTCAAGGTCATGCTTGAGGGTAAGCCTTGGATATCTCAAAAGCAGGTTGTTATTCTTCTTAATCAAGCCACTGATATCATCAATTTGTGGCAACAGAGCGGTGGCGATTTAGTGTAAGCTGCTTTCATGTAGATAATTTTGTCACTTAGTATTTATCTATGTTGCTTGTAGCTAGATTTGGCGGTGACATGTGTTGTTGTAACATTGTTAAAGTTAGAGTTGTTTGAACTGCTTGAATTGTTCCCATCAAATTTAAAAGAAACATGGTCTTTCTTATCATGTACGGATAGGAGTAATAAATTTTGCCTTGCTTGCCTGGGGTTGTATTATTTAACAATTTATGCAACACATTTTCCTTCATGATTTATGTTCTTGAGCATTGGCTTTTGTAAATTTATAAATAAATCCGAGATACCTTTTTTATGTACTTGATCACATTGGTTTGCTCTTGTGGAGATCCACATATCTTTGCCCAAATATGGACAACATGATGTGGCATAAACCATTGCATTAATGATTGAAAATTACGTTAGATATCTTTGAGATCAAACTTTGTTTCCGAGGAAGTCGATGCTATTCTGTCTGATTAGAAAATCCAAGTGAATTTTTAGCACAAATGTACTTGGATAATAAATCACAAAAGCATAAGCTTTAGCATTGGATTTTGAATATCAGGAAAAGATAAAGCAACGTCTATGTAGCTTCTTTATTTTACATCGTCGGTTTTAAGACACTGTCATCAATAACTTGTCAATTTTTATTTTATCGCCAATAAGTTTTGGTGACTGTACAATTGTGTGTATGGTGTTGGAAACTCGATTAGTTTGAAGTGAGTGTAAGAGCATCAAGTTGTATTAGAAAAACCAAAGAATTGTGCACTATAACAGGACTAGAGCATAATTAACTTTAGTGATATTAATCCTTTAAGATGATTATTGGGATGCAAAAAGTTTTTGACCTCCATGTCTGAACTAGAAGCCATCATTACGTTCGTAAATAGTAGAGAGAATTTATAGTTGAGTGTCCCAGTTGAGTCAAGCTTGCGTTGAAATAGAATAACAATAACAATAAAGTGTTGTAGCTGTTAAATTGGCCTCATGGAGTGATATTAGCTTACACAAGTGTTTTGTGACTTGTGCACATTAGTCATTAGGTAACCGTTCTTGGGATGATTTTACTAGAACTGTGTTCTGTTTTTGCATTGCATAATTGCTTTCTTAGTATGTGGTAGAGAACTTAGCTCATTGCAATTATCATGCCTTGTGTCTTTTCATATATATACCTAGAAGTAGGATATACCTACTTAAAGATTTGAGATAATGTCTATAGCTACAAGCTCTGAATTCCCCCCCCCCCCCCCCCCCCCCCCCGACCATCATTAATGCAGACTGGAATGTATTCCTAGTGCATTGTAATTACCATTATTCTGTTATTAATCACGATGAGTGCAGCGAGGAAACAGGTTCATATTTAGCTTAAAGGATCTACAAGGGCGTATTAGAGAGGGCCTGGGGAACAACAATAGTGGTGTTGTTTGGGCATTTATGATTTACTTCTTGATGTTGTTTCAGCATGTTGAGAAGTTTAAAATAGATGCTTCCTTGCAAAAAGTTGGTTCTCTTTGTGGTGTTTCCCTTGCTGTTTGTTTTAATATATTTTATAAGAATAAAATATATTAAAACATGTGCTTACTAATCTAGCTACTTCATCCATATTAATCCTTTTCCTAACAAGCCCACTTGGATTCCCATTTTTATAAGATTGGCACAGCACTTCAATAGCTAGACCACATTTAGCCAATCGTATATGATGATAAGCAAGAAAGCTAACGTATATTCACAAGAATCAGAAGAATAAAATGAGAAAAAATTGCTATGAAAGTCCATACTAGAGAGCAAGAGCATGAAAATTTGAACAATCATATCCAAATTACAATGCGTTGAGGTTAAGATGCTATTAAGGATGACTTAAAAATTTAACCAACTTGACAGGGACAGAGTCAAGACAAGACACATGAACAGATTTTTAACTGGAGAAAGAACAATTTTGTTTTAAGCCAGCCACATCATTCATCAAACTCATTCATGTGATCTAAAAGATAGTTTGCAGCCAGCTCCTCATTTTTGTTGCATGCGAAAAATACTTCCAAAACCAAGCCTCGGTCGAAACCCATATCTACAAGCTGTAAAAACCAGAACACAGTAAAATTATTAAAACCTACATAACAAAAGTAAACTCAAATGATAGTGTCATCATTGTAATTCTTTACTACAGATAGAAAAGGATGTGAGACAGAGCATGCATGCATAACATATAGAGAACAAAGAGAGGCGTGGTACCTGTAAAATACCATGCATCTCATGTCGGTCTCCAATGTGGAATAAATTGTGCTATGTTTACATGCATCTTATATCCCAAGAACTTGAAAACAGCTGAGCTTGCCTCAATCTTATGATTATTTAAACATACAAAAGTTCAAGGATTCAAAACTACAGACTCAGGTTTCTACCCACTCAAAAACAATAAACACAAGGCCCCCAAAAAAAATCAATTCCAATGCCAGCATAAAAACATATTATTATTATTATTATACTGTGGGTAGCTTAAGGTTGCACACGGTCACACCATTGAATTGATTGGTTGCTTGTAACTTTAGAATTGCCAATTGCAAAATCAAGATAAAGATCCACAAGCCAAAGGAACCGTTCAATTTTCACGAACCTGTAAACAGGCTATGGCGAATGTGTGCAGGCACACGCACTTGGAATTGCAAATAAATAAACAAGAATACTGCTCAATTAATTATTTAATTAACATTATAGGGTTGTGGTGTAAAAACAACAAATAATTTGAAAATTTACAAAAATAAATCATTTTTTTACAAAATCTCACCAACTGTGATATGACATACCAAATAACACCAACTATCACGAGGTTTGGAGTAATTACAGCTAAAACCCTTTTAGTTTGAAAAATGTGAACACAATTGTGTTCCCATGATTAATTTTGTTGACTTAGAAGTAGAAAACAAAAGGAAAAAGGTTATCAATACTAATCCAGTAATTGATTCAATTTACTAAGACATGGATCCGATATGCTTACACGTTGAATTGCAGCTTGCTCTTCAGGTGTAACAGTCACAGCCTGTGGTACTGCCCCACCAGGTTGCCCCAGTATGTTCCTGAATCAATTTCACAGCACAAATCAAGCCAATATATAACAGAGGGGCAGGGGGAGGAAAAGTGATAGAAGAAAGCATGAAGGAAAAAAAAGAAGTTAACACTCGACAGTTAGCATCAAATGTAGCAACTTCTAATCTGCTCGGGATGCGAACAACACTAAAAAGAATGAACCTCACCATTCCCCTTCAACAGGTTCGTTGATCAAGCGAAGAAAGTCCGCCTGGTGCTCTTGAATGAGCCTCACCAGGTTGGGATTTTGCTTACCCAACTCCTGAAGCATAGGCTGCAAGTAAATGTGAAAGTACTCCTTCAAGAAAAGTTACTAGCAAATTCTAAACTGCTGGGCCAACAAAAGTGGGAGAGCTATATATAACTAGTACCTGCAAGATTTGGGGATTGGCTTGAACCATTGCTCGCAAGGCCTGGAACTACAAAATGGGTAGAGAAAAGAACACATAAATCAGAACTCCAATGCTTTTCATTAACAAAGAAACTCATCAATTTTGCGAAAAAACACATGTACCTGTTGGCTGTTGCGAAGAAAGTCCAAGTTTCCCGCACTTGCATTTGAACCCATATTTGGAAGACCCTGTTTCCAGAATCATACTGTCTAAACCTAGATACCAAAAGAAACGAAAAGAAAAATAAAATAAAAAGTATAGGCTAGCCATCAGCTACCTGTGGAAAAAGATCCAGAGGATTTGCATTAGGGCCACTGACTGGCACTGCTGGTTGTGCAGCCTGGGACGGAAGGTTAACAGCCTCCCCACCAACAGGAGCTTCGGCCACAGGCTGGGACTACAGCTTGCTCAGGAATACCCTTAAAAAAATTTGTTACTCCATACATTAGAAAGAATAAGGTAGCCAAAACAGGAAGAGACCAAAGGCGCCAAAAATAAGTGACCAAGAAATTAAAATGGAACTGATTAGAAAAAATGGTGGAAACATGCTTTCAATTCTTGGCTTAACAGTAAATCGGAAATATCTAGCATTATTGCCTTCAAATCAATAATTTATTGCACAATGAAGTTATCAAAAGAGTGGGAATCATGAATGAGAAGGGACTAAATAAGGCTGATACAAATAAGTACACTGAATCAAAACATCAGATCCAGCAGTTCTGAAGTGCCCACACCACAGTAAATGGGACAAGGGTTGGCAAATTTTTCGGTATTTTCGGTATTTGGCCAAACCGTACCAGTTCGAACCGGTAGGTTCGGGACAAATGGCAACCGGTCCGAGATCGGTACATGTAACCGTTATATACCGGATATTTGGGACCGGGAAGTAGTTTTACATGTTCGGTATATATCGGGTCGAACCAGTTGTACCAGTTATAGAGATTCATTCTAATTTCTAAGACAATAAGTCAGTAAGATCAATTTATTCTCAAATCAAACTCTCTGCCTCTCCATCTCGATTGCTCCCAACCTTCCACCACCGCTCCTCTCCATCTCGACTTCTCCTCCACTGTTCCTCTCCATCTCGATTGCTCAACCGCTCCGATCTCCAATCTCTAGACTCCATCTCTAGACACCAATCTCTAGACTCCATCTTCGCAAACAGGATATTTAGGTAATAAGATTATTATTTTTTATTTCCACACTCCATCTTCGCAACTGTTAATGATCATTTTTCCTTCACTTTTCTTTAAATACTTTTTGAATTGAGTTTGTTTTTATTTCTAGGGTTTGTTACAAAACAATTTTGTTTTCAAAATTGGAATTTTTTTTTGGTTAATTAATTGTTTGTTTACTTTTTTTCTAAAATGTAATTTTGACTTCTTAAAACCATTTGATTATTTAATTTTGATTTCTTAAATCCATTATGGTCAAACCACTATGTTCTGAAGACCAAATTTGAAGTCAGAACAAATGGGACTTATTTCTTTTGGAGTATAGATAAAAATAGGGGCCTGAATTAGTAGGATAAACAATTTAACAGATTACCAAGTCTCAGTTAGACTACTTAATCTTAATTCCAGAGGAGTAAAGGGGGGGAAATTGAATCTATAATGTGTTCAACTGATAATGCTCTTTGACTTATAATATATATATATATATATATATATATATATATATTAAAACTTCTCTTTTCATTAATAACTCACTCAAAATTTGGTGGTTACGGCGGCTGATCATGCTGAGGCTGCAATATGCATGTCCATCCCAAAACACCAAACATAAAATCTCAAGTATGAAAGAAAACAAGTAGTACTGCCTACTGGTATATATTTCAGCTTCTTAAAAATTAAATTGATAATATTTCATGTGAATTAGAAAGTGCACTATATTTTGTACCAGCGTATATGGTGTATATTTTCACCATTTGATTTTATTTAGTATCTAAAATAGTTTGTCTGTATTCTTATGTATAGTGTGATGGAAAATATGGATAATGATATAACAATGTCATCCGATGCAAATCCAAAGCAAGCCCCAAATAATGGAGGAGGCGAGGAGCAAAATCAAAATGAGGTTGAAGAGATTGAGAAAATAATCGGTAATACTTGTGCTACTATATGGGAACATTACATAAGATTTAAGCAAAATGATGAAATAAAAGCTAAGTGCGAGTATTTTGGCCAAGTTTTAAAAGTTGGCTCGGGAAAAAATGGGACAAGTGGTTTAAAAAATAATGCAAGATGCAAATTGTACCCTCCTAATATTCAATTAAAGGGAAAAAAATAATCACTATTAAATTTTCCACATTCATCAACTATTAATGAAGACTTGGAAGGGAAATCAACCAATAGTGTTTGTTTATGGAAATTTAATCAAGAGTTAATTAGGAGGGTAGTTTCTTTTATGATAATTGTAGATGAACTTCCTTGTAGCCATGTGGAGAATGTGGGCTTTAAATACTTGATGTCGGTTGCATGTACAAAATTTAATGTGCCTTCACGTACTACCATAACTAGTGATTGTTTGAAGCACTTTTTAGAGGAGAAATTGAAATTGAAAGCTTACGTCAAAAATACATCACAAAAGGTTTCTCTTACTACCGCGATACATGGACTTCCATACAACGAATTAGTTACATGATGTTGACTGCTCATTATGTTGATGATAAGTGGAATTTGCAAAAGAAAATTATTAACTTTGTCCCAATTACATAAAGGGGAAGACATAGGTATGTCAGATGAAAATTATTTAATTATTGATAAAAATTTCACAATCACAGTTGATAATACTAGTTCCAATGATGTTGCAATTTCCTATTTGAAAACTCAATAGAAAATTTGGGGTCATAGCATTTGTGACAATAAATTTCTCCATGTGAGGTGTGTTGCTCATATCGTTAATTTGGTTGTATGTGATGGGTAGAAAGATGTGAGTCCTTCACTATCTCGTGTTCGATCTTTTGGTTAGGTGGGTTCGACAATCTCCTTCTAGGATTAAAGAATTAAAAGAATGTGTTGAAATTGAGAAAATTGGGAAAAAAATACTTCTTTGATCCTAGATGTGTCAACTAGATGGAACTCCACTTATTCTATGTTGAATGTGGCCATAGACTTCGAACATGCTTTTAATAAGCTTGCAAGCAAAGACCCTTTATTCAAATTGGAAATGGAATCGGATGATGGGTGGCCTACCATAGAAGATTGGGTAGTAGTGAGAAAATTAGTGGTATTCTTGAAGGATTTCTTCGGCATTACGGTAAAGGTTTCGAGTACATCTTATGTGGCATCAAATAATTTTTTCATGAATTTCTTGATCTTGACGATGCTTTGAATGAATTGTTAGATGAGAGTAACTATGGCATGAGAGAAATGGCGTTAAGGATGAGAGCAAAATTAGATAAATATTGGGGGAATGTTGAGAAAATAAATAAATTGTTGTACATTGTGGTTGTTCTAGATCCTAGACATAAATTTGTATTTGTGGAATTTACTTTTAATTCAATGCATGGGAATGGGAGTGAAATGGCAAATAAAATGATAAAATCGGTGTGTGATGCCATTGAGAAATTGTTTAAATGTTATAGTCTCAAATATGCATCCCAAAGTACACAATCATCCCAAAGTACACAATCATCCCAAAATGCACAATCTAATGTGTCTAGAAAGGACAAGGAGGAGGATGACGTAAAATTTTGTAGAACATATTGTGGATGTTCAAGGAGGGTATAATACTGAATTTGATAAGTATTTAAGTGAGCATGTTGATCAAACGACTTCAAATTATAATATTTTGGGTTGGTGGAAAAATAATTTTCCTAGATTTCTCATTCTCTAAAATGGCTAGGGATGTATTGGCAGTTCCTATGTCAACCGTTGCTTCCGAGTCGGAATTTGGCACCACCGATGGTCGTGTACTTGATCCATTTAGGGGTTCTTTAACTCCTAGAATGGTACAAGCACTTATTTGTGCTCAAGATTGGCTTCGTTAAAGCAAACAACCAATGTCCGTAGAAGAGAAGCTAGATTCACTTGAAACAATTGAGAAAGGTAATCATTAATTTTAAATTATATAATTTTCATCTATAATGTTTGTATGTTAATGATTTTCTTTAACTAGTTTTATTTTCTTTTGATTTTCTTAGCATTTGACGAAGTTTTGGATGTGGATGGCGGAATTTAATGGAGATGTGAAGCTTAGTTTGGAGATTTGAAGAATTGGAGCTATGAAGTTGTTAAAAGACTTATTATTTATGTTTTTTAATTTAATATTTGAAATTAGACTTATATAGTTATGTTATTTGATTTTGGATTGTAATTGTGTAACGAAATCATGATAGTCAATTGTACTTAATTTGGGTATGTCATGGTGGTGGAGGTGGTAATGGTATTGCAGTCAGCATTAGTGTTGTTGACCAGCTGCTGCTGATATTTGGTTGTACTTGTTGTTGCTGTTTATATATGTTGTCATGTTGATTGATAAGTTATTGTTGCTTATGTTTCTGGTCAATCTTATGGTCATCTTCAAGTGATAAGTACACTTAATGATAATGAGCGTAAATGTGTGTCTTCCAAGATTTTATTTTGTATACTACTAGAAGTTGCAAAAATGAGGATGGAACTTAAACGAATGTTACAGTTAACTATTTTTCTGCAAGTCAAACAGAGTTGAATAAATGGCATTAATCTTGTTGAGGTCTTTGGGGAGTTTGTACAGCTGATGAAGCAAGAAAAACTTAATCCATGAGCAGAATCTGCTCTGTACTAATGCATTGGTCAACTGGGATGTACTGGTGGTTGCAAAAGTTTCAGAAGCACATTCAGCAAAGACATTCATCAGCTCAAAATTCAAATGAGTTAAGGCCCATGAAAATACTCCTTATCACGAAATAATATTTAATGTGGTTCTACTTATTCAACCATTGCTTTTGTTAAGGCCCGTGAAAATTGAAAACCATCTTTTTTCTTAAAAAAATTTATTAGTGTATGTAAAAACCGGTGCAACTGGTACCGGAATCAGTACATAGTTTTGGGTACTTCCAGTAACCGGTATGGTTCGGTCTGGTCCGGTCCGGTTATTTACCGATGCAGTCCTAAATGAGACTGCAGTGAAGAGCTTGAAAACTAAAGTAATAGGTTGTTCATCCCAACAAAAAGAAGTCCAGAAAACAACACTAAACCAATTTATCTCAGTGGTCAAGTAGCAGATACAGGTAAGCAATTTCCAACTAAGCACAAGCTAAGATAACGAATTCAAAAAAGATTACTGATCATACACGAGCAAGAAATGAGAAACTCACCGAATATAGGTACTCAACAGCTCTCTCTGGATTGTTGAAGGCAGCACGAAGTGCACGAACAACTGTATCACGATCCCAACTCCCTCCACCCATATCAAGAATTTGTTGAATGGTAGACTCCAAGTTACTTCCAGCAACAAGATTTGAAGCTGCATGACCATATACATCTGAATCCGAGCTGCTCAAACCAAAAAGGTGAACTTAAAGTTACATACGAAATACAAGTGCGGAGTTCACGTAATCAATCAGCATTAGAATAAAAAAAACACAGACTAGAAAAAAAGGCCTTTAAAGGTTTGAAGTACAAAAATAACAGAAAAGAGAAGGGCAACATGCAAACCACTCCTGTTTAACCACTTTTTCAATGTACTCCATGAGGGTTAAATGCTTTGTAGGTCACTCTACTTTAAGTCGACTTACAAATGGGTCACTAAACTTTTTTTTTCTTACAGTCAGTCAACTCACTGAACTTTTGTTTACTTACAAAACGTTATAAAAACCGTTAACTCTGTTGACTTTGGACGGAAATTGACTAATGATGCTGAGTTGTAAAAAAAACTGATGTGGCACAACCAACTTCCCTCCGTCTCTTTCTCTCTCCTGCTTACACACATAAGGAACAATTGGGTTTTTGATTTTTGCTCAATTGGCTCAATAATAATAGTAATAATAATAATAATAATAATAATAAGGGTTTTGTGTCCAAAAATGTGATCAAATTTGCACTTCTAATTTGAGGAAAGCATGTGGCTTATTGTGCAAATAAAACTACCTGGTCATGTTTGCACATAAGCTGATTTCCCCTAATTTAATGGGGAGAGGTGATGGAATTGTAAAAATGTGGAGATGGTGGAGGACGTTGTAAAAACTAGAGCATCATGGAGCATAAACGCAAAATAGGTTAACATGATGGGACAGTTTTGCAAATAGCTTGAAGGAGAATATGTACTGACGAAGCAGGAGCGGGAACAGGAGCAGAAAGAGGAGTAGATTCAGGAACAGATTGTGTGCTGCACAAAATAAGAACATAACGGATTACGGGATTAGTTAAAAATCCAACTTATAGCCAAGAATTTCCCAACATAAAAATGCAAACTAGAACTCACAGCTCCACAGTTGATGCACGCGCTTGAGATGCTGTTACAGGCTGCACTGAAGGCGGCAAAGAACTTGCTGGTTGGGCCTACATAGTTAAGCAACTCCATTAGCACTTCAAATTCATACTATAGAAATACTTGGCATACACAGCATCAACATATATAGTTCCCCCATCCCCAAACATGTGCGCGACAGCACGAAACAACAAAGGGGCAAATGGGAAATTTAATGCACTTCAAGTAATAGTTCCAACCAACTGGGTCAATCACGCAGACTTTTTAATCATTGAACTTTTTCTTAGGCAACTCAACAAAATTACAATCACAGTGATTTGGTGACAACACATTTTAAAAATGAAAAATAAAAAGAGGTCCTTATATCAGTAAATACAACTGGCCCCTTTATTCAAAGAAAACATAATATCAGTACAATAACTAAAATGCACTGATTAATATCATGTTCTGACCTCATTAACGCAAAACCTTGACACATAATCCCAAATCTCTAATAAAGCTAAAATAGTTTGATACTTTGTTTAAATGAAGTCAACTCCGGTTGCTTCTTACTCTGTTAGCGCCTATAAATTTCACGGTAATAATGAAAATGAAAAATCTACTTTAAATTTAGCAGAGGGAAAGAAACATCTCTTCACAATAAGACTGTAAATAACTTTTCTAATCTGCAAATCTAATAAAAATGTTATGATAAATGACATTTTACTCCTTTTGTTCTTCATTTCTCTTTTTCTTTATAAATTTGAAAATAGTTGACAATAGATGTAAATTTTATCTAACAAAGTCTGCTGCCAAGCATCTGATTGTGAAGAACTATAATTCAAATTACAAGACAAACACGGCTTTGAACTCACCGTACTTGAAGGTGCAACTGATGTGGTTGATGCCCCGCTTGATGACACTTTAGTCTACAATGGTTACAGAACACATACAGAATCAGTAATAGATTTAAATACTTTCTTACGGCAGGTAAAATAGTTATATTACAAAAATGAAGGGTGTGCCTGGTTATTGACGGCACCATGACATAAGATAAATGTACCTATAGAACTGAATAGTTCAACCCTTTCCCGGATCTAAACTAAATATAAGTTGCATTATAACTATTTCAGTTTCGATGTTCCACCCAAACAATTACATTATCACCACTCATTCAAATACCACACCATATTTTGAGCATGGCTGCTTTTCTTTCATGAGTAAAGCCATAGAGAGGAAAGATTAGGTTGGAGGATATAATCAAATTTACCTTAGAGAGCATAATGACAATAAAACTATTTTCAGCAACTTTGTTTTCCTCTAGTGTTGTTGTGTCCTTCAGAACTTTACCCTGATGAATTAGCATCTGTTGTGGGGCAGGGTAAACACTGGCACCCTGTGCTGTCTCTATAGTTTTCTTCACATCAGTTACCTGAATAAACCATCTGCAAGGTCAACACAAATAGCAAATAGTGCAATAGATAGGGTTTTAGTGACACATTAGTGCATACATAGATAGCAAATGAAAAGGATTTCTATGGAGCATTAACAATCACAAAAGGCTTCATCTATGAACTTTTAGTGTCTTATGAAGCCCATGAGACCTGCCCTAAAAATTACTTCAGAAAAGTAAAAGATCTGTAATTTAAAGTACCCGCTTTCTTCTTTATCTCTTTTCTAGTCCATCTTGTCCGACATCTCCATTAGGGAGCAGCAATTGGTATATCATGGTGGTATACTTTAGCAGCTACAATGCATATTAAAATTTGTTCTTTATTGTCAATTTGAGATTTTTATAATTTGGAAATATAATAAATTTGGTGTCAAGCTGCCAATTTCATTGACACCAAATTTAACATATTTCCAAGGCATGAAAAATCTCAAATTGACAACAAAGTCAACAAATCTCCTAACCTAATATACAATTAAAATTAATAATGAAATCTTCCTACACAGGATTCAGCTAATTCCATACTATCGTATCGCAACAACAAACATTAACTCCATATAACAAGAAAATAAGTTCTCAGCAAGACTCAAAGTTTATAATATAAAAGAAATTCTTCCAAAACGAAGCCCAGAATACAAGACTGACACCATATACATGAAAACCCTAGTAGAGTCTCAAATCACAAGATAGATACAAGTCTAATACATGAATATCAATGTGTTAATTTAAAAATATGAATATCGAATAAAGAGATACAAGGGAGAGATTGGTACAGTATCTTCGGGTTTCACTTCGATCTCGAAGTTGGTGCCCTTCAGAGTTTTTATGAACACTTTCATCTTCCAATTTTCAGACACCGTGTGTCCTCCAAATTCCGGCCGCCGCCGGCAATAGATTAAAGGAGATATAGAGAGGAAAAACAAGCAAAGGTCACAGTGCAAACGGAAGCTCTGGACCCTCTCACATTTTTTATATGGCTGAATGAGGGGCAAACTTGGGTTACAGCACAATTCTGTTACGGTCTCTTTTTGTCCAATATATGAAGGACACGTGGTGAAGAATAAAAGGGTTTGCCTCCCCCCTAAGTATGTGTCATTATATGATTGGATATTTTGTTATTATGGTTGCGTCATGAATGTATAAGATTTTGTGTCAGACTAATGAGCTGGAAAGCGTTTGGTATTATCCGTACGTACATATCAGGGCCGTCCAATGATGCCATCATGACCGTCAATCTCATCTCTGGGCTACTATTTGATTTTTCAATTGTGAAATTGATGAGGCTGGAAATATTGCAATCGACCATTGAATTATGATAGGTGGTCAATGTTTTATTTTTTATTATATTATATGACCAACAAAATATTATTATACAAAATCCTACAATTGCCTCCCACTCAGTTAAACTAGCTAGGTTACCTGTTTTTATTTTATTCTTTTTCTTATAGTGAATTTATTTATTTTCGTTAATTTTGATAATGTAAAACCTTTTTAATCGCACACCAACTTTAGTTTTAAAAAATTGTGCAACAAAGTCGTAGTGGGTTTAATTTTTAATACTCAACTCATTTACTAACTAAATAAACTCGAGTAAAAACTTTTAAAAGAGATAAACAATTTGCTCTACGTTTGTGAATTATTTACGAAAGATTTGTATAAATTTAAACAAACTCGAGTTTGAATTTGAGACTGAACACGTTTAATTTGAGAATAAAATATTCACCATTAAGTTAAACTAAACGCGAAACAATTTATGGAATCGAATAATGGTTTAATAAGTTTTAACACTTTGAGAAGTCTCTCAAATAATAACTATATAAATACTATCGATATAGATTAAAGTAAAAATAAAAATAAAAAATAAATATAAGATATTTTGCATATTTAAGAAATGGTACATATTATATGTATTAAATATGCTATACGTGTCTTAAAGCAACAAGTCGAGTTGAGCATACAATGATAAATTAATTTTTATAAAGTTTGTTCATGAACAAATGATTTGAATTTTCTATATTAGAGTTTGACTCATTTATTCATCTAAATCTAAAAAATTGCTCAACAAAAACTTATGTATATTAAAACCGAGTAAATTCAATTTTTAATGGGATAGTCTTACCTTTTATAAACCGCAATGTTCATTTGCAACCTTATAATTTTGCAATTGAATGTTTAATTGTATTAAAGGAACCTCAAATAACATATTGAAGTCAATTATACTTCATTGCAAACTCATTCTAGTGTTTTTAACAAGACCAATATGATTATACTAAAACTCAATAAACGTGAATGAGTTGTTTATATAAAATCCAATAAAGATAATTATAGAGCAATAAAAAACAATAATGGAAATGTTGTTCATAAAAATTTAGTTCCAAACCCAAGATTGTGAAATCCATCCTTTATTCAATTCTCTCGAATTAGTCCTTTATATGAGAGACTATATTTTAAACGGTTATCAGTCTAGAATTAAATGCATAGATAATAAAAAAACACAATTTTTTTTTATTGGACTAAGAGTCTAATCCCATGATTTAATTTTTCAAATAAACATATCTTGTACGGTGCAATAAACAACTTAAGAAATGCGAGTAAAAGTGAGTCGTTTTTATTAGTTAATTTTCACAAGGATAAAACAAACCTAAAACATAATTTGTCATTCAAATGGGATCAAAATATAAATAGGTGAAATTAAAATACACTCGTATTTAATTTTCATATCTACTTAGAATTTTTGTTTCAGAAATATCAAGTGAAAGAATGAAAGTTTAAGGGTTTAACTGAAAAAACAGTAAAGTTTAATATTGAGTTACTAAGTTTTTTTGGAGGGGTGGAGAAGAGAAGAGAAAATAATTAACATAATTGTGAGTTTTTTTCAAAGGTAAAATTAATTTATTTTTTTGTTAAAAATTTTCGCCTAGGATTTGGACGGATGAGAGGGGATAGCAGCAAAAACAACCTTATAAAAGTAAATAATATGACAAAACTCTCATTTTTCTCTCTCTATACTCTGCTAATTTTTTTCTCTCTGCACTCTGCTGGAATTTTTCTCTCTACACTGCCGAGTTTAGCGCTTGCTTGCCGAGTTATTCCGCCGCTTCCGCCGCCGCTGTGGTTCTCTTGTCCGCCATCAATTTTTCCGATATGCTTCTTGAAATCTCTGGTAAGATCCCCAAATCATGTAGCCTAATTTTTTCAAATTGATAATACTCAGATTTATGTTAATCATGTTTTCTCCTCTACATAAAATTCATCCGTTGATTCTCTTTGCTGTGTTTGGAAGTGAATTTCGACCTTGTCTCTGCCTTTTTTTGTTTGTATGAATTTGGGAATAGGCAATCAAAAGATTTGCAAATTTCTTGTGTTGTATATGTGCATATATTCTTATTTTTTTGTTATTTGTTCATTTTAAATAATAGATGACTACTGAAGAAGAGGCGATGAAGATTCGTATGATGATAATAATTCATCATTTTAAGTAGCAACAATTATATATGGTTTTAATGCTTTGGTTGTTTGGTGAATATAAACGGAAGCGAAATAGTCGAAAACATGGAGAAAAGCCTAGTAAGGCAATATGTGCATCAAGAAAAAGAGCAAGAGAAGAGTTACGTTATGAAATAATGACAAATAACAACGTTAGAGATATTATTCGTATGAAACCACACGCCTGTATGAAGTTGTGCAATATATTACATAATGAGGATGAGTTGCGTAGTACAAGAACAAGTTGCTAAGTTTCTTCACAGTGTCATGCAATGTGAGAAACCGTACGATTTGTTTCTTTTTTCGCCGGTCCAAGGATACAACTAGTCGTCATTTCCACATGGTCTTAAGAGCACTAATATCTTTATAAAGCAAATTCCTTAAACAACCAACTGGATCAGAAGTTTGCCTTGTAGTACTCAACAATTCAATATTTTATCCATATTTCATGGTAAAATAAAATTGATTGTATTTCTAAGCATTTTTAAGATATTAAAAATACTAATATATGACTTTCAGAATTGTTTAGGGGCAATTGATGAAACATATATTAGGGTGAGAGTGTCTTGAATGGATGCAGCGAGGTATCGGGGCAGAAAGATGCATCCAACACAAAATGTAATGGTTGCGTGTACTTTTGATTTGAAGTTCACATATATTATCTTGTTGGGAAGGAACTGCAACCGACTCTAGGATAATACAACTCATGAAACAACCTGGGTCAAATCCCAAGTCCAGAATAAATCTCGAGTCAAATCTCAAGTCCGAAATCGAATCAAATCCATCCAAATAAGACTTTAAACCACTGGTCCAATAGTATCTTTTTGGGTCATCTTATCTCACAGCAGGTTCACCCAAAAGGTCATGACTTGAATGTACTATTGATAGTTACTCAATTCCTTATATACAGACAATTTTTTTCCATATCTTTCGATGTGGGACTGAGGTATTACAAACTCCCCAACTTAAATTTCTGGCGTCTTCGTCAGAACCGATCACACACACAGTCCACAGATCTTTTCCTCTCTAGCCATTGTGGGATAATACCGGCTGACTTCGTGTCCCCACTTTCGACAACCTGATCTGATGACCCGACCCGACCTGACCTTTCGAGAGTTTTCTCTGATACCATATGAAACAACCTTTGTCAAATCGTCAAATCCCAAGTTTGAAATAGTATCAAATCCATCCAAATAATACCTTAAACTACTGACCCAATAGTATTTTCTTGGGTCATCTTAGTCCACCACAAACTCACCCAAAAGGTCATGACTTGAAGATACTATTGTTGGTAGTTACTTAATTTCTTATAGACAGACAAATTTTTTCCATATCTTTTGATGTAGGACTGAGGTGTTACAACTCAATTGACTTGTTTTCTTGCTCTAAAGAGCGTAAATCTCTTTGTAACTGGTAAATTCTATGCCCTCACTACTAGAAAACCTATCTTGCAACTCCTTCGACATTAGAGAAGCACACTAGTTATAAAGTTCAAACTATCTCCAATTTCATTTCAAACAGTGTTCAATATCTATGATATTATCATGTCATTTACTCTAGCCCAATGAGGAAATAGAGGACTATCAGGATTTGGTTTGTCATATCCTCCATTTATGATTACCAACTTATTTTTTGTTGATAATGTTATCTGGATGGACCTTTTCCGTGAAGCATAATTTTCAGTTCCAGTGACTTTTTTAGAAATTAGAACTAAGCCAGGATAATCACTTGTATGAAGATACAAAGGATGATACACTGAATTCAATGGTGAGTTCAAATCGTTTACTTGATTCAGAAATGCCTAATCGGCTTGATTATGAGCTGGAAGAAGTGGACCATTCTGGTTCCTATGCTGATTTGTTGTTGATTCTGATTATTTCCATTGGGTGATGCTACCATAGCTGCGTAAGAAGTCATTCGTCTAGGGTTTTGTGTTCGGTAAATTGACGTAGAAGATATTAAAATTGATAGAGATTTGAGATTGTTATGAGATTTGTAAGAAATTACTACAATCACAACTGCGGAAAACAGAATCTACAGCTTTGATACCATATTAACTAAATGGAAATCAAGTATTAGTAGACAAGAAGAAGAACCATTGTGTATTGTTTAGTGATAAAGCTATTACAGAGAAACAATCTATAGTACTTATTATTTACATCAGGCTGACTATCTGATGTATTTATACAATATGTAACCATGATTAGTTAAGTCTAACCATAGTTCTAACTGAATACCTAATGACTACTCCCATGATCTCATGACACGTGTTATATGTACTAATCCCAATGTATTAAGTCCATGTCGACAATGTGTTTAAGTCCTTGTGTTAGTTTGCCGTCTTGGTTGTGGGTGCACATGCTCATGTTGCTGCATCTGTTGTTACTGTGAAAGTGTGTTGACACTAGCAACTAATGTAGTACCTGCAATGTTTTACAGTGAGATCCACACTCTGTGGCATCTAGATCTCGGACTCTTAAGCGTGGTGATTGTGGAATTTGCCTCCTTAAACCACTGTATTTCAGTAAATGTATATTATTCTGCAGTTTTGATTCCTTTTGGATTAAACTTCGGTGTCACTCTAAGTTTGAATTGTTACATATATTACTCATAATCTCATAGCTTGAAAGTCTTAGCGGAAGTTTTCCTGTTTACTCATAATTTTTCTTTTCCAGTTGAAATTGAAATTAAACCGATACATCTTCATCATTTTCTGTTACTGATATTTGGGTGGACTTACTTGGCTTTTCATTCTGGCAGTCTTGCTACAAACGTTTGAGTCATACTGTAACTTGATGAACTTCACTACTGAATAAGATTTGAGAGGGAAAGAGAGATGCACAAGAGGAGGGTGATGAAAGAGGACAGCAATGATGAAAGTAACACCCGTTGGCAGTGTTTTGTTGACAAGGATATTGCAGCTTCGTTTCTTTGCATCAGTTTGTTTGCACTTTTGGTGCGAGTAGCTGTATCCCTGCATCCTCACTCTGGTGCTGGAAATCCACCCAAGTATGGGGATTTTGAAGCACAAAGACACTGGATGGAGATCACACTCGGTCTTCCGGCTAAGGAATGGTATCACAATAGCACCTCCAATGATCTCAGCTACTGGGGACTTGACTACCCTCCCCTTACTGCCTATCAGAGCTATGTCCACGGTCTTCTCCTAAAATCCTTCCAGCCCGACTCTGTTTCACTTTATACTTCCCGAGGCCATGAATCCTATCTTGGGTATTTTACTTATTTTAAGAAATTCTTTAGTGAGCCATTTACATCAGTATTGTAATACATCATCTAATAGACTTCTTCAACTAAAGTATTAGTTTTCCATTAGTAACTGAAAGTATTCCCCTTTAAGTTTGCTAACCTTTCCTTTTTTCGTTCCCTGCAGAAAACTACTCATGAGATGGACAGTTTTATCCTCTGATGTCCTGATATTCTTTCCCGCAGTTCTTAGTTTTGTCATTGCATATTATTCTGGCGAACAAAGAAGACGTAAGAGTAATATAGCATGGCATATTGCAATGATTTTACTTAGTCCATGCCTCATCCTGATTGATCATGGTCACTTTCAGGTATATGTTTTTTTTGGAGTTATGACTGTTGTCTTAATTTATAGATCTATCTGGAAGTACAGAGTTCTTAACCATTTCTTCTCTTTGCAGTATAATTGTATTAGCTTGGGCCTTACTGTTGGAGCTGTTGCAGCCATTCTGTCTGACAATGATCTTGTTGGTTCTGTCCTTTTCAGTCTTGCTCTCAACCACAAACAGGTGTTTTTTCAATTCATGTAAATACATACAAAGTTTTAGTTCACATTTCATGTTTATCTTTCTTAATTGCTACGGTAGTCCGCATTTTCTAGTAACATGATTAAACTGTTATATATCATATCTTCAATATTGTGTAAGAGGTTTATATCCCCCAACCACACACCCACCCCCAAAAAAAGGGTGGAAGAGAAAGCTTTAGGTGTGGCTGCTTCTCCGATGTCTGAAATGTGTTCATGCCCAAGTCAAAGAAGGGATTTTTGTATATTTTTCTATTTTCAAAAAATATACATAATTATTATTTTTTGCATAAAATTGTACAGGTGTTTAACATTCTATTTGTTGGGAGTTTCATATGCATCTTTATGTAATAGAATATGCCATTGAGTATGATTACTGAAGTTTTGCTTCAAGGCACAAGCTATTATGGCTTTATATTGTTCCCTTATGGTAAACTGTTGGATAGATTAATTTGATAACAAAATTGTAATCCTGCATTAAAAGCGCCAAAAGGGGGTGCAACCCCTACAAGACATACATAGGATAAACCTCACTCTCCCCAAAAACAAAAGGGGTGAAAAGAACTGAATCTGTCCAACAGACCTCTCCTTCTCCTGAAAGCATCGGTTAAACTCGTATCTTCATAAGGTGCACTGCTAGCAACAAGGTATCAAATCCCATTTCTGTCCCAATGTTTACCTAGATCGTGGTCCCAATGGAAGAGCATATGCAAAAATGTTATGCGTGTCTCAAATTCTTGTTCAGGACTTGACTTTTGACCCGACCCGAATTATTTTGTGCAGCGACCTGAAGGAAAAGAAAGAATGGACCTGTTTGTTAGTTGTGTACATTATGTTTTTAACCTGACTATATATATATATATATATATATATTATTGTAACTAGGGTTTCAGTATTATTTTTCTTTCTCAGTTTTAGCCGCCTTTAGAGACTGTATTCTTCACACTTTAATATAATGATATCTTCTGCCTCTTGCCTGTGGTTTCTCCCGATTTGTCACGTAAATCTTGTGTTCTTGTCTTTAATTTCCTTAGTTGATTTATGTGTTTCCCCTAATTTTTTGTAACAAAAAAGTTGTTTTCATATTCAACTACATTATAGAATTCCTAAATCTGTAAAGTCACAGTGATTTTTTGATATCTACTCACCTTGCTGATCTGTTTCGGGTGGATGGATTTCTGTTGTATTTGTGCAGATGAGTGCTTATTTTGCGCCTGCATTTTTTAGCCATCTCATGGGTAAATGCTTAAGGCGCCGAAACCCATTTCTCGAGGTATTGAAATTGGGTTTGGTGGTTTTAGGAACATTTGCTGTTGTTTGGTGGCCATATCTTCATTCGATGGATGCCTTTCTGGAGGTAAAGAGCAGTTCAACTTCAAATCTATACTGGTCGGACTTTTATTTTGCTTCAGGATAATATATGTTGTTTATGCTCCTTTTCCTGCTCCAACATGGTTCTAACAATTGCAGCAAGTTGCATTCCATCCTTGCTTTCCACTTGTTATTGGATATTCCCAGATCAAGTGATTGAATAGTCAGTATTATTTACTCAACTTACTAACAACATTGATAGGTAGACCTTATGATCAATTAATGCTTTCTCAGCAAGTAACTACACCATAGATCCATTTGTTACTTGTTTCTGAGCTTCATTTCTCAAATTTAGTCCCTACCGACTTCTTTGTAACAGTTAGCCACGCAGCACTAAATGCAGCCTAGAGAGGAAGATCCTTATTTGCACCCAAATAAGAAAAGAAAAGTGGTGTGCTGTCGCAGACAACCAAAAATAAACCTTACTGCGAAAAATAATTATGTAGTAGTGCAAGTAAGAGTCGATCCCACAGAGACTGATTAATCTATTTTTATATACTTTGTATTCCAAAAGAGGGGGATTTTTGATTATTGATAATTAATTAAAATAAACTAATGTGTAAAATATTGTAACGAATTAAATCAAGAGAACAAACCTTGGATTAAGTCAACTTCCACCTTAGAAACATACACTGATCATTGACTCAAACATACACAATTAATATCTTGAATATTCATCGTTAGAATTAATTCCATGTCTTTCCTTAATTTTAGTTAGATAGAAACAAGCGATCTAAATAACCCTAACTACTAAACAACTTCAGTCAAGCGCTAAAAGTTTAATCTAGTAAAAGCTTTAAGAATTAGAAAAACCGATGAAGCCAAACAACACAAGCACAAGCGGTTGCATTTAATTTAGTTGAATATTCTCCCTAAGATATAATAATCTTGTGATCTGCAGTCAATTATTAATCTTAGTTGCTTCGCAAATTAGAGTGATCAAACAATTACGGATTCGATATCTAATTTAGCAGTAAATTTCAATGAATAATAAACTAGTGTGCACTCCAGAAATTAAACAAATCAATCATATAATTCAAGCACAGAAAAATAATCAATACTCAAAATAATAATTGAACAATTAAAATCAATTAGATCTCACAGCATATTTAATCCAAGGCTTCCGTCTCCTTAATCCAAGAACAAGAACTTAGCCACACATGGCTATAAAAATCACCAAGAAAATAGAGAGAAAAAGTATTTTTTTCTGAATACAAGATGATCCCTCTAAGCTTTATTAAGTCCCTTTTTATATTAGTAAAATAGCAATCCTCGTTATCTATTCCCTAACTGCTTCCCTTTATGTTGCCGAGTCCAATTCGTAAAAGGAGTTCGAGCTGCTAGCCGCGCCTACCCGCTGGGGCGGGTCCTTCATGTGTAAATCTTCCGCTGGGGCGGAAGATACTACTGCCCAACCTCATCAATTACTTATTTTGTGAGCTGCTCAATTCATTAGTCAAGCACGTGAGCCATGTGCTTTTGCATGCTGCTGGATCCACTGTGGGCTGCTTGATTATTTGTTAAGCTGCTGGGTCAACGTGGCCCATCCCTTTAATTGCTTTAATTTGCTGCAAGTCCACATGTGATGATTTAAGTTGCTACTGTAGCCCACGAATGAAGATGACTTGCATGGAATATTTGTTGCTAACTCTACCAACGTGGGCCCCTCCATAGCATTCCTTATTTGCCTTTTGCTAGCTACTCAATTCGTGGCTGATCTTGGAATCTTTTACTTGATAAATTCCCTTCCTTCCTTAGCTCAATTGTTGACCCGTGGGCCCCTTTTTACTTCCTTGGTTCAATTGTACCGAAAATAAAAATATAAGAACAATAAATGTATTTAGGTACAAAATAAATATAAAATATTAAGTATTAAGGGAATAAAATATAACATATTTCATTCTCATCAAATTCCCCCACACTTATCTTTTGCTTGTCCTCGGGTAAAATAAAAATT
>CM035117.1:11429223-11446723 GCA_020205555.1 Panax stipuleanatus
AATCATCCCAAAGTACACAATCATCCCAAATGCACAATCTAATGTGTCTAGAAAGGACAAGGAGGAGGATGACGGAAAATTTTGTAGAACATATTGTGGATGTTCAAGGAGGGTATAATACTGAATTTGATAAGTATTTAAGTGAGCATGTTGATCAAACGACTTCAAATTATAATATTTCGGGTTGGTGGAAAAATAATTTTCCTAGATTTCTCATTCTCTAAAATGGCTAGGGATGTATTGGCAGTTCCTATGTCAACCGTTGCTTCCGAGTCGGCATTTAGCACCACGGATGGTCGTGTACTTGATCCATTTAGGGGTTCTTTAACTCCTAGAATGGTACAAGCACTTATTTGTGCTCAAGATTGGCTTCGTTAAAGCAAACAACCAATGTCCGTAGAAGAGAAGCTAGATTCACTTGAAACAATTGAGAAAGGTAATCATTAATTTTAAATTATATAATTTTCATCTATAATGTTTGTATGTTAATGATTTTCTTTAACTAGTTTTATTTTCTTTTGATTTTCTTAGAATTTGACTAAGTTTTGGATGTGGATGGCGGAATTTAATGGAGATGTGAAGCTTAGTTTGGAGATTTGAAGAATTGGAGCTATGAAGTTGTTAAAAAACTTATTATTTATGTTTTTTAATTAAATATTTGAAATTAGACTTATATAGTTATGTTATTTGATTTTGGATTGTAATTGTGTAACGAAATCATGATAGTCAATTGTACTTAATTTGGGTATGTCATGGTGGTGGAGGTGGTGGAGGTGGTAATGGTATTGCAGTCAGCATTAGTGTTGTTGACCAGCTGCTGCTGATATTTGGTTGTACTTGTTGTTGCTGTTTATATATGTTGTCATGTTGATTGATAAGTTATTGTTGCTTATGTTTCTGGTCAATCTTATGGTCATCTTCAAGTGATAAGTACACTTAATGATAATGAGCGTAAATGTGTGTCTTCCAAGATTTTATTTTGTATACTACTAGAAGTTGCAAAATGAGGATGGAACTTAAACGAATGTTACAGTTAACTATTTTTCTGCAAGTCAAACAGAGTTGAATAAATGGCATTAATCTTGTTGAGGTCTTTGGGGAGTTTGTACAGCTGATGAAGCAAGAAAAACTTAATCCGTGAGCAGAATCTGCTCTGTACTAATGCATTGGTCAACTGGGATGTACTGGTGGTTGCAAAAGTTTCAGAAGCACATTCAGCAAAGACATTCATCAGCTCAAAATTCAAATGAGTTAAGGCCCATGAAAATACTCCTTATCACGAAATAATATTTAATGTGGTTCTACTTATTCAACCATTGCTTTTGTCAAGGCCCGTGAAAATTGAAAACCATCTTTTTTCTTAAAAAAAATTATTAGTGTATGTAAAAACCGGTCCAACTGGTACCGGAATCAGTACATAGTTTTGGGTACTTCCAGTAACCGGTATGGTTCGGTCTGGTCCGGTCCGGTTATTTACCGATGCAGTCCTAAATGAGACTGCAGTGAAGAGCTTGAAAACTAAAGTAATAGGTTGTTCATCCCAACAAAAAGAAGTCCAGAAAACAACACTAAACCAATTTATCTCAGTGGTCAAGTAGCAGATACAGGTAAGCAATTTCCAACTAAGCACAAGCTAAGATAACGAATTAAAAAAAGATTACTGATCATACACGAGCAAGAAATGAGAAACTCACCGAATATAGGTACTCAACAGCTCTCTCTGGATTGTTGAAGGCAGCACGAAGTGCACGAACAACTGTATCACGATCCCAACTCCCTCCACCCATATCAAGAATTTGTTGAATGGTAGACTCCAAGTTACTTCCAGCAACAAGATTTGAAGCTGCATGACCATATACATCTGAATCCGAGCTGCTCAAACCAAAAAGGTGAACTTAAAGTTACATACGAAATACAAGTGCGAAGTTCACGTAATCAATCAGCATTAGAATAAAAAAAAACACAGACTAGAAAAAAGGCCTTTAAAGGTTTGAAGTACAAAAATAACAGAAAAGAGAAGGGCAACATGCAAACCACTCCTGTTTAACCACTTTTTCAATGTACTCCATGAGGGTTAAATGCTTTGTAGGTCACTCTACTTTAGGTCGACTTACAAATGGGTCACTAAACTTTTTTTTTCTTACAGTCAGTCAACTCACTGAACTTTTGTTTACTTACAAAACGTTATAAAAACCGTTAACTCTGTTGACTTTGGACGGAAATTGACTAATGATGCTGAGTTGTAAAAAAAACTGATGTGGCACAACCAACTTCCCTCCGTCTCTTTCTCTCTCCTGCTTACACACATAAGGAACAATTGGGTTTTTGATTTTTGCTCAATTGGCTCAATAATAATAGTAATAATAATAATAAGGGTTTTGTGTCCAAAAATGTGATCAAATTTGCACTTCTAATTTGAGGAAAGCATGTGGCTTATTGTGCAAATAAAACTACCTGGTCATGTTTGCACATAAGCTGATTTCCCCTAATTTAATGGGGAGAGGTGATGGAATTGTAAAAATGTGGAGATGGTGGAGGACGTTGTAAAAACTAGAGCATCATGGAGCATAAACGCAAAATAGGTTAACATGATGGGACAGTTTTGCAAATAGCTTGAAGGAGAATATGTACTGACGAAGCAGGAGCGGGAACAGGAGCAGAAAGAGGAGTAGATTCAGGAACAGATTGTGTGCTGCACAAAATAAGAACATAACGGATTACGGGATTAGTTAAAAATCCAACTTATAGCCAAGAATTTCCCAACATAAAAATGCAAACTAGAACTCACAGCTCCACAGTTGATGCACGCGCTTGAGATGCTGTTACAGGCTGCACTGAAGGCGGCAAAGAACTTGCTGGTTGGGCCTACATAGTTAAGCAACTCCATTAGCACTTCAAATTCATACTATAGAAATACTTGGCATACACAGCATCAACATATATAGTTCCCCCATCCCCAAACATGTGCGCGACAGCACGAAACAACAAAGGGGCAAATGGGAAATTTAATGCACTTCAAGTAATAGTTCCAACTAACTGGGTCAATCATGCAGACTTTTTAATCATTGCACTTTTTCTTAGGCAACTCAACAAAATTACAATCACAGTGATTTGGGGACAACACATTTTAAAAATGAAAAATAAAAAGAGGTCCTTATATCAGTAAATACAACTGGCCCCTTTATTCAAAGAAAACATAATATCAGTACAATAACTAAAATGCACTGATTAATATCATGTTCTGACCTCATTAACGCAAAACCTTGACACATAATCCCAAATCTCTAATAAAGCTAAAATAGTTTGATACTTTGTTTAAATGAAGTCAACTCCGGTTGTTTCTTACTCTGTTAGCGCCTATAAATTTCACGGTAATAATGAAAATGAAAAATCTACTTTAAATTTAGCAGAGGGAAAGAAACATCTCTTCACAATAAGACTGTAAATAACTTTTCTAATCTGCAAATCTAATAATAATGTTATGATAAATGACATTTTACTCCTTTTGTTCTTCATTTCTCTTTTTCTTTATAAATTTGAAAATAGTTGACAATAGATGTAAATTTTATCTAACAAAGTCTGCTGCCAAGCATCTGATTGTGATGAACTATAATTCAAATTACAAGACAAACACGGCTTTGAACTCACCGTACTTGAAGGTGCAACTGATGTGGTTGATGCCCCGCTTGATGACACTTTAGTCTACAATGGTTACAGAACACATACAGAATCAGTAATAGATTTAAATACTTTCTTACGGCAGGTAAAATAGTTATATTACAAAAATGAAGGGTGTGACTGGTTATTGACGGCACCATGACATAAGATAAATGTACCTATAGAACTGAATAGTTCAACCCTTTCCCGGATCTAAACTAAATATAAGTTGCATTATAACTATTTCAGTTTCGATGTTCCACCCAAACAATTACATTATCACCACTCATTCAAATACCACACCATATTTTGAGCATGGCTGCTTTTCTTTCATGAGTAAAGCCATAGAGAGGAAAGATTAGGTTGGAGGATATAATCAAATTTACCTTAGAGAGCATAATGACAATAAAACTATTTTCAGCAACTTTGTTTTCCTCTAGTGTTGTTGTGTCCTTCAGAACTTTACCCTGATGGATGAGCATCTGTTGTGGGGCAGGGTAAACATTGGCACCCTGTGCTGTCTCTATAGTTTTCTTCACATCAGTTACCTGAATAAACCATCTGCAAGGTCAACACAAATAGCAAATAGTGCAATAGATAGGGTTTTAGTGACACATTAGTGCATACATAGATAGCAAATGAAAAGGATTTCTATGGAGCATTAACAATCACAAAAGGCTTCATCTATGAACTTTTAGTGTCTTATGAAGCCCATGAGACCTGCCCTAAAAATTACTTCAGAAAAGTAAAAGATCTGTAATTTAAAGTACCCGCTTTCTTCTTATCTCTTTCTAGTCCATCTTGTCCGACATCTCCATTAGGGAGCAGCAATTGGTATATCATGGTGGGATACTTTAGCAGCTACAATGCATATTAAAATTTGTTCTTTATTGTCAATTTGAGATTTTTATAATTTGGAAATATAATAAATTTGGTGTCAAGCTGCCAATTTCATTGACACCAAATTTAACATATTTCCAAGGCATGAAAAATCTCAAATTGACAACAAAGTCAACAAATCTCCTAACCTAATATACAATTAAAATTAATAATGAAATCTTCCTACACAGGATTCAGCTAATTCCATACTATCGTATCGCAACAACAAACATTAACTCCATATAACAAGAAAATAAGTTCTCAGCAAGACTCAAAGTTTTTAATATAAAAGAAATTCTTCCAAAACGAAGCCCAGAATACAAGACTGACACCATATACATGAAAACCCTAGTAGAGTCTCAAATCACAAGATAGATACAAGTCTAATACATGAATATCAATGTGTTAATTTAAAAATATGAATATCGAATAAAGAGATACAAGGGAGAGATTGGTACAGTATCTTCGGGTTTCACTTCGATCTCGAAGTTGGTGCCCTTCAGAGTTTTTATGAACACTTTCATCTTCCAATTTTCAGACACCGTGTGTCCTCCAAATTCCGGCCGCCGCCGGCAATAGATTAAAGGAGATATAGAGAGGAAAAACAAGCAAAGGTCACAGTGCAAACGGAAGCTCTGGACCCTCTCACATTTTTTATATGGCTGAATGAGGGGCAAACTTGGGTTACAGCACAATTCTGTTACGGTCTCTTTTTGTCCAATATATGAAGGACACGTGGTGAAGAATAAAAGGGTTTGCCTCCCCCCCTAAGTATGTGTCATTATATGATTGGATATTTTGTTATTATGGTTGCGTCATGAATGTATAAGATTTTGTGTCAGACTAATGAGCTGGAAAGCGTTTGGTATTATCCGTACGTACATATCAGGGCCGTCCAATGATGCCATCATGACCGTCAATCTCATCTCTGGGCTACTATTTGATTTTTCAATTGTGAAATTGATGAGGCTGGAAATATTGCAATCGACCATTGAATTATGATAGGTGGTCAATGTTTTATTTTTTATTATATTATATGACCAACAAAATATTATTATACAAAATCCTACAATTGCCTCCCACTCAATTAAACTAGCTAGGTTACCTGTTTTTATTTTATTCTTTTTCTTATAGTGAATTTATTTATTTTCGTTAATTTTGATAATGTAAAACCTTTTTAATCGCACACCAACTTTAGTTTTAAAATTTTGTGTAACAAAGTCGTAGTGGGTTTAATTTTTAATACTTAACTCATTTACTAACTAAATAAACTCGAGTAAAAACTTTTAAACGAGATAAACAATTTCGTGAATTATTTGCGAAAGATTTGTATAAATTTAAACAAACTCGAGTTTGAATTTGAGACCGAACACGTTTAGTTTGAGAATAAAATATTCACCGTTAAGTTAAACTAAACGCGAAACAATTTATGGAATCGAATAATGGTTTAATAAGTTTTAACACTTTGAGAAGTCTCTCAACTAATAACTATATAAATACTATCGATATAGATTAAAGTAAAAATAAAAATATAAAATAAATATAAGATATTTTGCATATTTAAGAAATGGTACATATTATATGTATTAAATATGCTATACGTGTCTTAAAGCAACAAGTCGAGTTGAGCATACAATGATAAATTAATTTTTATAAAGTTTGTTCATGAACAAATGATTTGAATTTTCTATATTAGAGTTTGACTCATTTATTCATCTAAATCTAAAAAATTGCTCAACAAAAACTTATGTATATTAAAAGCGAGTAAATTCAATTTTTAATGGGATAGTCTTACCTTTTATAAACCGCAATGTTCATTTGCAACCTTATAATTTTGCAATTGAATGTTTAATTGTATTAAAGGAACCTCAAATAACATATTGAAGTCAATTATACTTCATTGCAAACTCATTCTAGTGTTTTTAACAAGACCAATATGATTATACTAAAACTCAATAAACGTGAATGAGTTGTTTATATAAAATCCAATAAAGATAATTATAGAGCAATAAAAAACAATAATGAAAATGTTGTTCATAAAAATTTAGTTCCAAACCCAAGATTGTGAAATCCATCCTTTATTCAATTCTCTCTAATTAGTCCTTTATATGAGAGACTATATTTTAAACGGTTATCAGTCTAGAATTAAATGCATAGATAATAAAGAAACACAATTTTTTTTTATTGGACTAAGAGTCTAATCCCATGATTTAATTTTTCAAATAAACATATCTTGTACAGTGCAATAAACAACTTAAGAAATGCGAGTAAAAGTGAGTCGTTTTTATTAGTTAATTTTCACAAGGATAAAACAAACCTAAAACATAATTTGTCATTCCAATGGGATCAAAATATAAATAGGTGAAATTAAAATACACTCATATTTAATTTTCATATCCACTTAGAATTTTTGTTTCAGAAATATCAAGTGAAAGAATGAAAGTTTAAGGGTTTAACTGAAAAAACAGTAAAGTTTAATATTGAGTTACTAAGTTTTTTTGGAGGGGTGGAGAAGAGAAGAGAAAATAATTAACATAATTGTGAGTTTTTTTCAAAGGTAAAATTAATTTATTTTTTTGTTAAAAATTTTCGCCTAGGATTTGGACGGATGAGAGGGGATAGCAGCAAAAATAACCTTATAAAAGTAAATAATATGACAAAACTCTCATTTTTCTCTCTCTATACTCTGCTAATTTTTTTCTCTCTGCACTCTGCTGGAATTTTTCTCTCTACACTGCCGAGTTTAGCGCTTGCTTGCCGAGTTATTCCGCCGCTTCCGCCGCCGCTGTGGTTCTCTTGTCCGCCATCAATTTTTCCGATATGCTTCTTGAAATCTCTGGTAAGATCCCCAAATCATGTAGCCTAATTTTTTCAAATTGATAATACTCAGATTTATGTTAATCATGTTTTCTCCTCTACATAAAATTCATCCGTTGATTCTCTTTGCTGTGTTTGGAAGTGAATTTCGACCTTGTCTCTGCCTTTTTTGTTTGTATGAATTTGGGAATAGGCAATCAAAAGATTTGCAAATTTCTTGTGTTGTATATGTGCATATATTCTTATTTATTTGTTATTTGTTCATTTTAAATAATAGATGACTACTGAAGAAGAGGCGATGAAGATTCGTATGATGATAATAATTCATCATTTTAAGTAGCAACAATTATATATGGTTTTAATGCTTTGGTTGTTTGGTGAATATAAACGGAAGCGAAATAGTCGAAAACATGGAGAAAAGCCTAGTAAGGCAATATGTGCATCAAGAAAAAGAGCAAGAGAAGAGTTACGTTATGAAATAATGACAAATTACAACGTTAGAGATATTATTCGTATGAAACCACACGCCTGTATGAAGTTGTGCAATATATTACATAATGAGGATGAGTTGCGTAGTACAAGAACAAGTTGCTAAGTTTCTTCACAGTGTCATGCAATGTGAGAAACCGTACGATTTGTTTCTTTTTTCGCCGGTCTAAGGATACAACTAGTCGTCATTTCCACATGGTCTTAAGAGCACTAATATCTTTATAAAGCAAATTCCTTAAACAACCAACTGGATCAGAAGTTTGCCTTGCAGTACTCAACAATTCAATATTTTATCCATATTTCATGGTAAAATAAAATTGATTGTATTTGTAAGCATTTTTAAGATATTAAAAATACTAATATATGACTTTCAGAATTGTTTAGGGGCAATTGATGAAACATATATTAGGGTGAGAGTGTCTTGAATGGATGCAGCGAGGTATCGGGGCAGAAAGATGCATCCAACACAAAATGTAATGGTTGCGTGTACTTTTGATTTGAAGTTCACATATATTATCTTGTTGGGAAGGAACTGCAACCGACTCTAGGATAATACAACTCATGAAACAACCTGGGTCAAATCCCGAGTCCAGAACAAATCTCGAGTCAAATCTCAAGTCCGAAATCGAATCAAATCCATCCAAATAAGACTTTAAACCACTGGTCCAATAGTATCTTTTTGGGTCATCTTCTCTCACTACAAGTTCACCCAAAAGGTCATGACTTGAATGTACTATTGATAGTTACTCAATTCTTTATATACAGACAATTTTTTCCCATATCTTTCGATGTGGGACTGAGGTATTACAAACTCCCCAACTTAAATTTCTGGCGTCTCCGTCAGAACCGATCACACACACAGTCCACAGATCTTTTCCTCTCTAGCCATTGTGGGATAATACCGGCTGACTTCGTGTCCCCACTTTCGACAACCTGATCTGATGACCCGACCCGACCTGACCTTTCGAGAGTTTTCTCTGATACCATATGAAACAACCTTTGTCAAATCGTCAAATCCCAAGTTTGAAATAGTATCAAATCCATCCAAATAATACCTTAAACTACTGACCCAATAATATCTTCTTGAGTCATCTTAGTCCACCACAAACTCACCCAAAAGGTCATGACTTGAAGATATTATTGTTGGTAGTTACTTAATTTCTTATAGACAGACAAATTTTTTCCATATCTTTTGATGTAGGACTGAGGTGTTACAACTCAATTGACTTGTTTTCTTGCTCTAAAGAGCGTAAATCTCTTTGTAACTGGTAAATTCTATGCCCTCACTACTAGAAAACCTATCTTGCAACTCCTTCGACATTAGAGAAGCACACTAGTTATAAAGTTCAAACTATCTCCAATTTCATTTCAAACAGTGTTCAATATCTATGATATTATCATGTCATTTACTCTAGCCCAATGAGGAAATAGAGGACTATCAGGATTTGGTTTGTCATATCCTCCATTTATGATTACCAACTTATTTTTTGTTGATAATGTTATCTGGATGGACCTTTTCCGTGAAGCATAATTTTCAGTTCCAGTGACTTTTTTAGAAATTAGAACTAAGCCAGGATAATCACTTGTATGAAGATACAAAGGATGATACACTGAATTCAATGGTGAGTTCAAATCGTTTACTTGATTCAGAAATGCCTAATCGGCTTGATTATGAGCTGGAAGAAGTGGACCATTCTGGTTCCTATGCTGATTTTGTGGTTGATTCTGATTATTTCCATTGGGTGATGCTACCATAGCTGCGTAAGAAGTCATTCGTCTAGGGTTTTGTGTTCGGTAAATTGACGAAGAAGATATTAAAATTGATAGAGATTTGAGATTGTTATGAGATTTGTAAGAAATTACTACAATCACAACTGCGGAAAACAGAATCTACAACTTTGATACCATATTAACTAAATGGAAATCAAGTATTAGTAGACAAGAAGAAGAACCATTCTGTATTGTTTAGTGATAAAGCTATTACAGAGAAACAATCTATAGTACTTATTATTTACATCAGGCTGACTATCTGATGTATTTATACAATATGTAACCATGATTAGTTAAGTCTAACCATAGTTCTAACTGAATACCTAATGACTACTCCCATGATCTCATGACACGTGTTATATGTACTAATCCCAATGTATTAAGTCCATGTCGACAATCTGTTTAAGTCCTTGTGTTAGTTTGTGCTGAAGCTGAGTATGTCTTGCCGTCTTGGTTGTGGGTGCACATGCTCATGTTGCTGCATCTGTTGTTACTGTGAAAGTGTGTTGACACTAGCAACTAATGTAGTACCTGCAATATTTACAATCAAAAACACCTTTACTACGTTTTACAGTGAGATCCACACTCTGTGGCATCTAGATCTCGTACTTTTAAGCGTGGTGATTGTGGAATTTGCCGCCTTAAACCACTGTATTTCAGTAAATGTATATTATTCTGCAGTTTTGATTCCTTTTGGATTAAACTTCGGTGTCACTCTAAGTTTGAATTGTTACATATATTACTCATAATCTCATAGCTTGAAAGTCTTAGCGGAAGTTTTCCTGTTTACTCATAATTTTTCTTTTCCAGTTGAAATTGAAATTAAACCGATACATCTTCATCATTTTCTGTTACTGATATTTGGGTGGACTTACTTGGCTTTTCATTCTGGCAGTCTTGCTACAAACGTTTGAGTCATACTGTAACTTGATGAACTTCACTACTGAATAAGATTTGAGAGGGAAAGAGAGATGCACAAGAGGAGGGTGATGAAAGAGGACAGCAATGATGAAAGTAACACCCCTTGGCAGTGTTTTGTTGACAAGGATATTGCAGCTTGGTTTCTTTGCATCAGTTTGTTTGCACTTTTGGTGCGAGTAGCTGTATCCCTGCATCCTTACTCTGGTGCTGGAAATCCACCCAAGTATGGGGATTTTGAAGCACAAAGACACTGGATGGAGATCACACTCGGTCTTCCGGCTAAGGAATGGTATCACAATAGCACCTCCAATGATCTCAGCTACTGGGGACTTGACTACCCTCCCCTTACTGCCTATCAGAGCTATGTCCACGGTCTTCTCCTAAAATCCTTCCAGCCCGACTCTGTTTCACTTTATACTTCCCGAGGCCATGAATCCTATCTTGGGTATTTTAATTATTTTAAGAAATTCTTTAGTGAGCCATTTACATCAGTATTGTAATACATCATCTAATAGACTTCTTCAACTAAAGTATTAGTTTTCCATTAGTAACTGAAAGTATTCCCCTTTAAGTTTGCTAACCTTTCCTTTTTTCTTTCCCTGCAGAAAACTACTCATGAGATGGACAGTTTTATCCTCTGATGTCCTGATATTCTTTCCCGCAGTTCTTAGTTTTGTCATTGCATATTATTCTGGCGAACAAAGAAGACGTAAGAGTAATATAGCATGGCATATTGCAATGATTTTACTTAGTCCATGCCTCATCCTGATTGATCATGGTCACTTTCAGGTATATGTTTCTTTTGGAGTTATGACTGTTGTCTTAATTTATAGATCTATCTGGAAGTACAGAGTTCTTAACCATTTCTTCCCTTTGCAGTATAATTGTATTAGCTTGGGCCTTACTGTTGGAGCTGTTGCAGCCATTCTGTCTGACAATGATCTTGTTGGTTCTGTCCTTTTCAGTCTTGCTCTCAACCACAAACAGGTGTTTTTTCAATTCATGTAAATACATACAAAGTTTTAGTTCACATTTCATGTTTATCTTTCTTAATTGCTACGGTAGTCCGCATTTTCTAGTAACATGATTAAACTGTTATATATCATATCTTCAATATTGTGTAAGAGGTTTATATCCCCCAACCACACACCCACCCCCAAAAAAAGGGTGGAAGAGAAAGCTTTAGGTGTGGCTGCTTCTCCGATGTCTGAAATGTGTTCATGCCCAAGTCAAAGAAGGGATTTTTGTATATTTTTCTATTTTCAAAAAATATACATAATTATTTTTTTTTGCATAAAATTGTACAGGTGTTTAACATTCTATTTGTTGGGAGTTTCATATGCATCTTTATGTAATAGAATATGCCATTGAGTATGATTACTGAAGTTTTGCTTCAAGGCACAAGCTATTATGGCTTTATATTGTTCCCTTATGGTAAACTGTTGGATAGATTAATTTGATAACAAAATTGTAATCCTGCATTAAAAGCGCCAAAAGGGGGTGCAACCCCTACAAGACATACATAGGATAAACCTCACTCTCCCCAAAAACAAAAGGGGTGAAAAGAACTGAATCTGTCCAACAGACCTCTCCTTCTCCTGAAAGCATCGGTTAAACTCGTATCTTCTTAAGGTGCACTGCTAGCAACAAGGTATCAAATCCCATTTCTGTCCCAATGTTTACCTAGATCGTGGTCCCAATGGAAGAGCATATGCAAAAATGTTATGCGTGTCTCAAATTCTTGTTCAGGACTTGACTTTTGACCCGACCCGAATTATTTTGTGCAGCGACCTGAAGGAAAAGAAAGAATGGACCTGTTTGTTAGTTGTGTACATTATGTTTTTAACCTGACTATATATATATATATATATATATATTATTGTAACTAGGGTTTCAGTATTATTTTTCTTTCTCAGTTTTAGCCGCCTTTAGAGACTGTATTCTTCACACTTTAATATAATGATATCTTCTGCCTCTTGCCTGTGGTTTCTCCCGATTTGTCACGTAAATCTTGTGTTCTTGTCTTTAATTTCCTTAGTTGATTTATGTGTTTCCCCTAATTTTTTGTAACAAAAAAGTTGTTTTCATATTCAACTACATTATAGAATTCCTAAATCTGTAAAGTCACAGTGATTTTTTGATATCTACTCACCTTGCTGATCTGCTTCGGGTGGATGGATTTCTGTTGTATTTGTGCAGATGAGTGCTTATTTTGCGCCTGCATTTTTTAGCCATCTCTTGGGTAAATGCTTAAGGTGCCGAAACCCATTTCTCGAGGTATTGAAATTGGGTTTGGTGGTTTTAGGAACATTTGCTGTTGTTTGGTGGCCATATCTTCATTCGATGGATGCCTTTCTGGAGGTAAAGAGCAGTTCAACTTCAAATCTATACTGGTCGGACTTTTATTTTGCTTCAGGATAATATATGTTGTTTATGCTCCTTTTCCTGCTCCAACATGGTTCTAACAATTGCAGCAAGTTGCATTCCATCCTTGCTTTCCACTTGTTATTGGATATTCCCAGATCAAGTGATTGAATAGTCAGTATTATTTACTCAACTTACTAACAACATTGATAGGTAGACCTTATGATCAATTAATGCTTTCTCAGCAAGTAACCACACCATAGATCCATTTGTTACTTGTTTCTGAGCTTCATTTCTCAAATTTAGTCCCTACCGACTTCTTTGTAACAGTTAGCCATGCAGCACTAAATGCAGCCTAGAGAGGAAGATCCTTATTTGCACCCAAATAAGAAAAGAAAAGAAAAAATTACGCTGACCCTTATGAGCTTCTGACATGTTTTGAAAATCAATGTGCAATTTATGTTCAATTTTATTTTTGAGGTGACAGTCAGACAAATGCAGCCTAGAGAGGAAGATCCTTATTTGCACCCAAATAAGAAAAGAAAAGAAAAAATGACGCTGACCCTTGTGAGATTCTGACATGTTTTGAAAATCAATATGCAATTTATGTTCAATTTTATTTTTGAGGCGACAGTCAGACAACCTCAGATCCAGATTCCAGTGTTCTTGTTGTATATAGGTTAATCGTTAACAGAACAGGTCCACCTGCTTTCTGAGACAATAGAGAGGTATTTTAATGAGAAAATATATATTCAAAATAAGATTTACATTTCAAAGATGGATAAATGGGCTACAAGGAAATCATGAAACTGCTTCTAGAATCATTGTTCTTTGGAGTAGATGCCGCATGCAAACTAACCCTATATTTTTTCTGCAGTCCTATGCAATAAATTTCTTTATATATTTAAGGGGCGCTATATTTGGAGATTTATTTATGATGTTTGCTGCAGGTTCTCTCCCGTCTAGCTCCTTTTGAGAGGGGTATATATGAAGACTATGTGGCTAATTTTTGGTGCACCTCTTCAATTCTGATAAAGTGGAAGAGATTGTTCACCACTCAATCACTGAAGCTGTTTAGTCTTGCTGCAACTGTTTTTACATGTCTGCCTTCAATGGTTCAGCAAATTCGGGATCCAAGCAATCAAAGTTTTCTGTATTCACTGCTAAATAGTGCTTTCTCCTTCTACTTTTTCTCATTCCAAGGTATGTAAAGAATCTTCTTTTTGTTCTTTCCCGTGGGTATTTATTTTCAATTATACATTTAGACACTTTTTGAAATGATTGTTGTATTCCTGCTTCTGGTTTATTAAATTTATAGTACATGAGAAGTCTATTCTGCTACCACTTTTGCCGGCAAGCTTGTTGGCCTTGGAAGAGCCTTGTATTTTCCAGTGGTTAACACAATATGCGTTGCTCTCTATGTTCCCTCTTCTTTGTCGTGACAAATTGATTGTGCCATACATTGCTCTATATGGTATTTTCATCCTTCTTTACCAAGCGCGGAGGGGTGGGAGGCCAACAGATACAAGGGACAGTAAGTCTTCTCCCACTCTGAAGTCATTCATAATTGCCTTTCTTGTTTTGATCTCATTTGTTCTTCACATTATATACTTGACCATACATCCGCCCAAGAAGTATCCGTTCGTCTTTGAAGCAGTCATTATGCTTCTCTGTTTCTCCCAGTTCATACTGGTTGCTGTTTACACAAATAGGAAGCAGTGGATGTTGTCTAAACACTCTACTCTAATGGGTAAAGAAAAGAAGCGGCTCTAATTTTGTCCATAATCTTGCGTAATGAGTTACTACGAGAGACGCATCCTAAAGGGTTTCGTTTCACCAAAGAATTCTCAACTACTTGGGCATGATTTTTTCCTAGAACGTTCGTAAAAATCAGCTAATGAATTAACACTCGATTGTGATTGGGAATGTGACAACAGCATGTCCATCAAAGCCCACTTATGTAATATGCACTATATTTATTAAAACGAGGCTCAATTAGTTGGGGGTTGAAGTGTCATTGGCTTGATATATTAAAAAACAGAAAAAGAAGAAGAAGATTGTTTTTATGGATTGGAGGCAGTATATAATAAGCACTTCTAAATTTCACAAGTTTGTCACACGTTTGACTGTATGTAAGTTCATCAATTTTTGTTGTACATTTATTATCATAGAAGATTATACATACACGTGTTTCCCTACAAAAGAAAGTTAATGTGTTTCCCCACAAAAGAAAGTCAGATGACAAAAAGAATGGGTATAATTCTTAATATAATAATAAAACAAAGATTTATGAATTTGCATATAATCAAAAGTGTGATCAAAATTTTACAGATTAATCCAAATTCATAATAAGCACTTTTTTTTCCCAAAGACCCACTTATCGAGAGTACAATAATTTTATAATCAAATATATCGGGTTAATTAACTTTTTGATTACTGTATTAAGTTTAATTTTTATTGTGATTATAGATTTTATTTTTTTTTACAAATACATTATTACACTCGAAAATACTTATAAAATAGTAATTACTTACGATTCCGTCCCCAAAAAAAATGAAGAAAAATGCCGAATAGATTAACAGTTGATAGGCGGTAATGACATGGGCTCCTCTCCTATGTGAGACCAAAAAATTTCAACCCAATTATTAAACCAGATCCAACCGTGGAAAGGTGACAATGGCGGCGATATAGAGCAAATGCCGCTGATAAAATCGGCCGTATACGAATCGCTCCGGATCGAGCCGTCGGTGGCGTTACAATACGACAGAGCTAAACGTGATCTCATCGTTGAATCTCATGTCGCGGCGTTTGAAGTTAAAGAGGTGGGGTTGTTATTCGGGCTCTTTTGATGGATTTGGTCATATTGTAGAAAAGAATTTTCATCCCGCCAAACGAATTAAAGAGGTACAATCTGATGATTGAAAAAAGAATTCGTACAATCTGTTGTAATCCTTTTAGACTAGAACCGGAGGCAGAGAGAAAGTGTGGATCAACAGTTCTTCTAGAAGCTTTGGGAGGCCGAGGGTTAGTAATGGATGAAGATTAAACAAAACCCATTTGTTGGTCAGTTTGGGTCTGTTGAGTTCGAGTTTCGTATCGGCCGGATTTGTATCGTGGAGTGACCGTGCCAGGAAGTTGAACGGGGCTTGATCGTTGGCTTCGCTGAAGCTGGATTTGTCTTGACTAGCTATTTCACTCTCCATCTTTTCAAACAACTCGCTGTAGCTGCCTTGGAACTTCGGAATCACGTTGTCACACCGAGATTTGAGGAGGAAGAAGAGGAGCTGCTTGAGCTTGCAGTGGCTCGACTCATTGGGATCGAGATAGGAGAGAATACGGTAGCCGCCGGTGAGTTCAGTGAAGGGCATAAATGTCTTGGTGAAGAGATTTTTCTTTTCTACCTTAGGAGCTGTTTGATAAAAATTGAATGAATCTGAATCTGAATCTGAATTGAGCTGAATCTGAATGAACTGAATCTGAATTTGAATGAAAAAAGTTGTTTAATAATTGATACGTCTGAAACATTTGAATAACATTCTTCTATTATTTTACCCCACTAAACTATGATGAACAAGTATATAATTCTGTCTGAACATATTAAAAAAAATTAAATACAACATTCATTATACAACATATAAAAATAAATAGTTAAAACAAATTATTAAACAAAGTATTGAATAATTCAAACAAATTTAAAAATGAGTCGTTATACAATTTTTTTTTATCATTTTATGTAAATAAAAATGCATAATAGTAATTAAGAATAATAAGTTATCAAAACAACAATTAAACAAAATAAAATAACAATTAAATAAAACAAAAATTGACAGCATACAGTTTTATATTTATCCGATAATTGGTAAAAAATTTTAGTTTGAAAGGTTATTTACGTAAAAAACTCATTCAGAGGGCTAATTGACCGAATAAACTAGGAATATTTTATTAATTCATTCAGAACTATGCAGACTAATTCAGGCCCTTATCTAACCTAAACAAATAAGTTGATTCAACTGACTGAGTCAATTTTTGGCCATTCAAATGATTTCAGCGATTATCAAATAGGTTGAAAGAACCGAGAAACTTTTGCTGTCGAGGAGAGCGACGACGTTTGGGTTGGAATAGATGAATGGACTAGGTGGCATGTTGGCTCGGAGAACGGTTGACTGATATTTTTGTATCCGGTCAAACACATCAAAATTCAACTCTCATGTGATATGTACGCTCATAAATTTTGTCACTAATGATCATTTTGTAAGTTTATCGAGTATAACAATGTATTTGTAACAAAAAAAAAGATTTGGTAATTACAATAAAAATTGAGTGACAAATAATTCAATTAATTCCAAGTACATCATTAATTATTATAAAATTAAGAATTAATCAAATCTCACTAGGAAAAAAAATAAATTCACAAACAAGTTTCGCATAAAAAATAAACAAAATTTCACATAAATAAAAAACTAAACTCACCCTATATAAAAATCAAACATGTGAACTAAATGTTAGGCTACGTAGAAGTAAATTGCGTTGGACCGTATCTCGACTAGCTAGCTACTTGGGTAATAAACAAATTAATTAATTTGTACATGTTGATAATCTCATT